>OX419589.1:205074-771237 GCA_948473455.1 Teleiodes luculella | reverse complement strand
TATGTGAAACAAAATTCTTACAATTTTTATTGACATTTGTTACAACCTTGAATTAATTGTCAAAGGAAATGGATTTCACAGTAATTAGTTTAAAATCAAGGCAATGTTTTTTTAGTATTTAAACAACATCTCAAGCCCCACTTGGTAAATTAAGTCACCATGAATACTATAATACTTATATCAGTTTTTGCTATGTTTTTCATAGCTGGCAGCAGTGCGGGAGGTAATACGTATATGCTTTTTATTTTACAAATTTTTGCGTGTGTATAATAATATATTTATTTATACTTATCATACTTCATACTAATATTATAAAGAGAAGAGATATGTTTTTGTACGTGTGTGTGTGTGTATGTTTGTAATGAATAAACTCAAAAACTACTGAACCGATTTCAAAAATTCTTTCACGATTACAAAGCAAATTCACCTTAAGTAACATAGTATTCCCACGGTAAAAACTGTTACCGCGGGCGGAGCCGCGGCGAAAAGCTAGTAATTATAATAAACCAAAAACTAAGAGGCTTTAGCCGAGTTGTAAATCACTCTCTTCTTTATTTAGTGGTGTCCTGCGGTCCAAAAAACATTTTTTTATTTCTCACTAGCGACCCGCCCCGGCTCCGCACGGGAAAATGGTTATTGTGGGTTATCTTTAAGCATATTATGCATGTATTATACATATAAACCTTCCTCTTGAATCACTCTATCTATTAAAAAAAACCGCATCAAAATCCGTTGCGTAGTTTTAAAGATTTAAGCGTACAAAGGGAGGGACATAGGGAGGGACATAGGGACAGAAAAAGCGACTTTGTTTTATACTATGTAGTGATATTATGTTATTGTACTTAAAGCGAAATTAACAAAAAAACAAGAAAATTTTGAGGATTGAGCCCATTTGTTTGTAACAGTCTAACAGAGTAACGGCTGGCTGGCTGAAAAAGGATATTTTTTCCAGTCAGCCTTAAAGTAACTAGATAAAAAACACAGTCATAGCAACAATAATAACATGTTTAATAATAATAATAAATTATAGTTATTTTATTAACACGGATAACTGAGAGGGGGGGTCTCCTACCTACGCCACTTCCACCCCGCGTATGCCACAACAAAAAAGTATGAAAATATATTGAAATGAAATTGAATTGTATGAAATTGAATTGTATGAAAATGTATTGATATCTCCTCTCTTTTCCGTCCTCCATGGTTTTCAACATTGTAATTTTAAAGGCAAATATTTGATCTTTTGATCCAAAACTAATCTCTGAAATAATCGTATTCTCCATAGTTTCGCCAATAAAAAAGCAAATGTGATGCTTTGGTGTATTTTTGTAAGTGCTTTTGTATTCGTTATAAAACACGAGTATTATAATTTGACAGCTCCGTAGCCTAATTGGTAGTACGTCTGCTTTTGAAGCAGAAGATCGCTGGTTCGAACACTGCTCAGGTCAAACATTTGTATTGTACATTTATGTAAGTGGTATTAGATCTAGGTTTAAAGATAATTATTTATCATTTAAAACATAAAATGTTACTTACATGAGAACAAAAAATAAAATTAATAGCGGATATAGAATTGAATAGATCTAAGTTCCGATATCTATAATACAGGCAGTATGGTGTCGAATGGCCGTGTGTGAGACGTCCGCGTTGTTTATTGACTTTTCCGTGCATTTTTCCGTAAGAATGAGATATTTTCCCTTCCATTGAAGATATTCTTCCTTCCTTCTAAGATATTAACCGGGGATATAAGGTAGGTAGGTACCTACCCTAGATCCCCATATGTACAGCTGTACAAACAGATAAAGAAAGAATAGAAAGAATGAGAAAGAATGGATATATTCTATGTAGGTATTCACTTTTTACTTCCCCCTGACTCGGTTTTTAGCATTTTTTTTCTATGTACACATTTTCAACCCTTTACAATTTTATTTCTTTAACGCATAACGCTCTGGATCATTGACATAACTCTTTATTATTGGCTCAGCCAGCTAGATTAGTTGATTTATTAATTTTATTATTTAAACATGTGGGATATCTTACACACCCAGACTAGGCAGAGCCTGTACTATGGGTGTCAGAGAGCTGATACCTATTCATACATATATAAATATACAACATCCAAACACAAGGCAAACACATGTGCTCATCGCACGAATTTTTTCCCTGGGCGGGATTCGAACATGCGACCTTGTGCTTCGTAGGCAGACGAACTACCAACTAGGCTAGGCTAGTTTGTATGAAAAGTAAAAGAAAACGATTTTAGATAACTCTCAGAACAAAAATTACTATAATTCATTGGCTAAGTAAACACCCTGTATTTGACTAACAGTACCTACTTCATAAATTAATAATAATAATTTGTTTTAGGTTGTTTAAATTGTGTATCTGATGACAATTGCCAAGCACCAGTTTGTCCGTATCCTGACATAGGCAAATGTGAATTAACTGGTATAGGGCAGTGTTGTGTATGCCATTCACCAAATTGTGTCAAATGTGATGCATACACAAACTGCACTGCTCATTGCCGTCCCGGTTGTCATGGTGTATGTAAGCTTATTGACCTTATTAATTATTGTTGCGTATGCTACCCTGACTCTTGACCGGTTCATGTTGACGTAAACTGCTCAGAGCGACATACAAGATACAACGGAAAGATTTTTCAAGATACAATATAAAGATTCTTCAAAATACAATACTAAGATTCTTCAAGAGACAAATAAAGATTCTTCAAAATACAATACTAAGATTCTTCAAGAGACAAATAAAGATCCTTCAAGATACAATACAAAGATACTTCAAGATACAATGTTAAGATTCTTCAAGATATTATACAAATATTCTTTAAGATACAATACAATTATTCTTCAAGATACAATACAAAGATTCTTCAAGATACAATCTTTAGACTCTTTAAGATACAATACTTCAATTCAAGATACAATAAAAAGATTCTTCAAGGTAGGTAGGTATACTTTTGGACCCCACGTGATGCAAAAAAACGCGTAAGTTCAAAAAGATATGATTTAAGAGTATGAGAGTATGTGTCTCTAAAGAAGAAATCTCTTCAAAGTTATATTCCACGATTGCTCTTGAAGTATTCAATAATAGTATCAAAATAAAATAGTTGCTATGGAAATCAAGAACTTCTGTTTTTTTATTGCAAGAGCCCTTGTATCTTTTTTTGCGCTTGAAACTACTACGGCAGATACTTTATGATTTTAGATTTTGTAATAATAATATATTATTTGCAATTATCATTTTGTCGTTTTATTTTGTCCACTCTACAATTGTTATTTGATTAAACTGATTCAAGGAGCGAGTAAGCGCCGTTTCAGTTTGGGCAAAAATGCATTCGTATAAATTTTATCTGTCTGTAACATTGTATAATACATTATTATTATGTATTGATAGTTCAACAACTTACATATCTACAATGTCACAAAATTGCCCAAAAGTCATACAACTACACATACAATCATATCATAATATAATATAATATTTTTGGCCAATATGTATTTTTCTTCTACACGGGAAATACAGTTAACGCGGGCGGAGTCGCAGCGGAAAACTAGTATTTTATAAGAAAAATTTAAAGGAATCGTCGACTGGGGATATAAGGTACAACCATGCAAAATTTCATTTAAATTGATCTAGTACTTTCAGAGATTAGCTCGTACAATGTACTGAGTAGTATATAAGTTACTATAGTTTTATAATTAACCCACGGGAACTCTTTAAATTCCCGGGATAAAAAGTATCTAAGACGTTGACCAGGGATATAAGATACCACCATACGAAATTTCATTTAAATCGGTCCAGTAATTACGGAGATTAGCCCGTACTAAACAGACAAACCGACAAACGGACAAACAGAGAAACAAAAAAAATGAAAAAAATATGGATTTGTTCCATATCACTTCTTACACCCCCCTGACTCGGTTTTAAGCATTTTTTTCTATGTACAGATTTTCGACCTCTACAGTTTTATTATATAGATGTTGACCGGGGATACGGCTACGGCTGCGTGGCTTTTCCGTGCAGTTTCCTGTCGGAATGTGATATTTTCCCGCATTAACAAATATCTAAGATGTTGACCGGGGATATAAGGTATCACCATGCAAAATTTTAAGGAGGCAAAGGGAGGGATCTTCCGCCGAGCATGGTGGTGAGCCTGTGGACTGCGGTCCAACAGTATTTCGTTGAAACTTGTATTCGTTCAATGTCTTGCGAAAACTCTGATAGCGCGTTTCAGGCCTCGGCTTCTAATTGGTCGCTTTCCTAATGACGTAGTATGTAGTGCGCCACCATGATTTCATTCAAATCAGTCTAAGACTTTCGGAGATTTTTTTGTTTCTCTGTCTGTTTGTACGGGCTAATCTCCAAAACTATTGGACCGATTCGAATGAAATTTTGTATGGTGGTTCTTTACATCCCTGGTCAACATCTTGGATACTTTAAATCGCGGAAAATTAAAGAGTTCCCGTGGGATAGTTCAAAATTACTACGGAAAAGTCGGAAAACAACGCAGGCGTAGGTAGCCGCGGGCAGACAGCTAGTATTTAATAAAAACATACAGCAGCCGTCATAAAATAGGGCGCATTGACAGATTATTTTCTCTTTTGCGTTATGACAGCAGTACTTACATTTAACAAAGTTCTCCAAATTTTTAAGCAGTCTGGTATTGATGACTGTCGTCGACGGAATCACGGCAGCTGCCAACTGCCGGAAACGTATTGGTGCAGCCAGCTTAGCTTCGACGGCAGCCCTGCCGTTGACAAAAGACGTTGCTTGACGTCGATGCGTTGACGGCAACGGTTTTTGTCAGCATTTACTAGTACTTGTATAAATACCTATCTTTTTCTTTATTTACTTCAATAATACTTCGGTCACATTCCAATTTTATAAACATTTTATGATTACATGATATTACAATTCATGGCTTTACTTTAGGTAGCATTATGTGAAACAAAATTCTTACAATTTTTATTGACATTTGTTACAACCTTGAATTAATTGTCAAAGGAAATTGATTTCACAGTAATTAGTTTAAAATCAAGGCAATGTTTTTAGTATTTAAACAACATCTCAAGCCCCATTTGGTAATTTAAGTCACCATGAATACTATAATACTTATATCAGTTTTTGCTATGTTTTTCATAGCTGGCAGCAGTGCGGGAGGTAATACGTTTATGATTTTTATTTTACAAATTTTTGCGTGTGTATAATAATATATTTATTTATACTTATCATACTTCATACTAATATTATAAAGAGAAGAGATTTGTATTTGTGCGTGTGTGTGTGTGTATGTTTGTAATGAATAAACTCAAAAACTACTAAACCGATTTCAAAAATTCTTTCACGATTACAAAGCTAATTCACCTTAAAGTTACATAGTATTCCCACGGTAAAAACTGTTACCGGAAAGCTAGTATTATAATAAACCAAAAACTAAGAGGCTTTAGCCGAGTTGTAAATCACTCTCTTCTTTATTTAGTGGTGTCCTGCGGTCCAAAAAACAATTTTTTATTTAACAAAAAAACAAGAAAAAATTGAGGATTGACCCCATTTGTAACAGTCTAACAGAGTAACGGCTGGCTGGCTGAAAAAGGATATTTTTTCCAGTCAGCCTTAAAGTAACTAGATAAAAAACACAGTCATAGCAACAATAACATGTTTAATAATAATAATAAATTATTGTTGTTTTATTAACACGGATAACTGAGAGGGGGGGTGTCCTACCTACGCCACTTCCACCCCGCGTATGCCACAACAAAAAAGTATGAAAATATATTGAAATGAAATTGAATTGTATGAAAATGTATTGACATCTCCTCTCTTTTCCGTCCTCCATGAAAAGGAAAATATTCATGATCCAAAACTAATCTCTGAAATAATCGTGTTCTCCATAGTTTCACCAATAAAAAAGCAAATGTGATGCTTTGGTGTATTTTTGTAAGTGCTTTTGTGTTCGTTATAAAATACGAGTATTATAATTTGACAGCTCCGTAGCCTAATTGGTAGTACGTCTGCTTTTGAAGCAGAAGATCGCTGGTTCGAACACTGCTCAGGTCAAACATTTGTATTGTACATTTATGTAAGTGGTATTAGATCTAGGTTTAAAGATATTTATTTATCATTTAAAACATAAAATATTACTTACATGAGAACAAAAAATAAAATTGATAGCGGATATAGAATTGAATAGATCTAAAGTTCCGATATCCATAATACAACGGATGGCCGTGTGTGAGATATTCTCACATATATTTCTATTTATTTTCATAACTGTTAAGATTTGAAACGGGATATTTACCGTGGTACCTATTTGTTTTGTGTGAGTGCCCGATATTTCGATGCATTTGCATGCACCATGATCACGGGACGACTGAAAATTCTATTTATTTTGTTAAGATATGGATTTAGATCAGCGCTCATACTGGGTACTACATTAAATTGCTAATTGTTCAATAAAAAACATATAATTAAATAATAATTAAAATTAAAAATCATTTCATATCGATGATTAAATACGTCCTGTTATTTTATTTATTTATTAGCGTCCGCCTGCGGCTACGTCCGCGTTGTATATTGACTTTTCCGTGCATTTTTCCGTAAGAATGAGATATTTTCCCTTCCATTGAAGATATTCTTCCTTCCATCTAAGATATTAACTGGGGATATAAGGTAGGTAGGTACCTACCTTATATCCCCATATGTACAGGTGTACAAACAGATAAACAAAGAAACATAAAAATAAAAATGAACTGGATATATTCTATGTAGGTATTCACTTTTTACTTCCCCCTGACTCGGTTTTTAGCATTTTTTTTCTATGTACACATTTTCAACCCTTTACAATTTTATTTCTTTAACGCATAACGCTCTGGATCATTGACATAACTCTTTATTATTGGCTCGGCCAGCTAGATTAGTTGATTTATTAATTTTATTATTTAAACATGTGGGATATCTTACACACCCAGACTAGGCAGAGCCTGTACTATCGGTGTCAGAGAGCTGATACCTATACATACATATATAAATATACAACATCCAAACACAAGGCAAACACATGTGCTCATCGCACGAATTTTTGCCCTGGGCGGGATTCTATACGACCTTGTGCTTCGTAGGCAGACGAACTACCAACTAGGCTAGGCTAGTTTGTATGAAAAGTAAAAGAAAACGATTTTAGATAACTCTCAGAACAAAAATTACTAAGATTGATTGGCTAAGTAAACACCCTGTATTTGACTAACAGTACCTTCTTAAATTAACTATTAATTATAATTTCTTTTAGATTGTAAGTATTGTGGATCTGATGACGAATGCAAATCAGTTTGTCCGGACCCTGACATAGGCAAATGTGAATTAACTGGTATAGGGCAGTGTTGTGTATGCCATCCACCAAGTTGTTACTCATGTGATGCATACACAAACTGCACTGCTCATTGCTATCCCGGTTCTCATGGTGTATGTCAGAAAATTGACCTTATTAATTATTGTTGCGTATGCTACCCTGACTCTTGACCGATTTATGTTGACGTAAACTGATCAGAGCGACATATAAGATACAACGGAAAGATTTTTCAAGATACAATATAAAGATTCTTCAAAATACAATACTAAGATTCTTCAAGAGACAAATAAAGATTCTTCAAAATACAATACTAAGATTCTTCAAGAGACAAATAAAGATCCTTCAAGATACAATACAAAGATACTTCAAGATACAATGTAAAGATTCTTCAAGATATCATACAAATATTCTTCAAAATACAATACAATTATTCTTCAAGATACAATACAAAGATTCTTCAAGATACAATCTATAGACTCTTTAAGATACAATACTTCAATTCAAGATACAATAAAAAGATTCTTCAAGGTAGGTAGGTATACTTTTGGACCCAACGTGATGCACAAAAACGCGTAAGTTCAAAAAGATATGATTTAAGAGTATGAGAGTACGTGTCTCTGAGGAAGAAATCTCTTCAAAGTTATATTCCACGATTGCTCTTGAAGTATTCAATAATAGTATCAAAGTAAAATAGTTGCTATGGAAATCAAGAACTTCTGTTTTTTTATTGCAAGAGCCTTTGTATCTTTTTTTGCGCTTGAATCAACTACGGCTGATAATTTATGGTTTTAGATTTTGTAATAATAATATATTATTTGCAATTATCATTTTGTCGTTTTATTTTGTCAATTTTACAATTGTAATTTGATCAAACTGTTTCAACAAGCGAGTAAGTGCCGTTTCAGTTTGGGCAAAAATGCATTAGTATAACATTTTATCTGCCTGTAACATTCGATTCGATTCGTTTTTTTTTTTTTTGTATTGATAAATACATAATATTAATGTATTATACATACCTACAATGTCAAAAACTTGCACAAAAGTCACACAACTACACATACAATCACATTTATAACAATATATTTTTGGCCAATAAGTATTGTTCTTTCTACACGGGAAAGACAGTTAACGCGGGCGGAGTCACAGCGGAAAGCTAGTATTTTATAAGTAAAATTAAAGGAATACTAGCTTCTTTTTTTCTGTGCGTACTTTACTTAGTGTTATCAAGTAACATTATATAATGTACAGGGTATAATAAAATGATCTCTGTCAAATAATTGTAATCAACTTTTCGAAGAAACATACAAAAAAGAATCTCCCATCTATATAATAAAACTGTAGAGGTCGAAAATCTGTACGTAGAAAAAAACGCTTAAAATCGAGTCAGGGGGATGTAAGAAGTGATATAGAACACATATGATTTTTTTCAATTTTTTTGTTTCTCTGATTGTCTGTTTGTCTGTTTGTACGGGCTAGTTTTCGAAACTATTGGACAGATTTAAATGAAATTTTGTATGATTGTACCTTATATCTCCGGTCAACATCTTAGATACTTTTCATCCCGGGAAATTAAAGAGCTCCCGTGAGATAATTAAAAAACTATAGTAACTTAAATACTGCTCAGTACATTGTACGGGCCAATCTCCGAAACTACTAGACCAATTTAAATGAAATTTTGTATGATTGTACCTTATATCTCCGGTCAACATCTTAGATACTTTTCATCCCGGGAAATTAAAGAGCTCCCGTGGGATAATTAAAAAACTATAGTAACTTAAATACTGCTCAGTACATTGTACGGGCCAATCTCCGAAACTACTAGACCAATTTAAATGAAATTTTGCATGGTGGTACCTTATGTCACCAGTCAACATCTTAGATACTTTTTACCATGGGAAAATATAAAAGCCCACGGGAAACTGTGCACGGAAAAGTCGAAAAACAACGCGGGCGTATCCGCGGGCGGACAGCTTGTAGTAAATAATCGTTTGAATAGAACAGGTGTGTATTGAAAAGTAAAATTACTTTATAATTTTAATTAGGAATTTTATAATTAACTATTTGATCGCGTTGCTTTTCCGTGCAGTTTCCTGTCAGAATACGATATTTTCCCGCAGTAAAAAAAAATTTAAGATGTTGATCGGGGATCTAAGGTAACACCATGCAAAATTTCATTCAAATCGATCCAACAGTTTCGGAAATTAGCCCGCACAAACAGGCAAACAAAGAAACATATTTTTAAAGAACTAGATATTATTTTTTATGTAGGTATATCACTTCTTACTTCCCCCTGAATCGGTTTTTAGCATTTTTTTCTATGTACAAATTTTCAACTTTCACAATTTTATTATACAGATTTTTTAACGCAAAATGGCTCTAGGTCATTAACATAACTTTTTATTATTGACTCGGCCAGCTAGATTAGTTTGTATGAAAAGTAAAAAGCACGATTCGAACACGATTTTAGAACACTCTCAGAACAAGAGTAACTCATATTCATTAGCCAAGTGACCACACAATATTTGACTAACACTTCTAAATTATCTATTAATTATATTTGTTTTAGGTTGTCATCATTGTAAAACCAATCAAGATTGCGAAGCAGCTTGTCCGATAACTGACGAAAGCACATGCGAATTAACTAGTTTAGGGCAGTGTTGTGTATGCCGTTCACCAAAGTGTGTTATATGTGATGCAATCACAAACTGCACTGCTTATTGCTTTTCCGATTATTATGGTGAATGTAGGCCTATTGACCCTATTGAATATTGTTGCGCGTGCTTCCCTTACCATTAACCGGTTTATGTTGACCTATACTGATCAGAGCGACATACAAGATACAATGCAAAGATTTTTCAAGATTTAAAACAAATATCCTTCAATATAAAACAAATGATTCCTCAAGATACAATAAAAAATATTCTTCAAGATACAATACAAAGATTATTCAAGACACAATATTCTTTAAGATATTATTCTTTAAGATACAATACTTACAATTATACTTTAAGATATGTACAATACAATTAAATATTCTTCAAAATACAATGTAAAGATTCTTCAAGATAGGCGTTGCATCTTTTCAAAATATTTTTGTAAAATTATAAATGATTGTTTTATACAATTTTACTAACATTACACACAATTAGAGGAAGGCGACCAGTCAAAGTAGAAAAACTAAACTACATATATAACCAATCAATCAATACAATACAATACAATACAAATATTCTTTATTGACACCAATTCATAAAACACATAAATAATACAGTACATAAACGAGGTACACAAGCACAACCGGCAATCGACTAGAGCAGACCAGTCCCCCCAACCAGCACCCGTTCACGAGTTTGACGTATGGGTCAGCCATCGCCGGGCTCAACCATATTAGAGGGAACCCCAACGTCCCGGCCCACGATATACATATTTACGTACGGGGGGTGACTGGGGGGGGGGTCCTGGTGAGCCAGAGCGGGGACAGACAATAATGAAGGTGAGGAGCTCGGCTGTTGGTGCTGGTTTTGAATTCAAACATCGCCTTCACGGAACTTTCACTTTTTAATAACACATTAGTATAGGACTTGACTTTTATTAAAAATACAAATTAAATATAGATTGTGGCCTTACAGCCCAAAGCTCGGGGAAAAAGTAAAATGGACGAAATGACATTATGAATGACAAATGAATTCCAAAATTGAATATTCGAATTTACACGACAAAGAAATGGTAAATGTAATGATGAGAATGAGGTGGCATGCAAGGCATCTCGTTACGTTACAATACTAGTGCCGTTGAAGAGTTCCACTATCCACTTTCCATCTTTAGCATGAGATCAGCTCGGTTGGATTTTAATTCTAAATAAATATTTTTATATTATATTGTCATTGGCATAACAGTCCAAATTGAAAAATAAAACTATAACTAGATCGATTCGCAGAGACTTTGTAAGTTACCAACAAACATACTTACCTTCGAGTACATACTTTCAAGTGTAGCTAACAAAAGCGTATTAATTCGGTTACATTCCAATTCTTTTGCATTATGTGAAACAAAATACCATAATATTGGACATTCGTCACAACCTTGAATTACTTAATTGTCAAAGATAACAAAATTCACTGCAATTTGTTTGAAATTTAGGTTATAATTTTCTTAAATACATAAACTACTTACTTCTATCACCTTGGTTGGCACTTTCTATTCCTTCCTTCTACACCGTGCTTTTTTAACCGTCTTACAAACGAAGCCCAATGTATATGCCCGTGATATAGAATATATTGGCAATGTTATTTTTTTTTTATCAATAAAATAATAAAACCGTGTAGTAAAATAAAATAATGCAAAATATTTTTGAATCAACCTGTACATAATATTTACAATTTAGTAACAATTTGCGCATGCGTGAGAATCGTAAATAATGGGAAAACAAAAGAAAAATATAAGATAAACACATTTTTCGATCTCTCGATCGATTATTTTATTGAAAAAATCCTAGATTTTTTTTCTTAAAAAAAAAAAAAAACATTGCCAAGATATTCTATATCACGGGCATATACATTGGGCTTCGTTTGTAAGACGGTTAAAAAAGCACGGTGTATACTTCTATATTACTTTGGTGAACTTATTGGTTACCGTTTTATCAGTTTTTGCTATGTTTTCCATAGCCAGCAGTGCACGAGGTAAAACGAATAAATTTAGGCAGGTTTGTCAGCAGCAATTTTGTATTTTTTTAAATGACGGAGAAATAGGGCACCCACTAGCGTCTTTCGACCGTCTTTTTTTATAATATTTATTTTGTTTTTATTTTTTGAATTGTATTGTAAAAAATAAATTTAAAAAATGCTTTTATTTTTCACTTAATAACAAACAACCATGTGACGTGGTTAATAGTTATATTCCCTTTTATTTTTCAAATTAAAAATTATTTTTAAAGATTTTTCATGATGGTTTCTGTAAGGTACAGGTATGTATGGTAATTCGTAATTTGTTCCGGTATTCAAATATTTATTCGCCGTATCCACTCGACAAGAACAAGGTGATTTGTTTAGTTAAAAACAATTATTCTGGAACAAAAATGATGTTTAATCATAATCATAATAATTTATTTATTTACAAATTACATTAACAGTAAAATAAATCAGAATCAGAATCAGAATTTTTTAATTTGTTTTAAACTAAACCCGCCGGGGCTCCGCCCGCGTTAACAGTTTTTCCCGTGGGAATGAGGCATTTTCCCGTGGTAAAAGGTAATCTTTGTTACTCACGGTGAATTAGCTTTCTAATAGTGAAAGAAATTTTGAAATCTGTTCAGTAGTTTTTGAGTTTATTCATTACAAATACACACACACACACACAAAAATACAAATCTTTCATCTTTATAATACTCGTATTAGGGCCTTTTTCCTGTCATGCGGATTTACGCCCGCGCGCGGATCAGTAGGCCTACTATGTAAGTAGCGACAGGCTCGAGAAGCTATCAAACGGGACATAGGGACATTAGAGCCCTAGTAGTCGTTCTGTCAATATGTCGCGTTTGACAGCCTCTCGAGCCTGTCGCTACTTACAATAGTAGGCCTACTGATCCGCGCGCGGGCGTAAATCCGCATGACAGGAAAAAGGCCCTTAGCTGTGGTATTAGAATGATTCTCACCTGGCAGGGGTCTTAAGTTTGGATATAGTTAGATAGATGGTATAGGAAGTAATCGAAAATTATTTTCCAAGAAAGCTGTGGATAACTGAAAAAAGACATAAAATATACATTGAAATTTGACTTTTAAAAATTATATTCAATAGAGCGTCAATGGCGCCGTTGGCTTCCATTCGAGAAGTACGGGTTGTAGCCCCATCCAAGGATATTCGATTTTCAAATTTAAAAGTAGATACGTTTGTTCGATGCTTTTGAAGTGAAGGACAACATAGTGATAAAAACTGCACAAACCTGCGAATTAATTAAAAGCTAATGCCTTATTATTTATTCTAAATTAGACCGAGTAAAAAAAATAATAAAAAATCTTTATTTAATTTATTTACATAGTTATACCTTATGCTATGACAATCATTTTTTACAAAAATTTGAAAGAGCTTATAGAAGATAATACTCGTGAAGACTGGTGCCCGAGTTAGACGGAAGTCCACAGACACACATTTCGGGTCACCAGAACCCCAAGTGTACAACCCCCAACTTAGTACATTTAAGGTTACACTATGTACGTTGTGGTGGCATGTGAAGATAAAAATTAAGGAGGTTTTTATTTAAATGCATGCAAGTATATAAAGTCCCTCATTAAAAGACTATAATATCAGCTACTAACGAATAACAAATTTTGAAATCGCGTGATGTAACGCTCACCCCATATTGTTTAAAAAAGGAAAAAAATGCATCAAAATGAATTAACCAGTATGTCGAATTAATTAATTTCATTTACAAATAGAGTTTATTTGGGAAAATTGCTTAAACCATGACCTGTCATTCACCCCCTTTCTACGTACTTTTCTAAGAATTCATACTTCTTTTCGAATCAACAGCTAATTCACTAAATAGGACAAATAAGTAGATCTTACCATACTAAAAATTTCCACGGGAACATTCTTAATTTGTGGGATGTACTTAATTTGTTGTGTATCCTGAAAATAAAATATTAAGATCTGGATAATATGTACAGTAGCCAGCACGTGCGGTTGAACATTTGCACCACGAAATTCATCCCTACTCCGTAGTGGGCGAGTGGTCAAGAGCTCACCTGACGTTGACGTTACGGAGGTTCCGGGTCCGAATCCCGGAAGGGAAATTGTCGAATAAATATCACTTTTTAACACTTTCCCCAGTTTGGTTAGGGTATTGCAGGCTGAATCACCTGATTGTCCGAAAAGAAAGATGATTCCGTGCTTCGGATGGCACGTAAAGCCGTTGGTTACCAGCTATGATATAGTCGTCGCAGGAGCCATGTCAGAAGCCTTAAGCGGCTCAATAATTCTGACACCAGGGTTTGTGAGGTAGGTTAACCTCAAAATAATCGACACGAAAAAGCAAAACCCGCTACGGAATACGGACGCTCTCAAGGTCAACATATCCAGACGCATGTACTGGTAACTGTATTTTGAAATCCGCAAGTTTCTTCAGTCGTCTCAAGAAGCATGGAGCAAACATCGGGCACTCATACTGAACAATATCCCGTTTCAAATCATAGTTATCTAAATACATATTTTCACTACTACGCGACCAAAACAATTAGACACATTTCAAACATGGCGTCACGGCCGGTCACGGGGATTAGTGCTGGGAATAAGGGCGAATATTGTACAAACCGCATACCTGTCATGTGTCGAATTGTATTGGTCGAGTAGTACTAAAAACATATTTTTATACTTGCTTGTTTAAATGTCACCGGCTTCCTTGACAAGCTTGGTTCAGAAGATGGCGATTTCGTATTGGTTTCTTCTGGTTTAAACATTTTCTTTATTAGTAGTTCAAGGATACGAGTAACTTTTTGGTCAATCTAAATGCCAAGGGAGGAATTTAAAGTATCTTAATGAATATAAAATAATTTTACAACTAGGCATCTTATTGCTACACACCAACTTATGGCTGCTTTTCGCTAGAGCTGTGCTACGGAGCTGTGCTGCGACTGTTGCGAGGATATACTAAGCTGTAATACCACGTGACCGTTTTAACCAATGATATTATTCTGCTATGTAGCTGTGCGAGTGAGATGTGCTAGAAAGATGCGCTGCTGAGCGAGGAAGATGCATCCATAGCACGCATCCTTCAATATAAAAAACATATCTTAGCTGGATCCGTTTCTACCAGAGGTGTGCTATGTGAACCAATGAATATGATTGGTGGATATCAAACGCATCCATAGCAACGTAGCATAGCGCACGAAAAGCACCTTAATTGAACAATCTTTAGATACATGACACATAAGACTTCATAAACAAAAGCAAAGTATGAGTGAATGTTATCAACACACAAATCAAAAATAGGTAAGTAAATAGGTAGGTAATCTATAAATAGTTTTGGCTGACTTTGGTTCATCTATCATCATCTACACCAATATTACAAAGAGGAAAGATTTGATTGTTTTCTTGTATTGAATAAGCTCCGAAATTACTACAAAGATAGAATTAGCCTACCTTTCCTGCGGGAAAAATCCTCATTCCCACTAAAGAAATATACCCTGGAAAAGAGCAGTAGCGTTCACTTGCATAATTAAAAAACAACCGCGATCCCCAACCCGTCTGCCATAATAGCGATACTTCCGAAGAAAATTTAGTCCAAATAGATTGTTAATAATAATAAACCATAGAAATAACATTTTAGCATCTCTCTCTCTCTTAGCTAGCTCTCTGGCATCTACTTACATCAAATTTATATACATGTAGATAGTTTTTTTCCATTACAACTGGGCTATTTTCCTCATATTTTACGTTTGTAATGTTTTTCTCTGGTTCACTTAAGTCTAAGTCTTTTTTGGGTGAAACTGTACTTTTTCCGGAACACATTTCCATTTCTTTGTCATTACCTGATCTTCTTGTACCATCAGGTTGGATTTTATAACAATTTCCATCTATTTCATTTGTTTTACCTGTTTCATTAGTAGTTTGAACATTTGGTGGATTTTCAGTTATTATTTTATCTTCATTTAAATTATCTTTATTAACTGTTTTGTTAATTTTGTGTTTCTTGTATGCTTCATCAGTAATACTTAGTTGTTTTACGCTGATTGTATTATTTTCAATTGAATTAACGATTTTTGAATTATTTACTAGTTTTTTAGATGTTGATAAATTTACGAAATCATCATTGCGCGCGAAAGCATCATTAATGTTATTTTTATTTGTCTTACTTGCTTCATTTATTTTGATTTTTTTAATTTTTTCAATATCTTGAGTCTCAATTTCAGAACTATCTTTTAGTTCTTCAATTGTAGCTGCTATAAATGATGTATCATTGTTTTCAAGACTTACAGGTTTCTTAATACGTATTATTTTCGAAGGTTTCCTTGTAATGTTTACATTATTTGTCTTAACTTGAACATCAGTACTGTTATTGGTTACAGCACGAACTGTTAAAATTAAATTACACACCCATAGCAAGATCAACATTTTGTATAAGTATGATCAAATGTGCGTATTAATTCCATAAATCTACTTTTCTTTCCAGAAAATTTTAATAAAACTAATATATAAAGTGTGAAATGCGTATTTTATTCGATAATAATCAGGTCGAAAATTTTCATTTATGTTGAAATCTAATCAGTTATACAACAGTGACCATGCAAATAAATATAACGTTGAATATTATGTAATTTAAAATATAATTTGGTTGTGAATCGATTTGTACGTAATTTTTCATCGTAATACAAAAGCATTTTGCTGATTTATTTTGTAACCTATACATAAGTCTACCTATACATAAATTTACCTATAAATATAATATAATGAGGAATAAAATAGGTTACGGGCATGGTCGTATATTTATTGTGAATAAAAATAACAGGTTAGTGTATGTATTAAACAAAAAAATAAAAAAAATGCTGGTGGGCAGAAGAAGAAGGTGTGATAAGGTATTAAATTTTCTTGAAATAAGTTAATTTTCAGTTTAATTGTACTCGAACGAAAATCTGTCCTTTTGCGAACAAAGCACATAATATGTTTGTTAACGATTAGAAAAAAAGAACAATAAAAAAATCTTACAAATCAATAAAATAATAACCATCGGTTTATTTTCCCTTCTCTAATTAATAGTAAAAAAAAACCTGAAGGCATGTAGATACCTAAAGATAAAGACGAGGATATCAGAAATGTAAGAGACCATCTCAATCAATGTCATTCTCTGATTGATCGTGTTAATTAACACCTTGCATAGGCGCTCTGGTATCCTGGTATGGGTACCTCAGGGACTCCCATTGGGCGTCTATAATTTAGTCGTTTATTTTGCTGTGAGAGATTGGAAATTGGACAAGAATATAGATAAAGTACCTAATTCTTTGTTGCACTAAAATTGTTAAAGGATGAATGATAAGAACATTTTATAATAGTTACTTCATCGGTTAATTCTTCTTTCTGTTTTAGAACTGTGTGACGTAAATAACAGTGATTATAAATAAAAGACTGCTTCCAAACGAACTATCCAAAAAGTGCATTAATTAATTTAAAAAATTAACATTCGAAAAACTCATACCTACATTAAATTACATAAAAATATTACACTAGCGTCTGCTCCGTGGCTTTTTACGCTTTAATACATAGTAATGCAATTAGTTCCACTTTTTGACATTGAAAATTCATTAATATACGTATATTAATGAATTTCGCGGCCATCTGACGCCAAACTAGGTGTCAGAAAGCTGATATACATACAAACATACAAAAATATACAACATCCAGAAACAAGGCAAACACAAGAGCTCATCACACGAATGTTTTCCCTGGGCGGGATTCGAACCCACAACCCTGTGCATCGAAGGTAGACGTACTACCAACTAGGCAACGAGGCCGTCATGCGAATGCTATCCCGACTGCACTTAGATAAAGCAACTTCGAGACAACTTAACCAAAGATTTGCGCTCACAACATTTGTGATTGGAAATGGATACTACTTGTATTATCCCGCCGTTTACCGGTAACTCGATACCCGAACCCGATCTGGCTTTTACCTTGCTTTTACCGACACAAACAGCCAGGTGTTTGCTCAGTATTATTTGCTGCGAGGGTGAGGGAATGTTTGTTGTTTGTCGTGATAAAGTCGGAAGTTTCACGCCAGTTTTGGTTGAAGTGGTTAGTCATATCATTCGAGAAAAAAAGTTATTTTAGTTACACGTGTGACACGAAGACAACACAGAAACGAAAAAAAATCGGAATTGACATGCATTTTGATATAATAGTACTCAGCCGCTAGGAAGCCATTGTAGATACATACAAAACAGTACTGTAACTGTGGCCGACTTCATACAGTAGCGCACGTGATGTCTACAGTTGCAGTTGACTGCTTAATTCTAAATAATACCTTCAGCGATAAATTCAAAATTTCTGTTTCACCATAAACGAGAAGAATCTAGAGAAAGTCTTTAATGTCATGCCTCATGATGGTAGAGTTTTGATTTCCTTTCTTTCTTTGTTTTATGAAAAATGAGATGTGTACATAATGCGAAATGTGACGTATTGTGTATTACGCGCGAAAGACTTCTGTGTCATATTCAGCCCGAACATAGGGTTGTCTGTTATACAAATTATATCGAGTAGTTTTAATGCAATAAAATATTTTCTTAGTAAATTCGCTATCCCTTTTTTGGTACAAAAATCTAACTTAAACTTAATAAAAAATACAGTTAATATTTTTATAGGTAAGTAGGTATACTATTTTGATACACTAATTAAGAGTCAGTGTGGTCGCTTTAAGCGAATAACGTTGGGTAAACTATTATTATTACCAGTTTATCATTAACTTTTTATTATTATAACCAGTTATATATAAGAAAAATCTTCATCAGTTCAATCATTGATTGAACAAGTCGTCTTTATTACTACGAGCATTTTTGAAATAATTATTACTCCTTAACATAAAGCATCTAAATTTTTCTTATAGACGTCTATTAATGGGCCACCCTAATGTCACAACTCTCAAATAGTTTTGTAAATTACTTCAAGTCACCTTTTGACGTTTCGCAGCAGTTCTATCGATCAGCGTGGCAGCCCTACCCTCGTCTGCAGAATTCAATTAACATTACCTCCAGTCGTGTGCACCTTTATTTCCGTTCGGAGTCACTTAGCCCCCCCACCCCACCTTCCTCTGAGGCTTGTACAGACTAATAGCCGTCGAACGAACTATAAGGTGAGGTTGCTTTAAATGCTTTAATTCCCTTAAATATGACGTATTGTTGTGAAAGCCCTTCTAAGTCCAGTGAAGCTTGATTGACAGAAGAAAATAATAGTACTAACCCGTACAGAAAGGACACTCAACCCCCGCGCAAAAATGAGTTCCCCGCCCGATATAGCGCCCCACGCCCCAGGCGCTGCGGGACTCTACCAGGGGTGTTCGGGGGTGTTTTACATGGCGCGTAGCGCCATTGACTTGTAGTTGATATTCAGTTGTTATTCAAAAAGGAGTAGCTTGTCAAAACGCGTTTTCTGTATGGGTGACCGCCCAGTGCTTGATTCGTCGTACTTTTTCTACACAGTCATAGGCCAATAATAATTAAAAAATAAATAAAGCCCTTGCTGGCCTACCTTTTGGACACTCAGATAAAGGCGAACGATCGTTAGGAAAGTGTAATTTGCTTTTTTTTTAAATGACCTATGCTTTAATCGAAAAAGTACGACGGATCAAGCTTCACTGGACTTGGAAGTGTAAGTTGCGTAACTAACGGAAACGGACACTATTGGACCTCAAAATGCCATAAAAAATCATAAAATGGGAAATATATGCTGTCGCTCAAAACAGGGCAGCGGGGTTTTGCTGAATAGTACCTAGTTAATTTGTCTTGTTAATAGTAGAGCATCGATCATGTAATAGTTCTAGCCACTACTTTCTATTCGGGAAATGTAGCGTGTTTATGCCGCGCCAAGAAAAAGTAAGTATTTGATGATTTATTTTATGTACGGCTACTCGACGCTGCACCAATTTGCCAATAATTTTTAAAATTGTGTGTTTTACTCAACTTGCACTAGGCTGGTATGGACGACTAGGCCTTTAAAATGTGTTATTTATTATGATAGTCAATGTATTTAAAAGTTTATGTATTTAGAAATAATTCTATATTTTTAAAATTATTTGCTTTATGTCGTAAAAATGGTTCCCCACCTGTTCCTTTCTAACAGTTGTGTCCGTATAAGTTTTTCGCAGGGAGAGTAAGTAGTGGCAAGACGGCAGTAATGAGGTCCGGCGATCGTTTAGTTTGTAGGTAATGGGCTACGTGCGTTTGAGGTCTTTCCGGTGACGTAACGCCGCTTGAGGTTATGAGGCTATGAGGTGGACAGAAGCGGATATTTTTTCCTAAAAGAAAATGAAAGTTAATATACTCGTAGTATATGAAATACAGGTAGCATGGTGTTTGGTAGAAAAAATACTGGTGGTGTTATACTCTAAGTTAATTTTATTTAGTTTATTTATTCTACTTCTTTATCTTTTTCTATTATTAGAGAAGGCAAACCTTTACATATCTATGCAATAAAGAACTCCTCATGGAGTTATTATAGCAAATATCTTTCGTATTATGATAAATATATGAATGTTCATAAAATATTTTTTTTTTTTTTTATTGACCTATGCTTGTGTCGAAAAGGTACGACCAATCAAGCTTCACCGGACTTGAATAAAATGTTCAAATATTTTTTTATTAACTTGAAACTATATTAATATTATTTTTAAAGAGTACACAAGGTTATTTTATAATTATTGGTTCGTTCTAGTATATCTGATATGTAACTTTTTTTAATTATGTGTTTCATATTTTTCAGGAATTCATGTTTTTAAAATTATGTACAGTCAAGAACAGGGTAATCTGAATACTCGTATCACACTTCCCTCTCTTATTCAACGGATAAAAGAACGGGGCAAAGTCCAAAATGGTCTGCTTGGCGTGCTCTTGACTGTACATCAATTGTGAATTACGCAGCGTGTAGATGATGAGATATACTTGAAACGTGGTCCAAATTGTTTTATTTAAGTCGTAATCGGAAAAAGCTGTGAAATTGAAATAGCGGCTACGAGCTACGAAAGTGCTACGAAGTTGCTACGAGCTACACAAAAATTTGAAGAACCAAAATAAAGTTTTGTTAGTTGAGTTAGTTTTATTAATTTTTCAAAATAGAGGTAGTAGTATTTCATTGAAACATATTTATATACGTATCTATGTTGCAAAGATAAAAAATTATATCGTAACCATATTTCAGCCCGCAGACTCTAATTACTTAATCTTCATAATGACTTGAATGACGTAAGTTATTGATTACAAAATTAGAGTGCTTTAACATGTGATAGTTCTATTTTTGATAAAAGATCGGAAGCTGGTTTATTCAAACTTACCGTCATAGTGATGTGACGTGAAATAGCTCTATAATTCATCGATATTCACAACGCCAGACTGCATAACTTTCAGTGTTGGGTAGGTAAGATAACCACGACAAAAGTGTTATCGATAGTGATGCAAAGTGTGAGAGATTAACTTTTAAATTTCGAATGTATTAAAATTTTGAAATTTGTTAGTAGTACTTAAACATACAGTCTATATGGTCTCCAAAGAAGTCTAGGGTCTGCCAACACAGGCTTTCCTTAAAAGAGGCCCTAACTACTGTATTCTAGAATAAGTTAGCAAAGAAAATTTTTTTAAGAAATTTTAAAATATCTAATTACTTACTAAATAACGAATTATTAACTGCCATCAAATGTGTAAATTATAATATTCTTATATTTTAGTGACAGTCAGTCTTATTTAATCTAATTTTAAATAATAATATATAATAATAATAATTTTTTATTTAGATTCTTCTTCACATAGACCTTAAATTAAGCGTAATAATAATTATAGGAGTTTTTAATCAACTTACAAAGTAGTCAAGGTACTTGTGAAGACTGATGCCTGAAATAGACCGGAGTCTGTGCTTCAGGTCACCAGTACCCCAGATGTACTTCCCCGTAACATATTCTTAAACAGTAAGTAAGTTTTAGGTTTATATAAAGTTAAAATAGTTATATCGAAAACTGAGGCAATATGAGAAAAGGAAATATTAGAAATAAACATGAGGTGTGTAAGTGAGTGTGTGTGTGTATGTGTGTGTGTGTGTATGTGTGTGTGTGTGTGTGTGTGTGTGTGTGTGTGTTGTGTGTGTTCGTGTGTGTGTGTTGAGTAAGTGAGTGTAAGCAAGCGGGTGTTTTAATTTCTCTTTGGCAAGTTATCAAGTTACTAGGTAAGATGAAGAAACCATGCACAGCATGTAACAGGCAAATTCTATTTATACCACAGGTTTGAGGATGTTTTCAACGTCAGTATAAGATAGATTTTTTAACCAGATCGAAATTACTTGTTTGCAGTCGTATTATTCATTTTATAGATATCTAGGTCTCGATTTGCACGGTTGAAAAGAAAGGGGCCAAGAAAAAACGTAAATCTATGGCTGAAGGCCGTTTTAGTTGTAAAAGTGGTTGATACATTTTTGTTTCTTTTCAGAGCTAGAGTTTTACAAAAGCTATAATGTTTTAAATACCTATAATGTTTTAAATCGAAGGTAACTTTTGAAAATGTATTAATTTTAGTAAAAATACAGATATTGTCTTAAATTTTCCATTAGCGTAAAAATGTCATGTACACAAATAAAAAAATAATGTATTTTATTTTTTGTAAAAACTACACTCGTATATTTTTTATCGATATTATAGCACACCACTGGTACCTCTCACGGCATCTGACAAATGTTATAGAGTCAGTGGACCCGCGCGAGTTCAGTTTGTCTCTAAACACACAATTTCACCCTTATTTCGGTGAGTAATGTTGTGACTGGCAACACATTTGTATGCGAGCACACCGTTCGGAACAGCTGTTATTACCTTCGATTTGGGGAGGTGGGGAGATATTTGGGGGTAATCCATTAGAAGATTTTAGATTTATAGATAACGCTTTGTAAGTATTTTATGGAAACCAACCCTGTACTGACTAGCCATTACAAGGTTAAACGAGTTACTTTTTATTAAAAACTAGCCTTCAATAACGAATTTTCCCGCGGTAAAAGTAGCCTATGTTCTATCCCAAGGTCTATTCTATCTTTGTATCAAGTTTCATGAAAATCGGTGTAGTAGTTTTGGAGCACATTTGATGTAAACAAACCAACAGTCAAACCTTTGTTCTTTATAATATTAGTATAGATATTATAATAAATACCTAAAAGTAAAAAAAAAACCTTGGTCAATAAATAAATTATCAGACCCTTAAATAGAAAGAGCTATGGGTAAACAGCTGATATACCTACATACGTAAATATATAAATACATACTTATATAGATCAACATTCAGACGCAAGGCAAACACAAGTGTTCATCGCTCGTACCCTGGGCGGGATTCGAACCCGCGACAATTTGCTTCTAAGGTACACTACTGACTGACTAGGCTACGGGGCCACCAATCTATCTTTTTTTTGTGGGCTATATAAATATATCATCCTTTTTTTTCTTGTGACCATTTTTGAAATTCAAATCCTGAACGTAATTAGATAACGAAAAATTAAATGACGATTTAAATCAGGCCAACCCTTCCCTGAGACGAAAGGCAGATTTATGCTACACCTTAATCTTTCTGAATCTCAATGCAGCAAGTCGAGATATTGCAGTATTAATTAATGGAGTAAAGGTGGTTCACATCGGAATATTAACCGCTGTGGTTGGCTCTTGTTTTCTTTTCAATTTTGAGTGTACGAGGTTTTTCATTCCTATTCTTATTAAGTCAATGAGCAGAATTTTGTTATTGATTTTGTGAAAAATGCGACTCAAAATAAAAAAAAAAACAGATTAGTTTACTAAAAAAGTAACTGTGCCATCGCTTAAACATAAAAAACCATTATAAAATGAGGTACAAAATATTTTTTAAATAGTTTAGCCTTTTCCTTATCGTCCTATTTTCGCACCAAAATTACTGTACGAAATTCTTTTGCTCAACTACAGAATGGTTACCAGAATATTTTGAACTATTGAATCTTAGATAGAAAAATGAATAATAATAATAATAATAATAATATGTGGGGACACCTCACACACGGCCCTCTGACCCCAAACTAGGCAGAGCCTGTGCTATGGGTGTCAGACAGCTGATATACATACATTATATAAATATAAAACATCCAGACACAAGGCAAACACAAGTGCTCATCACACGAATGTTTGCCCTGGGCGAGATTCGAACCCGCGACCCTGTGCTTTGTAGGCAGACATACTACCAAATAAGCTACGGGGCCGTCAAAAGGAGAGATCGAAAGATTTTATTCCAACAATTGTGTCACTACACACCAATTAGTACAAAAGAATATGTGATAAATAATGCTGTACTATGATGAAGATAACTTTGACACGTGATGCACAGTTTTTAAAACGCAGCGTTCCATCACGTGGTGAGCAAGCCCCTTTAGCGTCAGTTTCCGCGAAGGCAGCAGATTTCAGCCCGGCCTCTAATTAATTGGCTTGCATTCGTTTGCATGAATTACTCAGGTACTTCGACGCACCCCAACTTACTCGTAGTTATTTTTCTTTTGCTGTTGACTACCTAAAAGCTAATCTCTTACTACTGATGTAAAATTTACTATCAGTAAAAGGGAAGTTATTATTCAACATCAATCTTGTCATATATTTTTTTGAAAAACGTATGTGGCGGTTTGGAAAATACTGAAGAGTATGCTTGGTCAACGGTTTTCAGCAACTTTCCCAAAGAAACATTTTCAGAATCGAAAATAAAAGTAGACTTCATTCATGAAATGTACGAATGAGTTAATTTAATAGGAAAGTTTGTTAGAAAACGCCAACCTTCTATATGGTTTCCGGGAAATATTTCTTCAGAATAGTTGTTTTGTTAAGCCGTCACTGTATCCACATATAATAAGCGTAGACACTCTGTGTCACCATAATAGAAGCATCTACTGTTAGATAGTGGTTTTTCTCATTAATTTATCCTCATTGAGTGAAATAATTTTAACACCTTTTTCTACTATTTCTAAAGTTAGTCGAAAGTAAAGCGTTTTATATAACTATTATACACCGTGTTCTTAAGGATATGCATTAATTTTGACACGCTATCCAGACCATTATAATGAACATTTTTCATTATGAACATATTCATACTAGTTGTTGCATGATAGACAAATAAATTATTAGAAATCTAGTATCTTTCTCTACACTTAAAGGAATAGACGTTGAACAGACAGACTAAATACATGTTGCAACTCCTAAATAACTTAGCAGTATCAAAACTAGCAAGGGGAGCAAACTCGCACGGCACCACAAGTCTCAGCCGGATCGCACCGGATCAGGTGGACCGGATTATTCCGGTTCACGGCGAATCCCACCGGATCTAACACGATTTTAGACTTACCGGTTTGAGCTTGAAGGTGGATAATGGGCAGCTGTTTTTAGTTGATTTCGAGAGGCTATTTTGGAAGTCGTACCTTTATAGTTAGATAGAAACAATTATTTAAAAAAATATATGATTTTTGTAGGTTTTTGCTTTGCGGTTCTTCAAAGATCTTTAAGCTAGAGAATGTAAGGCAGAATCACATGTGTAACTATTCCTAATTCGCCTACTAAACGTGCGCTATAGTTAAACAGTGGACTCTTGAAGACTATTGTAGTATACAAAACTCGATTTCGTCGTTTCGCTATTTTCTGTGTACTTTTTCAATACGAGTAATCGAACTTTTTTCTAAAGTAATATTTTTAGTCATGGTTGTAAAGAGTATACACGTTCTACTCTCTCAAATTATTTTTCTTTTTAGTTTACAAGTTTTGCCTACAGTCTTATTTTTAGATTAAATGGGACGCAGACGACAAAACATCTGACTGAACAGCTTGTTCCAAAGTTAGGACAAGTTGCTGCAAAGTTGGTGGTACAGGTGTTAGTACAACGGTGACTGTATACAGGACAAAATAAAAGTTTGATTGATTAAGTTCCAAAACACATGTTAAAAAAAATATTTTTCGTATTAAAAATAAAAATTAAATATTACATGTTACTCATTACTTAATAATGTAACTGTCTACATTTTTTGAAATAATTATTAGACAAGTCAGTAGTCTTTAAGCGTATTTGTTACATTCAAACAAAAAGCAGTAATTTTCGCATTATGATATTAATGAGAATGTGGATATTATGCTTTATAACTTCATTGCTTTTTCCAGAAAACTTGAAAACTTAACTATGGTATGTAGACTGGTTTAGGGCAGAAAACTACTATTATTCTCTGTGATGATAATATAGAAATTGCTTTCTACAAGTCCATTAAAGGTAACTTTACCTGTCAATCGCATTCACTGCAATAATATATCATGGAGACAGAGTGGTGTCCCGTAAGCGGTCCAGTAATCCCGGTCCCGTAATCCCGTCCCGGCTCACCTGCCTTACGGGACGCGGGACCGACGGGATGATCCCACACATGTTTGATTCGATACGGTATTAGAGTTTCAAACTGTTTAGCCCGGATCATTTGGGGGGTATAGTGCGTTAATACTGATGGTTCAATGGGAAAGTCCCCTTAGTTCGATAGGCGAGGATTCGAGCCACTGTTTCAAGTTGACGTGCGCACGATTACCAAGTTTATTTGCAGCGAAGAACGCACCCATTTCAAAGAGTGCGAAAGAAAATTAGACAATCGAAGCGGCAAAAATATATTTGTATTGCAAAATTGTTTTTGCTGTCGCTCTACGACGACAATGTACTATAAAAGGAGTACAACAAGCATAAATAAATTTGTAATCGTTCTCACTCTTACTTGAGACAGTTCAAGAACCCACATTTTATGATATCGCCTCATAATTAAATGGACTTCAATATATTGTGATTTTGTCTCCTAATTCAAGGACATTACAGCGGTGCAAATTCAAACCTTTTCAGCTTTAGCTACTCTGGACCAATCATGTGTGACATGTGTCTCTGGTCATATTTTAAATTCAAAATTACACTGGTATTCGAGGTTACCTATCTTAAATCCGAAAATTTTAATACCGAATATGTTTTTACCGAAAACGGATCGCATTTTTTTTACTTTCCATATTATCATTTTACCGAAATGATTTTTACCTGATTTTCATTTCCCAGAGTTTCGTTTTTCTTTTTACTTTGTTTACCTTGGTATTGATAAACCACAACAACGAAAAACCACAGATTTGAAAACCAGATGAGTCGAATTCCATATAAATGTTATCCTGAATAATCAGTATAATAAATTGACAAGTAAACATGCAAGCAAGCATGCAAGCAAGCATGCAAGCAAGCATGCAAGCAAGCATGCAAGCAAGCATGCAACAAGTAAGCAAGCAAGCATGCAAGCAAGCATGCATGCTAGCAAGCACAAGCAGGCATGCATACATGTCAACCTAACCCGAAGGGTTCGAACCTAACCAACAGTAGTCGGGGTGCCCTGAACTCCCATGCCCGCTTCGCTCGCACCCGCCCTGTCATGGTTGGTTTACAAAACTAAATCCATTATAAATTATGGGAAAAGTAAATTCTGTTTAATACACCTCCAGGATAATTATAATATATGAAGTGAAACAGATGGTAAACCAAAAATAATATTTCGATAATATGGTTGTAGTTTTTCTGTAAAATGATACTCCTGTTTAGTATATTTATGGTAAAATGAAGTTATGTCAAAAGAAACATATTGGAACTAAATATTTTATGAACCGTTTTCGGCCAATTAAGTTTCGGTTAAAAAAAATTCGGAAGTACGAAATGTTACCGGTATTCGAAGAAATGCACAGTTCTTGTGTAATGTTAAGTTACGTGCAGTATAACCTCATAGACTAAGGCCTACTCTACTTCTACGACATTGCCATTTCCCTTCAGCCGTGTACGAAACTGTAACTACATAACCAGTATCTCACAAAGAATTTTTATTTTTACTAAGTAACCAATCAGCTCATTGCCGTTTGTACGCTTTGCCTGTTATATGCCGTACATAAACCTATGCGTTACTAAGAAAAATGTCTTGACAGATAGACAAACAGACAGGCGGATAGCAAAACGATTATAGGTTTCTTTTTGATCTTAACTTGTAAAATAACTCTAAAAATGTAAAGCAAGTTATTCCAAAGTATTTTACCAGAAACTTTTAGCAAATATGAAGGTGATAATGTAGGAAGAGGGGACGAAGTTGGGAAATTTAAATTATTTTTTCATTACGACGTCGAGGTCTGAAAACTTCAGGTGGCTACAACTTTACTAAGCACCCAATTCACCAGACAAATTTTAGTTAAATTATTCTTTTCAACTCCGAGCGTTGTTCGTGAGAGAAAATTCGCTAAGTTTTTAAAGGTGAACGTTTAAAACTTAATGCGGACCTGTTCTTTCGTACAAAAATACCATGATAGACTTAAAATATTTTTAAAAATAATTATAATAATGTAATAATAAATAATGTAATAAAATAAAATAATAAAATTATTATAATGAATATATTTAAAATACCTACTTATTTATAGGAGACAAGAAATAACATGTAACTACTTTCATACTTTCAAATGCTACTAGCTTAATGCTTATCTGACCTCACTAAATGCTATAAATGTATAAGTATGTCAATCGTCCTGTTTTAAGAACATAATTTTTAAACGAATTGGGATCGAATTCGCTATACAAAGTTCAAAATTTATACTTAACTTACAATTTCTCCCGTAATATTTAAAATCCATAAAAAACTACAATCAACAACACTCCCGACTCGAACCTACTAAAACAATTTAATTCTTAATTCAAAAGTAACAACAACAGATCTCCTTCTTCCCAAGAGGGTAGTGAGGCAAACTCACCACCAAGGTTTACCTTTTTACTCAGATCAGGAGAAAAAGCTGGAATAGACTGGAGAACACTTCAAATGAAGCTTCAAATAAGATACAAAAATGTAATAAAAGAATACGCGGTTGTTTTCTGCTAAGTAATAGCATCTTAAATGGAGAAAGAGGATTTATTATAATTCCATTGGTAGTTGGATTGAGGATCGCTATTGTTAGAATTATTATACATGCTCTATTTTTTAATCAACATTTAAACTGATTTACAATACAATATTATGTTAGTGAGATAACAACAATTTTTTTACCGACTTCATGTTTAATTCACTTCAACCCACACTTATTTCGTTTTTAGAACTACTTACATATACTTCATGCTGATTTATTTTTTTTCTTCCCACTAATAATACGTACTTATTCTATATTCTATTCTATAAAAAGACGAGATATAAACTCGATAAAATAGCTGGTATTGTGAAAGCAGATAGAAAGTTACGTATAACTTTGCCGACGCCTGATGAGAGCGTCATAATAGATACTCTTTTTTTATACAATCTGTGTTTTATTTTGTGTGTTTTATTTTTATTTCACGTCTTCACACAATATACGGCTTAATTGATTTATATTGTTATAAAATAAACATTAATTTCAAGATTCTTTTTTTAATTTCATGGTTCGTTGTATTCCTAAATAGAAGGAAAAGAAAAAAACGTTTATTCAAAATGAAATCGTATTGGTATTTTACTGTGACGACCTAAAGATTCGTAAAACGTTTTTGCAATATTTTAGTTTTTTATTATTGTTACAGACTAAGATGAATTAACGTTTTATTTGTCAGCATAAGCCTCTTGTCTGGCAGTGTACATGTCCGACTTCACACTAAGCATCTTCTGTGTTTAATTTTGACTACAGTATATTTTTGACGTAATTTTATTGCATAAATAAAACATTTTACTTATTTTTACAGATGACTAATATTTTTTTTAAACAAAATACCAGTCCACTATCTACATTTTTCTTTATATCTGAGTCTGTTGTGAACATCCACCTCAGAACTGTGTGCTCCACTTCATAATATTTTTCACCTTGTTTCGCTTTCCAATTTTCCGCAAGTCACTCTGGGGGGCAACGGTCCGTGGTTTGATTTAGAAACGCGCCAAGAAACTGCGGCCTGTTAAAGGACTTCGGCCAATTTTGTAATTTGAACGTTATGGTGTTAATAATAAAATATTTTGTTGCTTGAAGCTTTAAGTAGTAAATTACCAAATATGACATATAATTTTGATGAATTTAGAGTTAATAAAATAACGCGTAAAAACGGATCTGGTACGTCAACGCATAATAAATGTTAAATGTGGACTTAAGTAAAGCAAAAAAAAATCTACCTATATGGGACAGTAACTTAATAATACTATAAATAAGAATCGCTTCAATTTGGCGATTCTGTATTGATAATAAGAGCGAAAAAATAAAATAACAAAAAATTGTTGCAATATCACAAACATAAACTTAAAATTAATTTATTTACCTAACAGTTTAGTTGGGGTAGTTCACATTGAGAGTTACAACGAAAATGTTTTTTTTAGGGTTCCGTACCTCAAAAGGAAAAAACGGAACCCTTATAGGATCACTTTGTTGTCCGTCTGTCCGTCCGTCTGTCAAGACCCTTTTTCTCAGGAACGCGTGGAGGTATGAAGCTGAAATTTATATCAATTACTCAGGTCTACTGTCCCTTGAAGCTGTGAAAAAATCAAACTTCTAAGCCAACGCAATCAAAAGATACAGCCGTTTATGCCGCAAATTTTCGACACTTGCAAGGGAATCAAAACCTACAGGGTGCTTCCCGTGAACTCAGAATCTTGAAATTTGGTACGAAGCAACGTCTTATAGCATAGATAAAGGAAAAATTACGAAAACCATAAATTTTTAGTTACATCACATAATTTTTTTTTTTTTAATAATTTTAACCTTACTACCCATTTCCTCATAAACGCGTAGAGGTATTAAATTGAAATTCATACCAAATACTCAGGTCTATAATACCTTTAAGCTGTAACAAAATCAAACTTCTATGTCAACGCAATCAAAAGAAACAGCAATTTAAGCTGCATATTTTGAAACTCGCAAATACTCGCAAGGGAATCAAAACCTAAAGGGTACTTCCAGTCGACCTAGAATCTTGAAATTTGGCATGAAGCAACGTTTTATAGCACACATAAAGGAAAAATTCCGAAAACCTTAAATTTTTAGTTACATTACAAAATATATATTTTTTAATAAATATAAACTTATTACTTTTTTCCTCATGAACGCGTAGAGCTATCAAGTTGAAATACTTACTTAGTAGGTACTTAGTTACTTAAACGATAAAGAGATCTTTGTCTTAAATTTATGCTCCTCCATCTTTCCCTATTGTAATGTTATGAATTTCATTTTGCAATAAGATTACCATAGTTATGACTCGATTGTCGTAATGAACGAACTTTGTAAACCTTGCAGGTTTGTACGGAACCCTCGGTGCGCGAGTCCGACTCGCACTTGGCCGGTTTTTTAATAACCTAAATAATTTTTCATTTAAAAGTGACACTTTTTATAAAGAAAGATTCAATTCAAAAGTTAAAGCACGTCACTCGTATTTCAACAAAAAAAAACCAAGCAGTATTTTGGAGTCCACATATAAATTATATTGATGTGTGGATATCATAACATTTCATATAATAACAATACCTATTCGGGGTAGGATCTGAGAGCCCCCGGGGTGAGTGGACAGTGTAACTCGATTTGGTAAATTGCATTTTCCACCAAGTTACCTGCCTCTTAGCCCCTCGGACGAGTTATGGAAGATAGCCAAAGAACAATGTTTGGTTATCATATTTCTAAGAATTTCCTTTACTGAAAGAACTTGGCATTGGAATAGGTGTATCAAACTTTATAAATTTTGCTCAGCTCTTTGGCTTAGCTCAATGAGTTTTGTTATTATAAAATGACTTAAAAAAGGTTAGGTTAGGTTAATTCAATTCATTTGTTCATAATATTTTTATGTCTGTTCAGGTATAAGTTTAACCCTTTTCCTTAAGAAAAGATTAGAGACAAATAATGGGATTTGTAGCAGAGTTTAGTAGCTGAAAGATGTTTCATGTTATTGTTTTAGTTTTGAAAATATAACGGACAGAAAAAAAATCTAAAATTATGTGTTTTGGCTTCTTTACCTACTTTTACAACTTTTTCAATTACCTGTTAGGCTATTTTCTATTAATTTATTAAAATTCATTGTTTATGATATCGGTGTGGAATTCTATCTACTAATACAAAAGCAAGCAAAGCGAGAGTAGCATATTGAAGAGAAAGTGTCAAATTTTCTGTACTAGTTAGGACGGTAGAGCAAATTAGCCATTTTTTCTGCAACTGGCGTGGTAAATAGTCTATTGCCATAATCTACATAAAAATATTGACAAAATATTAACCCATACAATTAATTAATTCATTAGACAGCCATTTCTTTTTCCAGGGACTAGGGATAAAGTGAGAGTGTGAAAGGGGGTGAGGTCATAGTCGGTCGCAGGAGGGCGGGGGGCGGTTACAGCAGTTAAAAGTAGCAGACGCCACGTGAGCTGTTGGATGCTACAATTTAAATGTAAATCAGACGGTGGTTAAAGTAGGCTAAGAGTCAGATGTATCATTTTTTATTAAAAAATAAACACGTATTACATTAGAGTACGTAGTCAAGTAAAATTGTGTCGTCTCATTGATTTCAAATAATGTATAATTTTTTCAAACAGTCCTCAATGTGTACAGTGACAAAATTGCGACTTTTTAACTACATTCCTCTTTTAGATTGTTTGATCTTTTTTTTTCTCTTTCTTCTCTTCGAGAGCCAGTCTTGGTTTGGGCAAAGCTTTTTAGCTTTTTATATGACGTCATTTATTGTTTTTTAATAATACATAAGATGAATAAAAAATAAATATTTTTAATTTTCAATTTGAATTTTGAATTTCATTTTTTAATTTCCCCTATAAGTCTCTTTATACTCCTTTGTAGTATAAGAAAAATATAATTAATTGAGTGACTAAAAGTTTGAATTCCTGATGATGTAGGAACTTTAAAAGTACACTTTGAGGTAAATTTACCAAACTTTGGTAGGTAATGTATGTGTTCATGTGATCTTGACTTCGACAATTTACAAATTAGTAGTAAATGGAAGGTATCAATATCATATCAACCTAAATTTGGCATCAGGCTCTTAGCCTACGAATTGGGGCGTCAGTCTCGCGAGACAGATCTAATTGCATTTTGCTGAGGTGAGCTCTGCACTTACTTTTTACAGCTCCTTCTATAGATGTAATCCAATAAATCTACAGTCTCTCTCTCTGGGGTCGGTCCCTCATGTCTGAGGATCGTGGTCAGCATCAGGGTTCAGTCTGGAGCGGATGATTTGCCTCCACCGGTTCCTGTCCAGCGCGTCTCTTACGACCGTGTAGAACTTGAAAGACGACGAGTCTACAGTAGGTATGTCAAAGAGACTCTTTATGTATACCTGTAATGATAATATATTTGAATCTTTTAATGAATTAATAAATTGAATTGAATTAAAGGGACAATATTATAATTATTAACATTAGAACAAATAATAGGAATATTAAAATTATAAATAATATAAATATATCAGGGGTACAACCCACGGCCATCTTACCCTATTGAAAAGATTTATATTATGTAAATTGTTTTTTCGGGACCCTTATGACCAGACATTTTGTTAAGGAACAAAATCCCTTGTTAGTAATCATTTCCCTAAATTTAATACCCAGGTGACACATGTCCTGACCGAAACTATCATGTGATAATCTCCCAATTTCATAGACAGTAAATACAAGAGAAGACTTTGCTTTGACCAGGCCCAAAAAGACCAACTTTGAATAGTTTCTTTGGGAAAGCTGATCAGATTCCTTGAATGAGCAAGGACATGTAAGTAGTTAATTATAATTATTAATATCAAACTACCATGTTACGTATCATCACGCTACAAGAATAATCCTAACTTAGCATTATGTGGTTTAAAGCCACCCGGATATGGTTATAGTAAAAAAAAGAAAGAAAACATTTGCTGGACACTATTGGTCTATTTGTCCAAAAATGGTCTCCACTCAGCATTAGCTGCACGCAGATATAACTACATGCAGCGCTGGTCTTCCGAGGAGCCAGTAAATTCACTAAATACAGTACAATTAAATTATGCGGCGTAAGTGTGTAACCATTGTATAAGTATGAGTTAGAGAGGACTTCAAGTTCAAGTTCAAGTTCAAGTTCAAAATGTGTTTATTCGAAGTAAGATTTTACAAATCACTTTCCGACGTCGAGGGGAGTTCACGATTTGGCTGTCTTCTGTGGAGACGAACTCTCCGGAAGAAACTCAACAGGAGTTGCATCTTTTCAAAATATTTTTCCACCTTCCAACGTTACTTGGTCTGTGGTTTTTGTTAATCCAGTCTGTTACTAAAGTTAACCGTGACACGGGTATACTTTTTACTAACTTTACCTCTGTTAGTGTCACTTTGTCATAAGTGTCATTTAGTTTAATAGTACCTTGAGAGATGACCATTAGAGCGTTGTTGGTATTAGGTCCAACCGCATGTGCTGGCTTCTGTACAATTTTAGGGAAATTCTTTAGAATTAGTTACAAGTACTATCACGTATGATGGTTACTTATTTTTACTAAATTATAATTAATCCTTGATTTTGATTATAATATAGAAATCTATTTATTTTTTACAATAATATAGTAAATCCGATTTTCATAATTCTTTTGTCATTGATTTGAGATTGAATGTGTTCATTTTATAATTATACCTACTGATTTAGATCTTTAGTAATGAAAATTTGTTAAAAATTCACCATAAAGAAAAGATGAAAATTAATTGAAGTCAGTTTTTTAATGATAAAAGTCTTAACTTTTTCGTGAAAGTATAAAAATACCTAATTCAGATGTAACATTAAAAGTGGGTGTTTCAAATAGCCGATGGGTGGGGAAGTGGGGATTCTTTAATTTTCTTTGTCAAATAAAAACGGTCGCAAATCTCGCCCCTAACAAATTAAACATTATTCTTTTCCCATCCGAATTCCCGTCGCAGAGACACTTTTATTGGAATTTTCCGATCGCGTACGTGACAATAAATACTTGTGCTAGAGCTGGGATAGATACTAGGTGTCAGTATCACTGTGATTAAAAATATCAAGAAATATTGAAAAAAAAGAAAGATTTTTAAAGTAGGTATGCGGGCAATTTGAGTTTCTCCCAGGTATGTACAGCATAGCTCACAAATTCGTTTCACAACTTCAAGTGTATTTTTAATTTTAACATACTTTACCTTATTTCACAGCTATATTTTTCAAAGTTGACTAAGACAAAATCCCTAATACCTATGTATGCAATTTATTATTGGATAAGATTAATTACTAAACTTCAATTAGTTTCTAAAACATATAATACAGTCGGTACATAATTCCAAGAGATGGTCTGTGGATTGGACTACAATTTTACTATGTGAATGCCAATAACAATTTTCATTGTATGGGAATTTCTCGTAGAATCTACTCACTGCTACGCTTGCTACGAAGTAGCATAAGTCAACGAAAAAAAAAATGTACGAGTTGAAATACTTAATACACTAGCCCAGCATGTAAGCAAATTATTAGGATACTTTTGTTTGTGCAAAAAGCAGCACGTTCGGATAGACTTGTTAACCTCGCCCATATTCCGTAGAAGTAGGGGTGAATTTCTAGTGCGAATGTTCAAATACATGTGATGGATTCAGTACCTAATTTATTAATAATTGTAATAGCACACACACACGCACACACACACACACACACACACACACACACACACACACACACACACACACACGTAAATTCACATATTATTATATGAATACGCACTCATACATAATATACAATAATTAACAACAGAATTACAGAGCTTTGCAAACTTTTTATCACACTTATTAGGGACTATTTTTTAATTTTTATTTTTAAATTTTTAGTTTTTGTTATTCTTAACATATTCCTGTTTATTTTATTTTTTGTTACTGTGAAAGCCACATGTAATTAGGAAGAGCAGTGTCTCCTAACACAGGCTTTGCTTAAAAGGAGGCACTGACCTCTGTATTATTTTAACAAGTTATTAAGAAATAAAGATTATTATCATTATTATTATTATATTATATAGCAAATTATTAATATTAGTAAATTATAATATTCTGATCGATGATCTGGTGAAGGTCGCGGGAAGCTGCTGGATGCGGGCAGCGCAGGACCGATCATTGTCGAGATCTTTGGGGGAGGCCTTTGTCCAGCAGTGGACGTCTTTCAGTTTGTAAGTGAAAAACCTCTTAAATAAATCTTTAAATCCATTTGTATGCTACCTGTAACTCTGTAACAGTTAAAAGTAGCAGGTAAGGAGCAGCTCGCCTTATCTATCGCTAAACGTTCGCACCCCTGGCATTTAGCTGTTTACGTCGTGACGTCACGGCACACAGGCGCACCCTGTAACTATCGCGCCATGCAAATCCAACCTGCTTTCTATTTACTAGTTGCTTCTCGTAAAGAGCGCACGGTGTTGATACTTTGGTGACTATAAGTTTTTGCTAGCTTATCGTGTGGATTTTGAGGTTAACCTAAGTAAGTACCTCACAAACCCTATTGGCAGAATTATTTAGCTGGCAAAAAAGCATAAAATTTGTAGATAGTAGCCGGGACCAACGGCTGTACGTACCTTCCGATGCACGTAGTTATCTTACTTTTTGGAAGATCAGGTGATTTCAGGTGGTAATAGGGGCAAGTCTATCAAAATTACACTTGTTCGATTAATATCCCGCTGGGATTTGAACCCGGAACATTATTTATGTCAGGCGATTGTTTTACCTAAGCATGTACTCCTATAACATCCTTTTACTACTTGGTTACGATGGTGATGCCATAATATAACTTTGCGGTAATCGCAGGCTTTATCCTACGAGTTCGCACCACTTTCCTTCATACTCTCCATGGCCTTACTTACGCAGTTTTCCACGTAGGAATAAATTCGATTTAGAGAGCAGGGTTTGCGAGGTAAGTTAACCTCAAAACGCACCCGATAAAGCAAGTACCAACAGCATTATTAATTTTCTTACGTTGTTTTTTTTTTATTTAAGTCACAGCTCAAGTGAATGTTTTTTGTTTCTTTTTGATAATGATAATGATAATGAAATATGTTTATTCGAAGTAAGATTTTACAATCCCTTTTCGACGTCGAGGCGGGTTCACAATTGGCTGTCTTCTGTGGAGAAGAACCCGCCGGAAGAAACTCCACAGGCGTTGCATCTTTTCAAAAAATATTTTACAAAAATATTGTTTTATACAATTTGTTTAATATATAACAAAGAGTGCAAACGATAATATGCAATTAGCGGAAGGCAACCAGTCAAAGTAGAAAAAACTAAACTATATAACCAATAAAACAACCAGCAATCGACTAGAGCAGACCAGTCCCCCCCAAGCAGCACCACGTTCACGGGTTTGACGTGTGGGTCAGCCATCACCGGGTTCAACCATTTTTTCTTTCTTTCTAAGTATCAAAATCCCCAGCTGCGCTACATCCCGCACGGGATCCGGGATTGTCCCTTTATCACGAGGCGAACAGCAAAATAAAATACAAGGAGCGTAAAAGAGAACGTATTGATTTGCAGGAATTTTTATTAGTAGGTGTGTTGCTGTACCGAAGGCGATTTGCTTACGTTATTGCTTTCTTTGTCGACGGTACCTTGCTTTGTACTGCGAGATTTGGTCTATTCTATACCTTTATATACTTTAATAAAAATTAATCTGGACAAGTCAGTGTTTTTGAGTCTGTTTGTAAAAAAAATAATCTTTAGTAACTACTGAACCGATTTAAAAAAATAATGTTATCTAGCTATATGGTAGCTACATTATAAATAATAATTATTATCAACAAACAGTAATCCATTGTGGTTTCGAGGCATTCAACTCTTATTTAAAACAGCTAAGAGAGAAGTTTTAAGAGTCGTTCGTGCAATTGTAAAAGTTTTTATAATTCATTCCTAAGTAGAATTATTCAATAAATTCCCTAATTCAGTTTATTAAAGTTATAATCTTCTATTATGTTATAACCACAGATAGAATAAAGTAGTAAACTATCCTTCCAAACCTTAATCCACCCTCATTCAAAAAAATATACCTTTTTGCGTTTTTATTTCGTGGTCTATCTTTGTAACTCTGCGCCTGCGATATTACTTCCTGAACTGTGACGGAGCAACTGTGAGATTGCTATTGATGAATTTCAGGCGTTTGAAGTTTTTTTTATTCTTTCTAGTTCTATGTGTTTTTAACGTGTGTGTCTGTCTGTCTATCGGTCTGTCTGTGGCATCGTAGCTCCTGAACGGATGCGTACGCCGATTTTGTTCTTTTTTTTTTGTTTGCAAGGTGATATAATCGGTTGTTAGCTATGATCCAAGAAAATATCTTCAGCTATTTGAAGATTATCAGCTCTTTTCTAGTTGTTAAAAGGATCTAAGTAACGGTTTTTGCTAACGGAAGTTTTTAAAATTTTGTGTTATTTATTATGGAGTATGATGCTTACTTTGATTTACATGTGGCAGACAAAACACGAAATTCTGTTTGTATTACTGAGCTCTAATGAGATTTTGGTTGAGTTTTGAGTATCTACAATATTATGGAAATTGAAAAAATAAAATGCAAGTAAAAGTAAAAGACAAACAAAACAATAACGTCTGGAATTAAAAAACCTTTGCTCATGAGCTTTATAGTTGCAAAATTAATGAACAAGTCGAAACAATAATAAATAAAAATTTAAAGAAGCAGTGCGATAGGTTTTTGAAAAGACAACAACTTGTAGGAAAATAGGAAATTCTACAGAATACCTAGCACTTTTTGTAGTTTTTCCAAAATTTGTCCAACTTGCGGAGGCCTGCCCACGCTACGCTTTCCAACGCGTGATCGCCATTCAAGAACCTTTCTGCGCTAACAACCATCGAATCTACACGCAATGAGACTCACCTACAGTAATTACTATTACCATAATTTAAAAAAATGGTAATTATTTGTAAATATTTTTTCATTTATCGAAAAGCTAACTGTTACATAATACAGTTCAAATCATTAATATCTTTCAACCTATCACTGCTTTCACCTTTATTCTGCTTCGGAGCAGACAAATGCATGCAATCCATCGATGGATCGCGATTGGTCAACCGTGACGTCATCTCGTTAGGCGCCCGCGCACGACAGGTCGAATTTGTCGGCCTCGCGCCATTTGCTGCACTTTGATTGGTCGACGCTTGCCGCATGCGCCAATAGAATTAAGAGGCGCCATCAATTTTAGATGTCATGTCATCGGTCGGTAGATTTTGTAATCAACCTAATTATCTTATTAAAAATATTCAAATATTTAAGGGATAAGTTTGTCTAATATGCAGTTCGTCCAGACGTTTTTCAAGTGAACCTTTCGGTTAAGCCCAACTCAATTTAGTCCAATTCGCATTTTTCCGTAAATAGTTATTTTTCTTACAATAAATCTATTACAATAAATCTTCAGGTAAATCAATAAAATTTTTAGGGAATGAAATATTTTTGTCCATATTTTAGTACAATTTTTGCAATCCTGCTAGAGATACGTTAAACTTATTTCAAATTAAAGTTCAAAAGCACAAAAGGAATTTAAATTATTCCAAATTCAAAGCTTGCGAAGTACATACAACGTTGTAAGGGCGTGTTTACACTAAATAACGGTAAGGTACGGTTTTACGGATGTAAATCAAACCGGATGTTTTATTAAACGCGAGCGAGTGCTGGATATTCAAATTAAGTGGCGTGTCGAAGGTAGGTTTGTATGGAAACGAACTATTTATCTATACTGATATTATAAAGAGAAGGAATTTGATTGTTTATTTGTTTATTTGAATTGAATAGGCTCCGCAACCACTGAACCATTTTAATGAAACTTGGCAGAATAGACCTTGTTGAAGGCTACCAACTGGAAGGTCATCAACTTCATCTTTAATTTACTACAGTCTACTGCTGGGCATTTGCCTCTCCTTTCAATCCTAGTCGTTCCTCGCGGTGCAAGTAAATTATGTAGAGATTCAGCTTCTTTCAAACTTGAAATAATTTTATTTCTACAAGAAAATATAGTGACACGAGTGGAATCATAAGATAACAAGCTAGTAAAAAATAGAAAAAAATCGTATGTTTTTGCTATATTTATTTTTTAATTAAGTCGCCTCCACAGTTTCCCAGCCCTCCAACTCTACCTCCAATATTTACCCGCTACTTTTGCAAGCGCAACATCCCGAGTACAAGAAAATTAAGCTTGTTTGATTGTACGCTGTGTGCACAGTGTGCTCCCTGCCTTAGACTTGCTGCTTAAGAGTTGCCAGGTTAATTTATTAAGGTTGGGTAAATATAATTAATGCTGTCGGTAAAAGATTGAGAAAAGAAAATGGGTTTCATACAAGTCACACATTTCAACCGATTTTTGTGAAATTTTGAGAGTAAATCTGTTCGAAATTTTTGTGCTTGTGATTAGATTCGTCTATTGTCCTTGGTTACAATTTATAATTGATTAAAATAACTGATATAAAGCAAGGAAAGGGGATTCGGTTGTTCTAATCTCATCAGAAAGTTTTATATGTCTTACTCTACTTAGTCTTATAATTAAGTAGGTAACAAAATCAGCTTTACAAAACAGAATAATCTTTTAACGAGCATATAATGATTGCAAAAGTGCCAGGTTTCTAATTTATTATCATTCCTGGTCATTAATAAGCAGCTAACAGGAGAGCAAAACTTGATCGGAGTATAGAAGGGGTTACAGTAGAACAACTTGACAATGCTGATAATGTCTTTGCATGGTTTTCTGAGTAAAAATATCTGCTCAATCAGGCGTTGAAAAGTACTGTGGGTCTAGCAGCGTCTGGTTGGATAAAAAAAAGATCTTTGAGACAAACACATAGATTTGTCTGCAGCGTTTTTTTTCTGGTTTAAAAATATTTTGTCGAAATAGGCAAGTAAAATGTATGTACCTAAGTGTGTTGACTGCATTTATTCTAAAATTAATATATATGTTTCACTTTTGTATATTTCATAATATGATGTTAGTCTTTTAGTCTCCACCACATAACCAATTTAAATTTAATTATAAGTTTATTATGAAATAAGGCAATGATTATATTATTTAGATGAAATAATTTTTAACAAGCAATTAAAAGACTTACAAATACATCTTCAAATCATCATCACAAAACTTGAATAACATCTGTTTGTTTCTCATTTTCTAGGAATAATTATTTAAGGTAATTAATCTTTTTATTTGTTTCATGCCTCAAAGCAACAGCTCATTGATAGATAAACTACTGAGCCATTTTTATACCGTGTAGCAGCAGAACTCGAGCGAAGCTGAGAACTTCCCATCTTCCTAACTACAAAAAGATGGTAATGAAGCGCACTCACCTTTATACAGCCGTCTCACTCGCACTTACTGATCTCGCACACCTCCGTCCCTCTCTCCAGGGCTGTCACTGCCACTGAAACGGTGACAAGAAATTAATTAGGGGAAGCTGGGCAAAATAATGGTGTGCCGTGATTTTTAAATGAAATTTACTTTCTTCACTTCATTTATTTCACAGGGACATGACACTTGGGAAATTATTAGACTTTGGAAGGCTTTAGGTTTCGTGTTTACCTTTGTTGAAAAAGTAATTTATTTTTTAAATATAATTTCGTTTTGAAATCGTGTATTTGCAAAGATTCAATTGTCCGAACACTGATTGAAATTTTTTATGATTGTAAATATTTGAGTTGAAGAATACTTTTTTTTTACTTTTAATTACTGGGGAAACTTTGTATTTTAAAAGACAGATTTAGATGATTTTAAGGTTTTTATTATTATAACAACCTTTAGAAGTCCACAGCTAAAGCCTCTCCTTTTAAATTAAAGTATCACCATTAACCCCAATCCTATTCTCAGCCAGGAATCACACTACAGAACAGACTGTTACTAAAATTACCTCGTGGAGATTGTTACAAACAATAAGGCCGCTTTTTATTCCAATATTGTAAATTATATTTCGGAAACTGGAAATCTCAATAATTAGTCCGTGAAGGGAAAAATATCTAATTCTGTAATATTAATATGTCTTTGTCACAGTAAAATCAATATATTCTACTAATATTATAAACGCGAAAGTTTGTACTGAATGGATTTTTATAAAACTTTACAATAATATAGCTTATACATCAAAATAACACATAGGCTACTTTTTACCGCGGGAAAATACCTCATTCCCACGGAAAAATCTGTGAACGCGGGCGGAGCCGGGGGGCAGAAAGCTAGTTCAGACATATTAAAGTTTCACAACGTTTCAAAAATAAAATCCTACTTCATTATAGTCACATTAACAACCAAAAACAGCGTTTTTAAAGATGTTAGAACGCATCAACGTGTTGATAGTCCATCATTTTTCACAGTCAGACCACTTTGGCTTCTCCATGGAAATGAATTATCCACAAAAATGTTGTTGCTGAACCGTCACGGCGATGACAGGAGACGATTTCTCTCACGTCACTTAATTTTAGGGTTCCCTATGAACAAGATTGTGCCGTGTGGTTCTTGGTATAAAATTGCAGCAAGCCAACTATTTCTGTCGGTCGTACGAGGTAAAAAAAGTATACGCGTCGAATTAAGAACCTCTTTCTTTTGAAGCCGGTTAATAAAGGAAAATGATCAGCGAATAAGCAGCAGCGTTTACTTGTGCAACTAACAACATTAACTGCAAACCCCAACTCGTCTGTCAAGTGTGGGGATTATGCCAACACTTACCTATAATAAAGGGGCCTTGATTCTGCGGTGAATATTATAGGCTATAGTTGTAGAAAAGAGATAGGTTCGCATCTTAGACCGACTACGTTCTAACTAGGTTTTGGTCTTCCGATGGATGGATGTTCTTACGATGGTTTGCAAGCCCAATCAAGCTTGATGATAATAAAGCAGAGTCAACTATAAAACCTTGTGTTTGGGCTGAAACTGATATGAATCTGAACAAAAGAATATGACATAACTAAATGATGTAAATATCCTAAAGTCAAAAATAAATACTTGATTGACAGTGATGGCAGGGCGGAGACAGTAGGCGGTGTGGGAATCAAGGTGATAAAACTTTGAGGAAGATTTTTTTTCCATTAAGATTTGGTAACGATGCCAGCGGGGCGAGGAGCGATTTATACAAGCGATGCCTTGCTGACGTCATGTCTCCTGCTCTCCATTGTCATCCAATTTAAGATCTAAATGTACAAAATTAAAGATTTAAATGTACACGTTTAATCCAGGTAACAAACATACAAAATGGCGTACAGTAAAAATAATTTAGTTTTTTTTTAAGTTTTATTTGAAAAGAAAAGAAAATAACTTTACAGAACCCTTTACAGTAATGCTTGTCTCTTACTCGTGACACTCTTTTTCAGTTTAATATTCTGCGCTAAGAGGGTGAAAGTTGATTTTCTTTGGAAGTTTGTAAATATTTTGAGTGATATTTTGGTGAACGTAAGTTTTTGATGGAGCTTGTCACAAGGTTAATAAATTCTGGTTAAATTGTTTGTTCCTATGAAAAAGATTTTTTTTATAACTGAGACATAAATATTTAAGTTACAATTACGGTAGCATAGATACTACGTACGTACAAAGATCAGTTTTTAAACAGAATACACACACATAATAATTATGATGAATACTAACAGTTTAAATAAAATAATTAATTCAAAAAGGAATTTCTTATATGTACTTCTCTAATAACTATTTATTGGACCTGGACATTATAATAAAACCAATTCTTGAAAAAACATTCTTTTCAATAAAATTTCTTACAAATATTGTAATCATTATACATCTTACTAAACTAATATGAAAAGTATATCATGGCCACGATAAATCGATTTCTACAAATTAAAAGCGACAAAAAAAACATGATTTCAGTTATTAAAAATTCAGTAGCTCTCTGTAGCACTCGTAACAGCGCCTGTGTTTATCGAATAGCAATCGGAGTGGACACTTAACACTTTCAATACCCATCACCATGCCATCTCATAAGTCGTAATAGTGACTACGATTAACAAAAAAAACTTACACGTTGAATTGATAACCTCCTCCTTTTTTGAAGTCGGTTAAAACTTACCAGTTACTTACAAAATATAAGTAAAGTAAACAGGGTACCTACTGTTTACTTATATTGTATGTGTACAATAAAGAATCTATATAAGCATAAGATTTCATTTAACAGTAACGTCAGTAACTTAAAAATATTTTTTCATACTTTTAGATATAAATTAAAAATACTGTTAATGATGTTGATAATAGCCACAGGTTGTAGAAAGCCATATGGTAATACTTCAATTATAAGTGTACAGCAAAATTTAATGTCCAACAATCTGTAGCAAATTATTAACAGCAGCTAAAGTGTTATATTGACACCGAATCAACTTATTACATGCACGAATAGATTAATTCGCCGATAGCCAACAACGTTACGCCGAACTATAATGACACCTGTCACGGCAACCAATTTTGTATGAACAGATTATAATCCATATTAATTGTTCACTTAGCTTTTGTTTAGACAACACGTAAACTTGAGGTACCTATACGTTTTATTACTGGGTAAGACTAGATTTTAGATATAAAAATATAAAATAATTTTATTTCTTTTATAGTTTTTGCGGTTACGTACTAGTAGTTAAACATTTTTTATTTGTTTCAAAAGTCAATAATAAAATAAACGTACTGTTTTAAATTCGCCATGTATCCAATATACTTTCAGATTCTTCAAAAACCATTTTACGTGGCGATAAATTACACTGGGAAGCTGTTAAGCCTCCCAAAAATATTTGATTTAGAAACAGTTGAAGAAATTGACGCAGTAATGAAAATTATACAGTAAAAAAAACAATTTTAATTTCTTATACAATTTCAGTTCAAAAATGTTCAACGTACGAGCATACCACTCTAAGATCATTCAAGAAGAACTAGCGCTCAGTCGCAAACTGAATCCTAGATACAAAAATGAGAAGGCCAACGTTCTGAAGAGTAAGGCAAGAGACTACCTTGTGCTGTTCTTAGACACTTCCTCTATCCATGGTTTGAACCATCTCGTCGCTGCTAGAAGACACATCTGCGAAGTGTAAGTGTTAAAATTCTACTTTTGTATTTTGATTTTTTTCTGTCTCTACATGAACCACATCAATATTCTTAAATGAAATAATTTAGCAAAAGAAGTAATAATGTAAGAAATAATATTCATTTAATAAAACATATTTCACAAGTTGTTAGATACCTATGTAATATTAGAGGTAAGTAAGTATACCATGCAAAATCAAGAAAAAATACCTTACAATATAAAAAAACAACACATATACATAGATCTTAAACTACATAAAAATCAACTTTAAAATCACAGATTTGTCAAAAAATGCCTTAAAAAAAATTAATTTAAAAAAATAAAAACACGTATGTACAGATGCCAGCACATGCGGTTGGACATTTGCACTACGAAATTCACCCGTTACCGCTACGGAATACGGGCGCTCTCAAGGTCAATATGTCCAGCCGCATGTGCTGCCTATTACTGTACATAAATCTCTCCTACATAAAGACATAGAGATCAGCTTTAAAAATTACAGATTGGTCAGTCAATGTAATTAAACGAACATCTTGCACTCACATTTTTACACTTAAATCTTTATTAATTTTACAATTTTTTATAACATATTGTATGATTTTTCTGCTAACAGTACCAAAAATATGTTAAAATATTGAGTGGGATCAGAATGGAATAAAAAATAATTAAATATTATAAATAAATTGTGATACCACTGCAGTGGTATCAGACTGGAATAGAAAATAATTATTTTATTCAACGGATACCAGTAGTATCGGTTCAGTGGTATCAGAATGGAATACCTCGATTTTTACAACTTACACTGCAAAAAAGTTTTGATTTATTTTACACTTTGCAAATATATTGTTTAGTCAAGTACATCTACTTTCTACCTATAACATTGATTCTGTTATAATCATCATTATATATTTTTTATATATTTATTTATTTACAGTGTAATATCGTAAACAATAGAGTTATAGTAATTTTTTCATGTCATCAAACTTTTTGCTGAAGCTAGCTTTGTATCACTGGTCTTTTTGCTATCAATGAAGTAAACTGAAATATTAGGAAATACGTTTAATTTTGTTCGTACCTAACTATTGCCGTACCTATTCCTTACATATTACTCGTATACTATACTTTCTTCATTAAGCCTGTAACTTAAAAATCTTTTTTTTTCTAGTCTCCTCTGGCTGACCATGGTGGTTCTAGGAGTGTACGGAGCGGTTTCGCTCTCCAGCACGACCTGGTCTCGCTACCAATACTCGCCGACGGTCGTCTCTATGGACAGAGACATGTTTGCTTGGAATACCACTTTCCCCTGTATCACCATTTGCCCGCACAAAAAAATTGACTTGCAGAAATTGGAGGATTATGTTGAGTCAGTATTGTAAATATTATTTAAGTTTTGAACGACATTGTGTTGCCAGTGTTGACTTACGGATCTGAGACGTGGTCGTTTATGATGGGTCTCCTAAGAAGGCTCAAAGTCACCGAAAGAGCGATGGACAGGGCGATGGAATGCTTAGAGTTTCCTTGCGTGATGAAATCAGGAATTATGATATCTGCAAACAATCCAGAGTCACCGACATAACTCGAAGAATCGCCAAATTTAAGTAGCAATGAGCTGGGCACATTGCACTTAGAACCGACCGGCTTGCGGCTGAGATGATGATGATGATGATGAATGACATTGCAATACGCTCTACACAGAAATCTTACTAATATACGAAAACACGTGCTTTTAAAATGATTGCTCTTCTTTTGCCAAACGGATTCCGATCAAATTTGGAATGACAGTTTCTACCCTGGATTGGCCTAACTACCTCTTACTTAAGTAATTTCCGAAAACATTTCGTTCCCATGAGAAATCAATTAACGCTTAGAAATCGTGGACGAAAACTAGATTGCTGCTAGCGTAGTCTATGGTGCTTAGCCTAATACTTACTTAAGTCCAAATTTTCTTATTACTAGGTTGAGATTCTGCATCATTAATCAAACGAATAAAAACACAATTCCTTTCACAGATCTTTACCAGAAACAAACAAATCCATGCTTGAGTCATTCGTTATTGCATTGGCGAATGCCACTTATGAAAATTTTGAGGATATCCCTGATTATGACGGTATCGCTCCAGAAAGTTACATGGACTTACTTATTAACTTGACGAGAGAGTTCAGACCAACCCTCACCATTGGAGCTTCGGGCATCAATTTAAATATAGTTCCCACTGTAACTGAAATGGGGGTTTGCTATGCTATAAATTCTAGAGTTGCAGTGTATAACACACCCACGTGAGTAAAATCCATTTTAAATATTAATCATGTTACCCGCACATTAATATTTTAAGTATTGTAAAACTTTTAGTGTTTTTTTAATCTTTCGATCCAAAGTTGCATTTCTCTACGTAAAACTTTGAGAGCAAATTTAATTAATATTTTTTTCGAATATTATCATAGTTTTTGGTATTTCTATATAATTAAGTCTACTGCTAAGGTTTTACGTCTACATGTCGCATTCCTCAACTGAATCTCGTGAATTTTTGCAAGCAGATTAGATGGTTGTGTTTAATAATAATATATTAGCATGCCTTAGCCTTTTGCCTTGCCTTTTGTGGTAATAACCACCTCAGATAAAGACACACATTCGTGCGTGGATAGATTGTCTTTCTTCACAGATATAGAGGTGAAAATCGTTGGGATATAATCAACTCTCACAACCAGACATTTTTTGTACATCCACTGGATGGTGAAGTATTTGCGCAGGTCATCAATTTGTCTACAAATTATGATGTAAGTGTTAACTCAAATCTTTTATACCTAGTAGATTTAGATGACATTGTCAAAGATTGAATAAGTACTACCAATGATCGCAAACTACCAAGACTAGCAATTTACTCGTAAGTTAGCTGATAAATTCCTTGACTAGGAAGTTTATTAACTGATTCTCAGGAATAGTTCTACTATCATGTATGTATGTTTATAAAGTATTAAAAATAGTCATGCAACAATAACAAAATTTCAGGTTTATATTCACGGTCCTTTAGAAATGCCTGATATATCAACAAAGCACCAATACTCTGCAGAAGATTTTTATATGAAAGTTTACGTCACTGCTCTCACTGTCTATACTGCTCCGGAAGCTGCTAAGTATTACCTAAATATGTTCTTATAATTTTTTATCATTGGTATAATATTATATTCTTTCGAACCAGCTTCATACTTTTTTTTATTCTCGTGATTTTTTCACATTATTCTATTTGATACATTTTACCCCGAAATTTCGGTAAATTTGAACGTTTCACTTTTTGACCAAAATGGTCTAATTTTATTGCAATTTTTTCATCTTTTTCTGTACCATTCTTTTATTTTGTTACCTCTTTTTTTCGTCAAAAAATATTTTATTTGAAAATACTCTGCTTTAACATAATTATATGACTATTTTTGGAGCGTATAATTAGACTGTTTGTTTATGTTTTTTATAATATTGTTTACAGGCTGAGTGTGAACCAACGCCGCTGCCGATTCATCAGTGAGAATAATCTCAAACACAATTCCATTTACACATACAACATGTGCCGTATGGAGTGTCGCATCCGACTTTGCTTGAAATACTGCCAATGCATTCCTCATTTCTATAGACGGATCGGTAAGAAAACATCCAAGGTATACACCGTGAAATTTTACTGGCTGTTTATCCGCAACAGCGGCAGTACAAATTGTAATACTGAATGTTTTTACTAAAAGGCCATATTATATACATAATGTTTGCTGAAAATTAAATTGGTAATTGGTACGGCATACCTCGAAAGCTTAAACGCTTACAAAAAATACCTATTCAAGATATTTTAATTACTTGGCTAATTTTCTTTTTTACAGGCGACGAAAAAGTTTGTGACGTTAAGGGATTAAAATGTTTATCAAACCCAAAATATAAAGGTTTGTATTTATGTAACGTGTAACACTATTTTTCCCTAATAGCAAAAATAAAATATGCAGCTCGAACGGAGTGCTGAGGATGATCGGGGACCGCCTTGATTCGACCCTGATTGGCAGGTACACCGAGCTTCATGTGTTAAGGGTTCGGTGAGCCTGCCCATTAGAGGCATTGTTTTATTTCTCACTTATTATTATCTACTAACATAGTATAAGTTACATTGTTACTAACATTCTATGGATCCTGTGGTCTTGAAATAAATTATTTTTATTTTATATTATTTTTATTTTTTTAATAAAAAAAGTTATATTAAAATAAACGTTTGTTACAGATGAACTTTACAAACTTCAAAATCAGACCACTAAAAAGAAACTTAACTGTGGTTGTTACCCAAATTGTGATGATGTCAACTATGTGATTCAGTCTAATGTAAGAATAGCTTTTAACCATTTGAATAAGTGTTGAAATTAAATATTTTTAAAAGTGTTTGAATAAAACTACATACCAGCCAAAACTTAATTCTAATTTGTAATACTTAAGCCATGGTTCACTTTATTTTTTAAATAGTAGTTTTTTTAGTCAAAATGTAGTGAAATTAATTTGGATGCATTTTTTGCAAATTGGTAACGAGCAATCGCTAGCGAGCAATAAATTATACCTCAGGCCGATCCTCTAAGAGTAATTTGGCAGATCATGTTATTAAAGGTAGATTAGAGAGAGCAGCCTCTTCAATCATATTCATAAAATGATTGGTATTTTACAGGTACTTCAACCCTGGTTTTTGGGTACCAATTTGCAATGGGGCATCGTGACGTATCCACGGATGCGATACAGACGGGATATCATTTTTGGTTTTACAGATGTGCTTGGTAAGTTAAACACCCAAAAAATAATACATGTTTATAAGTAAAAGTCCTATTTTGAGACTTTCTCTATATTATTATTTTTCACGAATTGTTCCCTAAGGAACCGAAGTCAAAAAGTCTCTCAAAAAAAAAGTCTCTCTACGACTACTGTCGCCACAACGAGCCACTCCAAGCAGAGTGCCAATAAGACGATCTCTTACTTACTATTGAATCATAAATATGGCACCACTTTCTCTTCTTTGAGAACTTATAAATGCTATAAATTTCAGTCTACTCGAAAATAGCTTCACTTTGATTATTTATCACGGATCCTGGTCCATTCCTATTCTCAGTTTAAACAGGATTAAGTATTGTCTCATTAGAACGTCTGATAAGACGACAAAGGCCAATGATGCTGATGATGATAATGATGATGATTCAATTTCAGTGTCAGTCGGTGGCATGGCTGGTCTCTTCCTAGGATGCAGTGTTCTCAGCTTCATGGAAATAGTTTACTTTCTTTCTTTAAGGCTCATCTGTTACACTCACTCGAACATGAATAAATAAAATAATATCATTATGTTTGACTTTTGCTTCTTGTAGCTTCTAGATTTATAACATTAAAATTTTAGTACAAAGTCCAAGGAACAGGTTGAAATCTCTAAATTAAAATTCAACTGGTCATACAAAGTAGCCGGTGGCGTGGCACGTGACTGAAGTTTACATGAAAAGTTGAAAATATTTTGAGATTGTAAAGTATGTTCCATAAGGAAAATTGTTCAGTTTTATAGGTACTACCACTAAGTATGTTGCAGATAAACAACTAATTAAATTTCATGGTGTATTAGATCATGTCAGCTGAAACCCTTCTCGCTGAGCTTAATCGTAATAAAAAATTGGATATTTGTATTTATAAATATATCTATCCATAGTGTTTCTAAATGTAATAAGGCATGATTTTATTAAGGCATGCCGCATTATGATATTCAGTAGGCAGCATATGCGGCTGAACATAACGGTTTTTAAGTTCCGACGAAAAAGAGGGGTGTTATAAGTTTGACGTTATGGTCTGTCTATCTGTGGCATCGTAGCTCCTAAACGGATGCGTCGATTTTGATCTAGTTTTTTTTGTTTGCAAGGTGTCATAATCGGGAGTGTTCTTAGCTATGATCCAAGAAAATATCTTCAGCCATTTGAAAATGATTATCATCAGCTCTTTTCTAGGTTTTTTTATTTTTATTTATGGTGCGAATGTCCAACCGCATAGGCTGGCTTCTGTACCTAAATAAACAAAAATATGTTTTGTTCTATATGTGACAATGTTTTTGTTCATCATAATTTTGAACACGAACAGTGAACATTGTCAACAAATTAACAAACTACTAAGGGCTCCCACAGAGCCGTACCTTCAGGTAAATTTAATCAAGGGTTAGGATAATTGCGGCAGACGACGTATCAACACAACGTAAATTGCGTCCTTACCCTAATACTACCCTTAGGATTCATTTACACCGACAGTAAAAGCGGAATTTAAAATTAAAAGTTCTTCATGTTCTATTTGTGTCGAAAGTTATAATAATTAAACTTTATCAATAGAACTTTTGACACGTTTAGCTAAAAATTACTTAGAATCATTTTTAAATCAGCTCGTCAATTGTTGAATCACAAGAAATAAAAAATGATACATAAGTTATTTTAAAAATAATTTAGTCCTTATTATTATGGATAGAAATGACGTTATCTGTTCAAAGGTTTTAGTTGTCGAACTAAAAATATTGTTTGTGAATTTGATTGTACAGTTATTTCAAATCCATAGCTAACATGTTTACTAGAATGTTTGATGGTCTCTTTAAATCTTGGTTTTGATTTGACAAAGATGTTTTTTTTTATTGTTTTGCTTCTTCGTTACGTTGAAATCATTGTTGGTGTGAAATGGCCCTTACTCGGAGCCATTTGCTGATAATTAAGATATCCCTTTTGAATTGTTTGCTCAATTTAGCCAATTTAAGCGCTCACCTTCAATTTGCGGGTCACCTTTACTAAGTGATAGTCGGGACAAGGGATTATTTTGGGTTGATAGTTTTGCTACCATGCTTAAACATAGTGTTAATTAATATTGACAATTTGAACTGAAGTTTTCTGTTAACACACAGTAGAGTATTTTTAATTAACTTAAACTTAAATACTATTTTTTTTCCTTGTTTTTTATAACACTTAATAATATCAAAAGTTGAAAATCTTGTATCGAAAAAATAAAAACATTTTGTATTTTATAACTGTTACGTTCCATGACATTTTGGTATTTTAAAGTCAAATAAAATATAACATTTTATTACTACAGTAACGTGAAACATAAGAAAAGAACTTTTTAATATTGAGACTATTCATTTCATAGTTTTATAACTATCATAATAACTGTAAAAATATGTTTAAAAGATGCAACGCCTGTGGAGTTTCTTCGGCGAGCTCTTCTCCACAGAAGACAGCCAAATTTTTTAACTCGCCAGAAAAGATAATTTAAGTGACTTAACTAAGTGATGTAACATCCAAAAGTTAAAAAATAAATTCTTTGAACTCTTTGAACTTCGTAATCAGCCTCTCATACTTTTGCTCTGAGCAGTCGAATGTGTACTTTAAGTACAGGGTGTAAAGAAAAGTCTCATTATCCTTTATACCCAGTATTTTGTTAGAGGTGTGGAAAACCTTAAACAAAAAAAAATTTGAATAATGTTTAAATTACGAATTTTTAATAAGTACGCATCGCTACGCTAAGAAATAAGATAGAAAACTGTCTAGTTTTAGTTTTGGCAACGTCGTCGTCGCGTCGTTTCACAATGTACATACTACATGCTATGCATCGCCGCCACATGATTGTTAGGGCGAACGTCGTCGTGAGATGAATGAACTTTGATGAGTACAGCAATTTTTTTTTTTTTAAATATAGTAATTATATGCCTTTTTTTATTTTTAGTACTTCGTACGCCACTAACACTTTACCTGGTATAAAGGACAATTATATTTTTTCTAACACCCTGTATAGTAAAAACTAGTTAACTTAACTTAATCTCTTCACACCCCTCAACGACTCGAATCCAACAACAAGAATCACATACCTAGCTGAATTAATGTTAAGATAAAACACATCGTCAACTTATCTGTCTTCAGCAGAGAAGACATGTCGACATATCATAAAATGCCTGTTCCCTAAATAAAATACGACATAAGTCTTCAGCATACATCACTACCCACCAACGCAATACAAACTCATGTAAATCAAAGAAAACCGCAATGTATATTGCACGTTCAGTCGCCGTATTTTCAATGTGTTAGCTAATAAGTAGTTGAGGGATTTACTATGGTGATAGAGGGGGTGAAACGAGGTAGCGAGCGGGGGGGTAAGGAAATGTTAAAGATTATTGTTTGGAGTTAACAGTGCCGAGGTAATTTAATTCTAAGACGGCTCTACCTCTGTAACGGATAGTGATGGGAATTTATTTATCGACAACAATACGACCGTTATACTAAAATTTAGGTAGGTAGAGTTTGCGACTATTTTTGCAAAGCTGTTGCATTTGTTATTATATTATTTTTAATTAAAATAAAAAATTACACTAAAATAAATTCTTATTTTTCATTTTTTACCAAAATAATATGAGCTTTCTAAATTAAGAAATAACGACGTTACATGTGTTACTGTGTCAAAGACAATAATTTTTCACAACAAATTTAGCATTACCGTTAACGACTAGGACTATTTTCGTATGTACGAGTATATTATATTTCGTGTAGGAATACTTGTATCCAAATACATTCAGTCATTATAGTGTGTAGTGCAAACTAAGGTCGATGGATGAAACATAACAGATGCAAACATACAAAATTGTATTTTTTTAGTTTTACTTTTTTAATGTCAGTATATCGATGGTTGATTGCCCATCCCTACATAGGTGGTGTTTATGAAGTGTATTACGTTAAGATTTTAATTGCGGCCTCCAAGTGGCTTGGCAACACCGAGGGTGTTTTATCAGGCGCACACGGAGCCCCCAGGTGGAATTGTTATGATAATTTTATTATTCTCCCCAAAAGTAAGGAGGTGTGTTTGTAATGTATGACAGTAAATAAATCGTATAGATATTATAGATAATAAGGAGAATAAGTTTCTCAATTGGTAGCCATAAACTAATATGGAAAACCTGACTAATAATAGTTTAAAAAACACGCTTTAAATGCACGTAAAAACATAAAATACATTATGGATCGTTCAAGTTGTCTCTATTTTTGGGCTGAAGTGTAAACTATGTGCTTTTTAATTAGAATTATTTGATTGTATAAGCGTGGGGTGCTGGAAAAAGAAAGACTTTCTTGTTAACAAATACTAATACTAACTTCCTGGCGAAAGCTGCATGAGGTCGCACAAGAGCATAACGTTTATGCCGCCAAAGGGTTACTAAAGGAAACCAAAGATATCTCGTCCACGAACAAGAAATCTACATCTATTGTTATTGTTAAGGAGAAATTGATTATGAAAGCCTATTATTATAAAATAACAGATTAATTAGAGGATAAACATCCATGGGAATAGTTGCTTGGGTGACAGGCTTTTTCAATCGTACTTTACAAAACATTGTTATTAGTCATTATTATCAGTATTAGTCATAATAATTGTAAAAATATGTTTAAAAGATGCAATGCCTGTGGAGTTTCTTCGGCGAGCTCTTCTCCACAGAAGACAGCCAAGTTTTTGAACTCGCCAGAAAAGATCTTTTAAATGACTAAAAACTACTTGATGTAACATCCAAAAATTAAAAATTAATTTCTTTGAACTCTTTGACATTTTGCCACTGTTGATGAATTAGTAATTACCCTTAAAAACTTAATTTCCTGAAAGAAGAGGCGTTCAAAATGTCGTTGAATGTCGTCTCTCCTCGCTGCTGGCGCATGTTTTGTCTGAGTTCAACAAACTGGTACTTTGAATAGACTGTTAAATGTAGAGCCACCTACTAGTTGTGCTGCACCTCCATTTAGAGCGCCAATCTGTGTAACCTGCTTCCCGTAACATCGCTTAATTTAATTTGTCAGCAAGTTATACAAAAAAGTATTTTCTGTTCCAGCGCCCCACGCTTTTACAAAAGCACATAGTTTACACTTCAGCCCAGAAATAGAGACAACTTGAATGATCCATAATTTATTTTTTGTTTTTACGTGCATTTATAAAAACGTGATTTTTTGTGTTTTTTAAATTATTCATTTATTAGTTTATTGATTTTTCAACAGATGAGGCCTGTTAGCGTATACCATTAAATTATAATCGAAGCAAAAAATTAATATCATTGAGTTTGGGCAGGGACTTGAACCCGCACCTCCTCATTCATTTACTTTTCGAATAAAATCTCTTTGGCAAATTTGATCACATTCATTGATCGAGTTCTTAAAGCCTTCAGAGCTAATTATTTTGACGATAATCCTCGTGGGAACGAGAAATTTTCCCTCGATAAGTACGAGTATATTAGCCTTTCTTCCCCAAGATCAATTTTATCTTTATACCAAGTTCTTTTAATCGGTTCAGTAGTTTCGGAGCCTTTTCAATGCAAACAAAATGCAAACAAACAACCAAATCTTTCCTCTTTATAATATTGAGTGTAGAGTACGGAAAGTCGCAGCCACTAACATCATTCAGATATAAACCTCCCACAACATAAACCACATAAATCTACAACGCCATAAAAGAGATCGCACACCTACTTCATTCGTCATTCCTTTATCGGGACCGAAGGCAATCGCCCATAGCCCACCTTCGAAAAATGAGCACCCTTGCCACGGTACATAAACAATAAGACAGTAGAGCATCTTCACAAAATACTTTCAGGGTAAAAAAGTCGTTTCGGACGGTTGGTTCCACCGCTAGGTTCCACTAGTGGGTCCATCTGGATTTTCAAGTACTTATGGTCCCATTTTGGTAGTGGAACCAACAGCATTAGTTTTAGCCAGCGTTTTTAGTACTTATAGCCCCACTAGTCATATTTTAGTGAAACCTATGTGGCGAAAACTATATTTAAAAAATAACAGACATCTTGTTGTCAAGCGGCTAAGTTATTGTCATGCTGTGTACAATGCATAACAAAAATGTTATTTCGACGGTCCCTACGTACAATACCGCAACAGAAAAAAATAAAATTTTACAGGAGAGCGCTTTGAGGTTTTAAATGTGTTTATTTTGAGTTCTATCATTAATATATTATAAAGGAAAGCTTGTTTCTTTGCTATTTACTATCGAAGTTGTTCTAAACAATGACCAACGGTTATTTCTTTGTTTTTCAATTTAGTTTGTGCATTGAATATCAATGAATCTTTCTCTTTCTGCACCTTTCGCCGCTTATTTCCTTTGTTCGCAACTCTTTGAACTATCATACGATCTTTGTAACTTTGTCTATTACCTTGTCATACAATGGGGCCATAACATTTCAAAAAAATGTTGGGATTGGGTCAGTTGAAGTTGCAGCTTTGGACTTAATCTCATGAATAGCCAGATCTACAGTATTTTTTGCTTCATCTGGTAAACAGCCATCCGAATGTTCGGTATACTTTTCTATTTTGCCATCCTATAGGAAAAAAAGAATTATTTAAGTACCAGTGTATTTTATTTTAATCATAATAAATCTTTGTTTTTTTGTTTATTTCTTTAATAATAAGATTACAGTATACCTACAAATATGAAAATGAAAAATGTTTAATTCGAAGTAAGATTTTACAAATCACTTATCGACGTCGAGGCGGGTTACACATATAACCATTAAGATGGTTAGTGGTTTTGTACTTACATGTACAGTTACTGCTCCAGTACATTTGTTGTTCTTTTTTTGCCTACATACCATCTAGTTTTGGAGCTTTTATAAACTCTATAAACTGATATCCATAGTAAAGCAACACAGTTCCGCCTTTCCTTTTAATGAAACGTAATTCGTTCTCCATATTTTATTGATATTTCTCTCAATACAATTCAATTTCTTATAGTATGGCGAAAAATATTCAAGTACTCGTATTAAAAATTGGCATGACAGCTTTGGCAGCAGCTATCAACATTTTCAAGTGCCAGTGCATTAGATGGCCAGTATCTTTTTAACTGTAGTGGAACCATAAATATTTCCAAATCCAAATAGCCCCATCAATAATATACAGTGGGAACATGAGTACTTGAAAATCCAGGTGGACCCACTAGTGGAACCTAGCGGTGGAACCAACCGTCCGAAACGAAAAACTAGTAAACATTTCACCATGTGTTTAATGAATAAACACACGAAGAATACTTACATTGGTCGTCTTTCAGCTTAATATGATTTTAATGTGATTGACAAATCTGACTTAATGTCTTCACAGTTTACATAAAGGACTTTGAATCCCTATTTGTCCAATTTATTAGATGGCACATGAAACTCTCCTTTACTAAAAATTAGCACCGTTCACTATCTCTCGTAGATATACGTCTGTCTGCACGTAAATATATTATGCTTGATTTGTATTTTTATACTAATTTCCAACACACGAATAGATTTTCCTCTTTTTTTTTTAATTGACCTATGCTTGCGCCTTTTTACTTATTACATCATTGTATGCTTGAGTCGAAAAGGTACGACGGATCAAGCTTCACCGGACTTAGAGTTTTTCCTCATTTGCTCTAAGTATGACTAACATACTTCATATAACTTTACTGTGTCCTCGCCCTTTACCCTTAAGACAACTATTTATCGGGAGTGGGCAGTCTTCATAAATCAGCTTTTTAGGGGTACACGTGAGCGTAAAGAAAAAATACCTTGCTTTTTGAAGGCAATGTTCACAAAATAAGTTTTAGATGAATGAGTGTAGTACGTGGTAGTTTTTAAAAACGTAATAATGATATAACGTATTTATGTAATATGAACTAAAGAATAATTGAAAAATACATTAGTATAGTACAGTAGGCAACACATGCGGATGGACATTACGACCTTGAAAGCGCCCGTATTCCGTAGCGGAAGGAGTGAATTTTGTAGTGCGAGTGTCCAACCGCATGTGCTAGCTTCTATACCTCTATCTGCCAAGATTTGAACTCGCGTCTCCCGATTGACAGACGAGGGTTCAGCCACCAGTCCATGGTCCAAGAAAACCAGGTCTTGCAATTAGACCACGTGACTGACACGAGCCTACGTAATTTCTACGTCATTTTGCTTATCGATCCTTGTCGAAAGCGTTTAATAGACAAGGATGAACAGCGCAAAATGACGTAGGCTCGTGTCAGTCACGTGGTCTAATTGCAAGACCTTGTGTTTTTGGACCACGCACCAGTCCACAGACGCCTTTGCTGTAGTAATTGGTAGTGATTCTTTTCATCCGCGGTAACGAATGGGTGAATCCGATCCGCGGATCAAATCAGCCGGTTATTTGTCGAGTGCATTCGACCGCGCGGATGCGGATTCCGGATCGCAGATGCGGATATCGCTGAGTATTTGCCGTGGGCATGCGAAACCGGATTTAATGCTGCCTTGATAACAGCCTTTTTAGAAAACAATTTAATAATACCTACAATCATTTATGAAAACATGAATATTATTATACCATAAATAATAAGTTAGTGTACCTAGTAGCTATTCTACATCTCCATGTACTATAAATATTGTGTTAAATTACAGTAACATTCAGTCATACCGACAATGCAGTTCCACGTTATCGTACTTTTGATAGTTTTCGTTACTGGTAGAGAAATGACTAAAAAGATAATGTATAAAGACAAATGGATCGAAAGTGTGTACGAAACAGATTTTGCGAGGTTTTTGGTCGCCCATTGGAGTAAGTATAAAATAAATAAATAACTGTCGTAGTTGTAATAAATGAGGGGCGTTAACCTTTGAGATTTAGGATGGATGGTACCAAAGTAACTACTTACCAAAATTACGCAATCATGGTTGTTATCATGAACGATTGGGACCTAATCAATCCCTAAAAGAAGAATAGGCAGATCCCAATATCGCAACAATCAATATGCAATAAGGGAAAACTGGCATGAAAACAACAACAATATAATTACAACTGGTCAACCAACGGGCCTAGACCTTATATAACTCGTCCGCCCATATTACAGTTACTCTACCTGCGGTCAAGATAACAGGATTCGTAGACACTACTCAAATATCACCTAATCTAGATAACCTTGAAACACATTCAGACAGATAACTTTACTCACGCGGACTCCGTGACTTAACTGTGGTAATAGTCCGGTTAATTTTCGACCAAAAGTGCTCTAGAACTTGAGTTTCATCTGTCACTCACCGTTGGATTCATCTTGATGTCCTGAATGTGAAACTGTCGGTCGTCAAGTGCTAAAGTGGTGGAGGGATAAGGGGGGGGGGGGGGTAATCAACGATCGCTGGACTTTTACGCTGTAATTTGAAAACTAGTGGACCGATTTCTTTCTTATTAGTATTATTTGAAACATTCACTCACTTACACACACTCGTACATGGACTCTTACGTCCGTCTGGACACTCAATAACTCAATCAAACGACTTCTCGCTCCGACCGCGTAGACGCTCAGGACTTACATGGGTCTTTTTTATACTAGGGTTAAACACTCAGTCTGGCGTCAGTTCAGTCCCATCAGTCTGGATTGATGCCAGAATGATGGATACTAATATTATAACCATCAGTCCGTCAGTTGACCGGTTAGACGATAATTCTCTCGTCATTCTGTCGTCATTCTGAGCAGACTGATGGACTGAACTGACGCTAGACTGAGCGTGTAACCCTTGTCTTAGTCTCTGTACGCGTTTATTCCAGGTAGTTTATAAATATTATAATTATAGAAGTTGACATTAATATATAATGGATTCCAGGTGAAAGACTGGCTGTCAAGTGTTCCGAAACGGATCGTGTGCAGGGGCAAATAACAGCACATAACGTGTGTCAATCAGCGTGTGCCCATAACAGGAGTGTGTATACATTTGGCGTGTGCGTGGACGGCTTTGCCTCTTGCTCTTTGAGCGTGATTGAAGATGGCATGCGGTTTTCAGGTCAACGAACGTCTAAAAAATGTAAGTTCGTCTGTTAAAAAAATTTATAAGGCCGTACATTTTTACACCTTTTACAGAAAAATAATTCTTGAAGTGCAACAAAGTATTCTTTTTCTTCTTTGCCTTGTCAAACAGGCGCTTCTGTTCCCTTACTACATATAAATCATAGGCAGTTGATGTTATTGTGCTGAAAGCTGTAAGAATATGTTAAAGAAACGGTTTTAAGCAACATTCACAACCAAAAAATATATTCTAGGAAAAGATAGGAAAATCACTAATTACTATACAAAACTTCCGATTGTAGGTAATTACGATTTCGTAAGGGATTATAAAGCGTCAGTGGCCAAGTGGCTAGAGCCGTTGATTTCCATTCAAAAGTTTGCTGGTTCAATCCTCGGCACGTACCAATATGTTAACAATTTTCGAAGTCATATACATTTATTTGACGCTCTTTCGGTGAAGAAAAACATCGTGGAACGTGTACCATACCTTTGAAATAATTCAAAGGTTGTGTGTGAAGCTGACCAATCCGCACTGGGCCAGCTAAGTTGACTAAGGCCTTTTAATTCTAATATCAGGGTAGGTTCATGCCCCTTGGTGGGGACATATATTATGTGCTGTTAACAAAGGAAGCGCCGAATTTCATTTTCGTTTCTGAGAAAAGTTGCTTGCTCAAAACAGTTGACTGATCGTTCAGTATTTACTAAGCCATCACTAACACCTTATACTGTTTCAGACGGAATACTCGTAAACGCAAAAGGACCAAGCTGCTCAAGTGAAGCGGAATGCGAAAACATGTGTTTATCATCATGTCTGAAGAAACGTCACCCATCGTCCCCACTTGAACCTAAAGCTACCATGTATCCACTGACATGGAAACATAGTAATTTCTAAATATTTTGTGTGTATTTAACTCCCGGCGAGTTCAAAATTGTCATGATAATAACCAGCATTCATAATTGCAGCCAGAAAGATATCCACAGGTGGAAAAATGCCATTGCCAAAGTTCTGCACGACGATCGGTCCTGTGCTGCCCTCATCAAGTGCATACCTAAGAAAGCTCATAGTCACCCAAAGAGTAATGGGAAGGGGCCATGCTTGCAGTTTCTACTATAGTTTTTACTATACAGGGCGTCCCACGGCTATGCCACATGGAGGGAAAGTACCTTAAATATTGTAGATAGAACATTTTACTGAAAGAAGACATTATTTTATTTCAAAAAAATATTAAAACTGCATTCATACATTTTTTAATAATTACATGGTTGAACCGGGAATCGAACCCGCTATACGAGAAAAAAATATATCCTGTTTTTTTATCATACCGATCGAAAGGTTTCATCATAAGGGTTATTTTTTGCTAAATAACATATAAAAAAAATATCAATTTAAGTAGCGGGTTCGATTCCCGGTTCAACCATGTAATTATTAAAAAATGTATGAACGCAGTTTTAATAGTTTTTAGAAATAAAATAATGTCTTCTTTCAGTAAAATGTTCTATCTACAACATTTAAGGTACTTTTCCTCCATGTGGCATAGTCGTGGGATGCCCTGTATATCGTGAAATTTATCTGGTTGTCTTTCCGCAACATAGTGTAGTACTCATGAAAGTGAACCACTTTACCCAACGATCATTGATTGAAATCTCAAAATTAAAATTCAACTTGTCATAATATAACAACTTCAGTGACGTGACCAGCCAGCCACTTTCTAAACAAGTTGGATTTAATTTTGAGATTTCAAATTATTTTTCTTAGATAAAAGTGTTCGGTTTTATGAGTACTACCACAATTTTTCGGAATGACAACCAGTAAAATTTCACGTACGCTATATCATAGCAAATGATAGAGACAACAAAAGCTTGGCAGGTGAAAAGGGGATCACAGGACATGTAGTTTTAGCCACCTTGTACATACGAGTAACAGCTACTGTAAGAGTCAGATTAATATTGATTTATTTATTTTCTAAGCTTATTTAAATCTGAGGGGACCTGCTCAAGCGATGCGATCAACTTACTTACCGTTGACTTTTTCATCATCATCTCAGCCTGTAGACGTCCTCTGCTGGACAAAGGCCTCCCCCAAGGATCTCCACAATGATCGGTCCACTTTGGACCAATGGTCGAACTTTTTCAAACTGAGAATTTTTTTGACAAATTGTTGAATTTAAATAACTATATTGTATAGAAAGAAGTGTTATCTTTTTTTCGTTTCCGAGAAAAAATATTTAACGACATTCTCAATTAATGTTCAAGTCCGGTGAAGCTTGATTCGTCGTACCTTTTCGACACAAGCATAGGTCAATTCAAAAAAGAAAAAAAAAACTTCTCCCTGCAAACTATCCGAATCAAGTGACTATTAGTATGGGATTGTCGAAATATTTTTGCGTATCTTTAGAAAAGTTAATCTTTAGCTCGAACTCGTTGACTGAGCATTTGTGAATTTTCTAAGAGCGTCCCTAAACTAGCGTCTTCCGAGCGTCGACATCGTGCGTCGCATATTATAAAACCAACCGCGTCCGTCTTTTGTTTACTTGTCGTTGGGTTCCCTCTAATATGGTTGAGCCCGGCGATGGCTGACCCATACGTCAAACCCGTGAACGTGGTGCTGCTTGGGGGGGACTGGTCTGCTCTAGTCAATTGCCAGTTGTTTTATTGGTTAATATAGTTTAGTTTTTCTTATTAGAAGAAAGTCCCCCCAAGCAGCACCACGTTCACGGGTTTGACGTATGGGTCAGCCATCGCCGGGCTCAACCATTCTGTGGGGGGTCTGTAAGCCGTCAATAAATTAAACCTTGTATAGTTTTGATCCTCTTCTATTTTTTTTTATTTCAGAACCTCAAGCTGTACGAGGTTGTGTTGCGGGATTTTGCTATTGTGCAGCTTTAAGCCCTAGTTATAAGCACCCTCAATTCGCCCTCAACGACCCTGGAGTAGCGTATTACATTAAATTGAGAAATGACTCGTACTACGAGAGAAAGCTCAATTCGGATGAAGAATGACGTTAAGAAAACAGCAAAAGCTAAGATGGTACTAATCATAGTCTAAGATAACAAGGTCTAATCGTTAGACCACGTGACTGACACAAGCCTACGTCATTTTGCGCTGTTCATCCTTGTCTATTACCAGAGAGGTGGGAGCCGCTTCAAGTCTATTACACGCATTCGACAAGGATGAATAGGGAAAAAGACGTAGAAGCCAGAAAAGATAATTTAAATGACATAACTAAGTGATGTAATAATGTCCAAAAGTTAAAAAATAAATTCTTTGAACTCTTTGAACTCTTTAGAAAAATGACGTAGGCTCGTTTCAGTCACGTGGTCTAATGGTTAGACGTTAGACCTGGTTTTCTTAGACCATGGCACACCATGGTACTAATTTTGATAAGAGGAAAGAGCCTACTATTTACCTTACTTTTTGAAAATAAATTCGTCAACAATCCATTTACGTCCCCACTAAGGGACTTGCTGGCCTAGTGTGAGTTGGTCTACTTTATACAAAACCTTTGAATTTCTTTGTCAAAAATAAATGCCTCTTTCTAATTAGGTAATATACTTTTTATATATATTCCCAATCTTTGAATCCCTTTTGAGTAGATTGATAGTTTCGTTTTACAAAATCCTAATTGCTTGGTCAATTCGCCACCATAAAGTATCTCTGATTTGTCGAATTATTATTATATCGAATTATTAACACCTACGGAAGCACAGAGTCATATTTTCTTTATAGAAAATCTGATAATTCAGCCTGTAATGTTCTAACCAAACCTCCGCTATGTAATGCAAATCTACTACCACTCACCTACGTAGAGTTTAATAGAGATATTGTAAGGGCCTGGTCACAGCTTCGCGCGACGCGCGGTGCGACCTGCGACCTGTAAAGTATTGCCAGTGACCCATAGTCAAAATCAACATGTAATCAACTCTATTTTTTTTCGTTTCTAAAAACCTGCTAGTAAAATGTACCACCGAAATTTAAAAAAATATTTTAAGGCGTAAAATTATCCAACTTTTGGGTGAATTTCCCGGAGCCAAAAATTGCATGGCATCAATGAAATCGGTATTAAAAAATATAGTTATAATGTTTAGACATTTTTTTCTGGTTAGGTGAAATAGTAATCTATGTGTAGCACTAAATATTTTATTAATAAGATTAATAGATACTCCAAAAAAATTTATTAAACCTCGAATTCTTTCATTGCCATGTTTGTCCACACTTCACCTTGTTGTGTATTATGCCTCATTGATAAAAAACTACCGGTTATTTATATTAAAACTTAGTTTTATTTGATAAGTGAATAGTCAAAGTATTGCTACGGAATATATTTATTAAAATATTTAAACAACACAACGAATGGTGAATCAAAATTCATTTGTCCCAGAACTACCTTTCATTGCCGTGTCCTCATCATGTTCAAAGATATTGTTTTATCTAACACCTTGCGTCCTGCCATTGGTGTGCTAAACGTTGCGTATGAGTGCCGTCTAAGTGCTCGACGTAGAAGGACGGCCACACGTGCCTGCGTTTTCGCGCCATAAATTTAAGTATCAAATTTTTTTGTGACTGGACATTTTTTCTTTCATCGCCGTGGATAGGTATAACTTCTATTTAAATAAGTTTATCTTCTTGATTAAATATTCAATAGAACGTCATTTCTTTTATGTTTATTTGTGAAGTATTTATTACTTTGAATAATTAATAGATCTTTTGTTATTTACATTTTATGCCCTGATTTTCATCTCCATGCTTTCATTGCCATGGTTTCCGTGGCCTGAATTTGCTATGGAAATGAAAAAAAGACACGGAAATGAAAAAAAATTATTGCCTTGCCTTGCCGTGGCCAGATGTTTCATTGCCGTGGCTAAATATTTCATTTCCGTGTCTTACGTTTTCATCGCCATGTTGCGATTAGGCAAAGAAAACATCTGTTGGAGCACAGTTCTTTCATTGCCGTGGACACTTGTTTCATTGCCGTGTAGGCATGTTTCATCGCCGTGGCGCGAAATTTTCGATCTTATGTATCTCGTTAGTTTTTTAAGTAATCTGCTAGATATTTAGCAAGAATACATAGATTTTCAAAAGCTTTAATAAGCGCAGACTATTTTTAACATAAACCCTAAGGAAAAAAAAACCACGGGAATGAAGATTTTATGAGACCTGTTGAAATTCACTCTTTTGCAAAAAAAGTTCCATTTTCATGCAAAAAGTAACGTAGAAAACGACTTCAACACTGTAATGCAGCACAAATAAAATTAACGCAAAGGGCTCGAAAATAACATAAAATTATGTTAGAATACTAACGTTCTTGGAAGTTCGCCGCCGCCGCCGCCGCCGCGCCGCCGCGTTAATCTGTGGCCAGGGCGTAACCACAGGCGTAACTGTCATTTGAGTATTACGACATATTGGGATTACAACGCAATGAGTTCACAAAATCATCTGCAAATTATCATACCGGACCAATCAGAGAGGAACAATCACGCGTCAATGGGCACATCATAGACTATAAAGGAAGTATATAGACGAGACAAAGGTTTTACTTTTGGTTCAATATTGTATTGATGCTTCTAAATAGAGATGGCCCATCTCAAGGTCCAAGGCTCTCCCCAGGGAGCTTCTACTGGCGAGAAGCGCTGAGGAGAAGAGCCCCGCATCCCATCAGTGAGCACCACAACCCAAAGATGGCATCAGTTTCCACCATCCAATGATGGCACCCCAAGACCGGGACATTAGTTAAGGCCCGCGTAGAGAGCCCCAGACAGAGCTGAAAGGCTGAAGCTGGATACCCTCACTCCCACCAGCGAGAGAGAGAAGGCCGCATAATGATTTTGGCCCTTCTCAAATGGGGAATAATCACATGAGAGAAGCCAGAAAAAGTGAGATAATTAATAAAACAACATAAAATATTCTGTTTATTTCACCTTTCCACTCTTGTTTTAAATAAAAGATGATATTCTATTATTTGTTAGAACCGAAAAAGGCCGCAAAACTTCATGTCGTCGAAGAAATGTTTGGAAAATTATTTTGTCATAATAGTCGTCTTTCGTTTGAAATGATGAAATAGGTATAAAAATAAAAATCTTGACTGCCAGCGTGCGTGTCTGCTTGAAAATTTAATCTTTGGCAAAATTATCGAGTGTGAATATTGTTGCAATTTGGAATAATTGGTTCATATCATTTCACATATCGAAATAAAACCGATGATTTTGGGTTTTGGTTAAGGTTGATTAAAAAGTTTGCTTTTCGATAACCTGTTTATTTTGTGCAGTGAGAATGCTAAAGTTGTATTAGGATAAAATTATAGATCGCGAAAATGATATTTATTTGCTGGACGAAACAAATTGTCATAACAAACTTATTTATTAAGCTTGACAAATAAGTAAAACGATGTTTGTGCAGTTAATACTTAAAGTAAAATTTAAAGTCATATTTGTCTTAAACTAAACGGTGTTATTATCCTTGACAAAGTCTCAAATTGGTTGACATGTTTACTGCTAACAAGTTTGGACCGCTTTCTTTGAGGTGGCAATACTCGGGTAAATTTCTTTCTTTATGGTGACACCTTTTAAAGGAGACAGTTTTGGTGACAATTTTACTTCTTGGGACGGAATTAGCTTTAGTTCTTTGTGTGACCAGAGAGAATAAAGTTAAAATGTATATTTGCTTACTTTTTACTTTCCAACAAAATAAACGTCATTTATCGTTGCAAAAGTAAGACGTTGAAAAGTTACACATAAATAAATAGTATAATTTTTTGAAGGAAAAACTAATAAGGTACTTCTTCCTTATTATGTTTTTCCTTAAAAAAATTGCACGAAAGTATGATCATTATAATTAAGTCTATATGGTTAAGAAAATCTAAGAAGGTTTGCGTAGTGGTTAGGACCACAGTTAGGAGGCGATGTTTCGAACCCAAACATGTACCGTACCAATATAATTAATATTTTGAATTAAAATTTTGACAATAAGGTAAGTATAAAATTAAATGAGGTATTGAACATTTAGAATCGAAAGAATAAAAAAAGAAACATTAAGCTCGGGCAAGACCCGGCTAGGACGGCCAAGGAGATGCTAATTACCTTTTTTTAATTTTAGCTTCGAGTTTATTAATATAGTAAAAATACGCTTAAATACGCTTACAGAGGGGAGCTTACTGTTGAAAAAGTACTAAAATATTGGAGCATTTACCGTTATATGTCAATAATAGTAAAACTTTTATAAAGTGAATTGCTACTTAGTTAAACAGACTACGTAACGTTTTAAACTGAATTTCCCGTACAAAGTTCCCACTGCACTAACTACCGTCGTCGGGGCGTCACCTAAGCTCCCAGTGGGGGCTCAATCGGCTCCTGAGTGGTTTCACATGTACCCACCCAAGACCTCGTATAAGGCCCGCACAGATACAAAAACATTGGACACCTCAAAAGAATCAATGCCACACAGGATGTTTTGGACTTCCGCTAAAAGCCACAGCAACGCTCTCTTATGTTCTCATATTTTTCATTTTATTTAATAGATAAGAAAGATGATTATTATTTAACTTATGCTGGGAACTTGAAACTATAACTGCTTTGTTTTTAAAAAGTTCAAAATGGGTAGATAATAAATAAATAAAAAAAATGTTTAAATTTCAAAACTTTTGTTGTTTCCTAGCTCTGCGATGAAACAGAAAATATTCCGTATGTATATGAATAAAAACTGGAGGTTGATCTAATTAAAAGCTGCTTTAACTAGGGACTACTATTTGGTAATCTGTGATTTAACCAAGGAACCGTTTTGTTTCCACCCAACGAGTCGTATAAAAAAACAACTTAAAAGTAAAGTCATCTCAAAACCTTGAAAAAAATAATACTCCGGTCTGTTTATAGGTAAAATCCAATAAGAAGAAAATGTGGTGGTTCACTATTATTGTATTCTTTGCGTTACCCAATCGTTACTCTGTCTGTGGTTCACCGCCCACCTACTAAAGCCCACCTCAGTACGGAAGGTTAATCCCTGCTTTTTAACTTTGAGGCAGCAATGTATCGCTTTTTCAGTTTAAGAGGATTTTGTAGTCGTTAGTAGGCTCTGTTGGTAAAGTTGCACCTTTGAAAAAGTATAATCCTGAATTTCACGTGACATTTGATGTTTTTCGATTTGATGGACTGTAGTCAAGTTGATAGTAAACCTGCCTTCGAAACACAGGGTCGCGGGTTCGAACCTTGCCAGGAGCAAACATTCGTGTGATGGTCGCTTGTGTTTGCAAAATAAGTTAGGGCCTGCCAAATTGGGAGACCTACTGCTAACGTTTTCATCCGATTTACGTGAAAATTTGTAAGCAAATTCATTTATTTTATTTTGTCGTTCTTTATTATTAAAATATTCTTTATTGCGCACAAACACAAATACAGATACAAAGTATAATTGAGAAAAAGATTAAAATTGGCGGCCTTATTGCTTTTGTAGCAATTTCTTCCAGGCAACCAGTGTGGTGGAGACTGAAAACAGGGATAGAATTGATGTGGGAAGGCACGCCTGATCCAAACTTAATCCTAATACAATCATAATACCATCATCATCATCATCATCTCAGCCTGTCGACGTCCACTGCTGGACAAAGGCCTCCCCCAAGGATCTCCACAATGATCGGCCCTGCGCTGCCCGCATCCAGCGGCTTCCCGCGACCCTCACCAGATCGTCGGACCATCTAGCTAGTGGATGCCTGCCCACACTACGTCTTCCGGCGCGCGGCCGCCATTCTAGAACAATAATACAACGACTGTGAAAACTATTAGAATTTGTTTTTTAATATGTTATGTGTGTTTTCATTGTTTTCAAATGATCGTAAGCCTTTACTATAGTCCGCAGTGTAACACAATTTGTCACGTATACATATTATTATTATAATATAATACCTACTAGTCCAGTCCATAAATAATGGCCAGCTGACGGACAGACAGACAGTCTGTCGTCAAACTGCGCTTCCTTGTTTTAGTTGGCAGTCGGCGGGAATTTGAAACTGTAATTGCAATTTTGAATGTAACACGTATTTATGCAGAAAATAAGAGAAAAATAGATATGGCATCGTGACTATAACATTATGTGTATATAATTTTAAAAAGCGAGCAATTTTGACGGCCCTAGCAAGTAATTTTGACAACACAGGGTCGCGGGTTTTGTCTGACACCCGTAGTACAGCCTTCACCTGTTTAATTAACTAATAAAACGTGCGATTCGAGATATGCGATAAAATAACATAACCTCCATTTTGTATTGTTCTTTAGTCTTTAGCGAAAGTTCTATGCCTTGGTTCTATGTAACTAAAAGAAGTCAAAATTTGCCATAAGTTAAAAATAATATAATAGAGTATATTATTTATTTCTAGAACATCACAACACAGAAAATAACATTAGACAAAAAACTACATAATATTATAATTATTACACATTAGAAAGCGATACAACAACGTGCAAACATCTCCCAGTATCCTAAATTTTACGAGGATTTTAACAGGTTCTAAAACTCCCTCACCGTCTACAAAGATGTAACTGTTATTGCTTCTCGAGTGAAAGCCAAATACACTCTGTGTCAGCCCAACTGCTTATATTTAAACTAACCTGCACACCTAGTAGGAAGGGATTTGCAACATTGTTGCTAAAATACTGTACATTTGGAGGTGTCGGTGGTTTGTAATACACTGATGTTTCAGTACCAACATTACAGCTGAAAAACGTTAAAGGTATCTTCTAAATATAATCATCAAAGCTTCTATAAAAAGGTGCTACAAAATTTTTCAGACAGGTAATTCAACCAGACATTTTATAACCACATTGAGGAATTTCAAGAAAAGGTGATTGTTTATAACGACGGGATTCGAACAAAGTGTAAGTCAAAATAACATTTCTTTATTCATGATAGGTTTTTTTAAAACACCTAATGACGTCATATCAGACTTGGAACCCGGAACTTTTGTGAGGCGAATATTTTAGGGAGCTTATTAAAAAAATTAGCATGTGGGTAAACAAGGATAAATAAATAATCAAGAGAAGCTATATAAACTTAACTAACCTTCCGCCTTGCAGTTCCGCCGCTAACAATTTTTCCCGTGGGAATGAGGGAGTTTTCTGACTGGTGTACTTATAAGCTTTATTGTTGTTAATTTAATTAAAATCCTTTCAGTAGTTTTTACGTAAAAGAGTAACAAACAGCCATCTATACATCCAATCATCCTCACAAACTTTCGCAAATATGAATAGGTTATTTATGCTTAATTTTATCACTACATAGTATAAATCAAAGTCGCTTTCTCTGTCTCTATGTCCCTATGTATGCTTAAATCTTTAAAACTACGCAACGGATTTTGGTGCGGTTTTCAAGAGGAAGGTTTATATGTATAATACATGCATAATATACTTAAGGATAACCCACAATAACCATTTTCCCGTGCGGAGCCGGGGCGGGTCGGTAGTCGGTCGCTAGTTTCTATATATAACTTTATTTTTACCCTCAATATACGAGTACTCGGAACTAGTTTTAATTGAGTCGTAGTAGCAAAACCGAAACTAAAGCAAGCTAATTGACCAGTTCTGCATCTAACCACGCGAATGGCGAGCGCGCAAGCAACGTGTTAAATGTTTTTATGTCGCGTATTGAAAAAATAATAAACCTAAATGGCGGCACTATATTTTTGTCATACTCGTACATACTATCATACTAATATTATAAAGAGGAAAGATTTGTATTTTTGTGAGTATGTTTATAATGAATAAACTCAAAAAATACAGAACCGCTTTTAAAAATTCTTTCACTTTTAGTAAGCTACATTCACCCTGAGTAATATAGGCTACATTTTACTGCGGGAAAATGCCTCATTCCCACGGGAAAACTGTTAGCGCGTTGAAACCGCGGCGGAAAGCTAGTGTTTAATAAATTACTTTACCCTATTCATTACACGAATTACTTTATCATAATTACATTTATTAAAGAAAAAAAAGATAACGATGGTATGTTTACTAAGGCGGGACGTCACAACTACGTAATTCTATAAACTTCCCTTAAATGTTAAAAATACGCTGATTTGATCATATCATCATGTAGGTATATTTTCTAGTCAGGCTTTACTATTGCTTTTTGATAAAACGAATATAGGTACTACCTATAGCTTTTTAGAATATTATTTAATATACTTTAATATTTTTTAATAAACTAACCTATCATCTACTAAAAAAATTGGAGAGCTTTACATTAAGCCGAAATAAATTAAATGATGCATTTTAAAATCATTTCCAACGCTACTAAAACCTCATTAACTTGTAAAATTATAATTAGAAACTTCATTATTCCCAGCCTGCACAATACCTGTTAATAAAACTGGCTGGCAGATAAAATTAGCTGTAATAATGGTGAACGCATGAGGCAGGGCGCGCGTTGCGTGTAATGTCACAAGTGGGATAATATACGCTTTACCATACCGCGCATATTACACGCGACTGCCTGTAATAGCCGTGCGTGAAGGTACCTTAACGATGCTGCGTTTGGTTGGGACAGTGTTTTATGCTAGGATAGTAATTAGTATTAAGTGGCAGTGGCTGATTGCGTAGCGTGGGTAGGGTCTTCACAAGATGGACCGAAGATCTGGTGAGAGTCGCGGGAAGCCGCTGGATGCGGGCAGCGCAGGACCGATCGTTGTGGAGATCTCTGGGGGAAGCCTTTGTCCAGTAGTGGACCTCTACCGGCGGATGATGGTGTAGTATTGTATAGATAAGAGATAAAGTTCAGATCTAAGTATGAGGGGACTACTATTTGGTATTCTGTGGTATGAGATAGACATACTTGCTGACTTCTTAATATGTTTTATATTTTTTCAATAAAAAAATATATATGACGAAATTTATATATCCACTGCGAGGCCATTGAGTTTAATTAAATAAATAGATAAACGCTGAGTAATCTTAACTATGAGTTTACCAGGTACAAACTACAATACAATATCTATATATATAAAAATGAAACCCGTTTTCCGTTGTCACGACATAACATGAAAACGGCTTGACCGATTTGGCTGATTTTTTTTGAAATGTTCGTTGAAGTCCAAGGATGGTCCTTACAGAGAGAAATTAAAAAAAAAGAACCTCATTCCCACGGGAAAAATGTTTAACGCGGGCGGAGCCGCGGGGCGGAAAGCTAGTTATTTTATAAAATATAACTGGACAAAATAATTTTACAATGCATGTGCTCGAAAAGAGCGTTTTTCTAAGCAGCCAAACAGTGCGGAAAGTAGCACTTTTCCGCACTAGTGCTTTTTACTTTTCAGTTTTTTTTTAATTTTTGCTCAGCATGTCATTCAGCCAGTCAACCTAACATTTCAGTATTTGAGATATTTTTATAACCAATTGTTACTAATATAAAGAGAACAATAAAAATAACAATTCAATAAACGCGTTTATAATTAGTATAATTACTTTAGAAATTGATTTTTATTGCTAAATTACGTTCAAATATTAATTAAAAATTTGCGTGGCTGAATAAATTTTACTCATTGCCTTATTGCGATTCGACAGCTTTGCACATGCGCAGTAGATGTTTTTTTCAGCGCGAATGTGTTTTGTTTATGAAGCCCGTCATTTATACGCCTTTTTAATATAACTGTTTTTTTTTCTTGCACAATGCATTGTAAAATGTTGTATGATACACGTGCGAAAGATGATTTCCGACTCGTGTCGGCTTATACACTCGCTCGCTTTGCTCGCTCGTGAATAAAATGACACTCATCGGAAATCACATACTTTCCGCACTAGTATCATAAATAACTATTACGATATTGTATCGTTTGCGTTCCCATTGAGGGACCATATGGAATTTTAAGCTTTTGAATGTAAAACTACTTTTACAAATTAATGGCTGATTTACAATTGTTTGAAAACTTTTACTAAAGGCTGACACATTCAAAAGCTTAAAATTCCATGTCGACGGTAAAAAGGAAGTAGGGCATAAGCGACGTCTTGGTCAAAAATGAGTTATAAATGCCATCCTACTTAAAATTTTAACTCCCATGGCTCTACGATGACTTTTTTGGCGTTTATGCCCAAGCAAAAAAAAGCATTTTCCTAGTATCATTTTTAAAGGTGCTTGTACCCCTACAAAAGTGACTTATTTTGTGTTTGCTTGTCGGTAATGCCTTTTAAGCTTTTCCCTCAAAAATTACAAACGTTGTTTATAACCTACTTCTATTTCCTAATTTAACATAGCTATGGCGCTTGTACCTTTTATACAAAATTCATTTTCATATTACTCTGTCGGTTATACTTTTAACTGTCTTGTCTCTTATACCCTAATACGTATAGACTATAGAGTATACTATACACGTATTTTAACTGTCTTGTCTCTTATACCCGATGCGATAAATTTCTATGTCGCTTATACTTCTTATCCCTTAATATTTTATTTTGTCATTATTATCTTATGCCATATTTCCTTATTGGGAAATTAAAAGCTATTGTTATAAGCGACAAAAATCACTTTAAATAGCGTAAAAGCATTAAAACTAAAAATACCAGTAACTGCTCCATTTTTTTCTGATTTTATTACTGTTTTAGTTTTCAAGATATCTCAATAAATTACAAAAATACGTCAGTTTTTCTAAAATTCAAAACTTTGAACGGCTCTCCTGAACATTTCACTTTTTGTCGCTTATTCCCAACTTCCTTTTAACCGTCGATGTGGTCTCTCAATGGGAACGCAAACTATTGTATCTGTGCTAGCACAGACAAACGCTCCATCAATAAACGGCAGGTATTTACGAGTCCGCACGGTACACGAACCCACAGCTATTGTTTTGAATCTCGCTTTTGCGTACATTTCAACCACCGGCCACTTTCAGCCGCACTAGCCGCGTCCTAAGGGCGCTTATACACGGACAACGGATGATATTATAAGGGAATTACCATCAGTCGAAAGGCGTCCACTGCTGGACAAAGATTTCCACAACGATCGGTCCTGCGCTGCCCGCATCCAGCAGCATACTTACTCTGAAAAGAGGACCCGCGTTGGTCTTTGTATCCTGATGTCGCCGCCTGTCACCCAGTGACATTTCACAAAGTCATATGCTATTGTTCAACGACGTCGTCGATGAGCCAATGATGTTATTTCAACACGGAGGTTGCCAACTGAGGATGCTTACTGGACGAATGACCTTGGGTTGTGGGGTAGAGTCTTCCGCTCCCCCACAAGTTTTGGTGAAGCTGGATAGGATACGTCAAATTTTTCCGACGCAAATGTAGGTCAATTGAAAAAATTGAATTTGGGTTGTTAATAAATATATTGCTTAATTTTGTAAAACTAATCAACTCTGCTGCTGTATGACAGCTAATGACGTCATTTTTCTATTAGCTGTCGCCGATGTTCGTCTGTAGTGCCCTTAGGCCAGTCTTGTCCAGCCGTTTTTAGCCGACACCTGGCCGTTACGGGGACTGATTTGTGGACCGCTTTGTTTTGCATTATGGTGATAGGCTTGCAGACTCGCATAGACGAACAGCTTTTGACTGCTAAAAAGGCACACAAAATTTAAAAACGTTGCTGTTAGTAAAGTAAAAATAATTCTACAGGGAAGGAGGCCTTATTAAGAAGTCACGAGTAATTTATTGAAGTTATGAGAATATGTATTTATTTGAAATTTTAATCGTATCTTTTACCTTTAATTTATGTATGTGTTTCTTTCCATGTTTATTATGAAAAATATACACGTGAAAACGATGGCGATAAACGAGTTTACTTAAGGCATAACCGAACGGCACGCTTTTTCCTGCAATAAACTGTGTTAATTATCATATAAACTTCCAAATAAAGGAATAATAAAAAGTATATAAATAATAAATATGTGGGACAATATACTCGTACATAGAGTAGATAATTATAAAAAATACCTAGAGATTGATGCCAGTTCTGTTTAAATTTTTTTTATTTTCTGTTGTCCAGACTTTTAGATTCGTTTGAGTCGAGAGCCGGTCTAGGTTTGAGCTGGTCTAGGCAAAGCTTATTTAACTTAAACTTATTCTGATATGACGTCATTAAGTGTTAAAAACCTAAGTTGAATAAAATTTTGACTGTGTCTTTAAGTTAAAGATTGCTACAACCCAGTAAGTAATAGGCTTTCTAGAATAATCTTTTGATAATTCTGACTACAGTAAAACTTACAGTTCAGCTTGCAGAGTGCGTTTGAGTTGTCAACTTTGCAGCTAAAGTGCGGTTTACCTGCGGTCTGTCTAGGTAGTTTTATGGCTAACATGGGCGCTGATTTAACATGATAATTTTAGCTATTTGAACATAACAAAACTATAAATATACTTTTAATTATTATAATTAATTTATAATACAATACAAATATCAAGTACCTGTCTCCATCTATACCTTCCATCTTTAACTATTTAAATAAATATACGGCTTACACTAGGCAACCCTAAATTAAGCATGGCAACACTAACACACTATTAGTTTTGATTAGTCAGGGCTGTATACTAACAGAGACTAATCGACTATTAATTCAACAGGTTAGCGACTTAGCACTATACCAGCAGATTGGTTTGTACCGGATTTAGATAATTTGTTTTAGTATGTAACATATTTGTTACGCTATTTCGAGCTGATGTAAGAATATTTGCAGTTATAGTATTATATGAAACTAGCTTTCCACCTCGCGGCTCCGACCGCGTTAGCAGATTTTCCCGTAGGAATAAGAGATTTCTCCGTGATATAAGATAGTTATGTGTACTTATCACTATCACTACATAGTATAAAACAAAGTCGCTTTCTCTGTCCCTATGTCCCTCCCTATGTCCCTCCCTTTGTACGCTTAAATCTTTAAAACTACGCAACGGATTTTGATGCGGTTTTTTTAATAGATAGAGGGATTCAATAGGAAGTTTTATATCTATAATACATGCATAATATACTCAAGAATAACCCACAATAACCATTTTCCCGTGCGGAGCCGGGGCGGGTCGCTAGTGTTATATAAAACATTCGTGTTTGTTTCACGTAATAAATACTTAATGGGAAAAACCCAACCAGTTTCACTTACATTATCAGAGCGTCGGTGGCCAAGTGGCTAAGGCCGTTGACTTCCATTTAGAAGTTCGCGGGTTCGAGCCTCGTACCAATGTGTTTTCGATTTTCGAATTCATATGTACGTTTATTCGACGTTCTTACGGCGAAGGAAACCATCGTGAGGAAACCTGCACACACCTGCGAAGAAATTCAAGGGTTGTGTGTGAAGTTGACCAACCCGTACTGGGCCAGCGTGGTCGACTAAGGCCTATTCACCCTGATTTCAGGGTAGGCTCAAGCCCCTCGGTGGGGACATAATATGAGCTGCCAATGATGAGTATTATCAGGGGTCTATTACATTAATAATCGTAACAAAGATTTACCTTTTTTGTCATGGTAATAGCTGGTCGCTAGTATTTGTATTTGATAGTCAACTAAAGTTCTAGTCATATCCACAATAAGTCAGTCAGCCCGGTGTCCCGCTACACTCGATCTAGCCAAGGTGCGCAAGATTCTCAGAAATCGTGCACGTTGCACTCGCAAATCTGCGTTTAGACTTTAGTAACTTTTATTAATCTGTGGTTTAGATCTACGCGTCACAATGATACATGTCCCAAGATTCGAATTAATAGAGATGTTTTAATAGAAAGGAACCATATTGTTTTAGTTTTAGGTATGTATGTATGTATGTAAAGTTAACCCATTCATAGCAGTATAGTAGCAGTAAGTTACACGCATATCGATAGAAAAGAATTATAATTGCACATAATAGTCAGCTATTTATTCACAACCAAACTAAAGAAGGACAAGGAATAATATAGTACGAAAGAGTAAAATAATAATGATAAAGAATTTAATAGAAATAATTTTAAAGCTTTATAAATCAATTTTGTATACGTTAACATAAGTTTTATGTCTTTACTAACAAAAAATAAAAAAATTAACCACACTTTTCCAAAAAACGGTGTTTTAATTTACCTCCTAACTCAACTTTATAAAACACCACAAATAACTCCGAAATCAAATCCTAAATCCCACCGCGCGTCTAAATTAAATTACCTTCACACTTCCTTCCTTTCTTAGGCGCATAACGACAAACCATTCCCTTTACGTATAAAACAGAAACAATAGCTTCAAAGAACCAAAGGGAACTTCAAAAGACGTCCCTAACAGGAATCACACTCATATCTTAAATACCCCTACCATGAGTTGCTAACGTAACTTACGCGCTCGATATCGACTACGTAAACGTGCATTTAGTATGGAGAAATTTTACTTCAGATAACTGTCAATAGATGGCGTAGTTTTAATTCCATACTAAATGCACGTTTTACGTAGTCGATATCGAGCGCGTAAGTTACGTTAGCAACTCATGGTAGGGGTACAGAAATAATACACCGCGTGTGTCACCTTGGGATGAAAGGGATTAGCCCACAGGTTACTCAGCCGAAGCAATCAGGGAAGACCTTAAGCCGAGGTGGTAAAGTTCAACTTGCGGTGAAAAGTTGAGTCAAGATTGCAGAAAATAAACACGAGATTATTACACGTAAGTGGCTCGTTGTATAATTTCATTTTGCGACAACCTTAATGTCATAGGGATGGGCAAATTATCGATAACATATGAAGAAAAAATTTTTAATGCGTGTTATGCAGATTTTACATAATATAATTATTATGAGCAAAATTATGTATTTTTAGAACATGTTTTATGTGTTTCCTTTACCTACATGAAAAAGAGCAGAAGATATTATACAGATTGCAGGCGTGATTTTTCATTTCGGTATATTATTATGTATAAAAAAATTAAATGACGCCTTGGTCTTGAAATGAAATGAAATGACATAATTTTATTTATTTTAACTTTTGGACATTTTAGATCACTTAGTTAAGTCACAGGTTAAGTCAAATAAAGTTACATTTAGTGGAGAGTTCTTTTTGGTTAAAATGAGAGATAATAAATAAATACATCAATTATCTCAAGACCTATGGGCAAAAGAAACCACGGTCTGGAACCCACCAACCAATAGGCGTAGACGTGGACGGCCGCGTAGGAGATGGCGGGACGAGCTTGATAGCTACTTAAAAGACTGGCCAGAAGTAGCTCATGACAGGGAGCAGTGGAAAAAAAAGAGGAAGGCCTTTGCCCAGCAGTGGGACATTTTAGGTTAAATAAGATAGATAAGAATTGTATCGATATTCTTTTTTTGTGGATTACCCCACCCTAGCTTCTTAGCCAGCATAAGGGTTTTAACTGCAGATTTTAATAGTCTCCCATTTTGTATGAGTTTGTTTTGTTTGTGCTAACTTGAGTTGCGATAAATGAGTCGCTCAGGTGTTCGTCGTCAAGATAACAATAACATTGGGCGGGCTGAAGTGGATTTGTGTTTGTGAGGAGGTATTTTAGGTTCAGTACCACTATATTTTTAAACAACAAATAAAAAATGTTGACGATATCTGAGAATTTGAACCTAGGTTACTCTTCTTCACATTTATATAAGTCAACGAAGCAGGATTTGATACTCATGGTCAATATTATTTTTATTTAATACCTATGATATTTCTTTATATTGTAGGTTCTTCGTTAAAATTACCTCATGAGTCTTATCTATTATATTATACAGAGATATACCCCTTCCAAAGAATTTAAAGTGAAAGTCTAATTTCATGGTAGATTTTTTTAACATAATTAAGTCTTAATTTCAAGCTTTGCTCAAATTCGTGCTAGCACTCAAAATTTGAAACAGAAATCCCTAGAGTATAAATAGAAAAATTCATGGATAAAACAATCAGAATTTTCACAAGAAAATATGAAAACAATACCTTCTGATTTTTCACCAAACGTCATATCGCGCAAACATTTTAAATCTATGCTCTAGCTAGGCTCATCACTAAACACCTGAAAAAATATAAAACTGAACAAAACAGTTTTTCCAACGCAATTTCCATCCAGGTGTTAACAAAATCTTTCAAAACAGAATAATAGAGCAATAAAACGCAATCAGCGCTTTAGAAACGGACGAGCAAACAAACAAACAGACTTGTAATGGTTATAGCGACCGGGAATCACCTGGTGGTTTTACAAGAATACGCGCTATTGACGTTCGTACTAGGGTGAACAAGATTTGATACTTGCAACAATATTTCGGAAAGTTTGGAGATTTCATTATGAAAATGGTTTTAGATACTTTCTCGCAACTTCCTTGCCTAGCTGTAGGACAAAATGATGATAAGGTAGATTAAATAGTATAAGTACATTACATATTACCTTCAAATCAATTTTTAATTATCCTACCATCCTTTCAAAATTGGAAATAAATAATTAAGTATCATGCTATTTTTGCCTAATATTATGACGATGAAAAAAGTTAAAAGGGTGTGATTTGAAAAGATTAGATTATGAATAACTTTCCACCTCTCTGTGCATATTTCGTCAAGCAAGCTTTTGTAATCGGAAAATCCGTGGATAATTTTTGCCCAACAGTGGTCTTAAACAAGTTACCAATAAGAAAGAAAGAAAGAAACATTTATTATTTATGCGCCACAAAAAATATTAAGCACAATAAAATAATGAACAAGCAACCAACAAAAAAAAAAAAGAAACTAAGAAGGGCCAAACGATGCATCATAACGTCTAAAAAAGCACTCTAAAGCAGCTATATTAAATTTCGTTGAGTTCGTACAGAGCCTCGGTGGTAGTGCGCTTGTGTGGCCCGGATAGCCAATGAGATGCGGCCCTTACCAAGCTCAACGTTTTTAAATTTTCGCTTAGATTTAATAAGTATCAACTCACTAAATTCCTCATACACTTAAAATCTGGGGCCATGTGTTTCTCGTCGGTGCGATTCCGTCGCAATCACCATTAGGTACGTGCGTTACCTGCGCCGATATTTTTACATCATACCATTAACGCTAGCGGTGCGCCCGCGCACGTTTTAAATTTTATTGCGTTTTCACCCGGATCGATAACCTTTCAATGTATTTTTAGATATGAGACGTGTTTTGAATTTGGAACGCGGCAGGTGTGATGTTATGATGAAGAAATCTTGTTTTTTCGATTGAGCAAGTAGCATAGCGAAAAACAAATCTCTTTTATGTATAGTTTTCAAAAATTGCGATTGCGTTACGTTGCGATCATGTTGGGCATTATTAAATAAAAAGTATAAGTTTATTAGTATATTATTGCTAGTCCACAATAAAAAAGACTTATTATAATTATATTCAGTGCATAGTTATTATAGATTATATCATATTATTATTTAGCCTGAAGATTAATCTAGATACTATTTAAATAGTACAATTTTCTGTAAAAAAGCGAAATTAATTGTTGATAGAGCGAATCTATTCCTTCTCATAACTACTTTTACTACTTTTCATTGCAATCTTATCTTTCTCCTATCTTATTTTACATACTTAAAGTACTAAAAATCAATTCAGGAAAAATGCATTCTAATCTAACCACCAGTTCCGGAATGCAATAGAATGTTAGAAGCAAGAAATATTTTTTCTTGCTTTTAGTTTTTTTTTTAAATCATGTAACTGGCAGTCCGTCAGTTTTGTGTACACAGTCAGTATCGTTACTCGATCACATAAGACGAAAAAAATATAATTTTTTTCTTTTCTTTTTTTTTCAAATTTTGACACTATTTTTAACTAAACCCTTTTAGGGAACAAATTTCAAAAAACGCCAGAATACTTGTCCAATTAATTATGCCAATGAGCGTTTATACGAAGTATCAAGAAAATTGGCGCGTATTAAATTTCTTCCCATTCAAAATTGCGATAGTGGCGATATTTCGATTTTTTTGTATGAAACGTGATAAATAAAAATATACCGGATTTTTTGTTTTCTTTAATCTATGCCTACCCAAAATATGTGCACTGATGAAAAAATAACCCTGTACAAGTACATGTTTGTACTGTAGTAGGTATAGTAAGTTAGCAGCAGTAGCAGGATCTATACTAGCAGACGAATCGGTAGTCGATAGGAGCCGACTCTCGCCAATTTAGCTGTCACCTTTGTGTCGGAATGGTAGCGATAAATCGCTCGCTTCTCGACCCGCGTGTCGTCGCGCGCGCACCTTGCGCGTTTGCGAATGATATAGGGCTAGCCTACAACTCGGTTTTATTTTTAATACAATCATTTAGTATTAAACATAATCAACATCACCATATTTTTGTATAAAAAGTGTATTGTTAGCTTTTTGATTCTTCTCTTGGTAAATTTCAGTTTCATGTCATATATTTTTTGTAAATACATAATTACTGTAAACCAAAAATTTTATATTTTACTACGTTTATGATGTTTTATTGATTCAGACATAATTCCAAATTGTGGCTGTAAACTATGCAAGTTCGATTAAGATGAAATTTTAGCTATTCGACAACAGATGGCGCTACCTGTATTAAAGATTTCGAGTTTTTAATCAACCTAAGAAGCATCGCAATTTTTTCAAGTAACCAAATAAAGACCTACTCTGAGGGATACATGTGGCACCCTTTTTACGACTATGGCAACAATTTCCCTTATAAAATTAGTTCCATTGCAATTCCGCAATATGGCGAGGTGTTTTATTTGTCTAGTAAGGCTTTAGTAATCCAATTAAATCCGAGTATATTTTGAATTATAAGCTAAAGAAGACTATAAGCCCTAGCCAGCAATACCAATCGTTCTAAGATCGACGCGCGCGCAATTCTGTGCGCGTCCGGCGGCGGCCGGTAGGCGCGAAGGTGCGAGCGATTGGCAATTCGACATTTACAGACTGACATGTTTGGGATCGAGCCAAACTCACCTGGGGCCCGAGCCATAAAGCTACAGTTCACTAATTGCAAGTACAGTTTGATGTACATTGCATACGATTATTATAAAAGTAATCCATACTTCCATACTTAATATGTATCATAAATGCGAAAGTGTGTTTGTTTGTTTGTTTGACCTACCTTCAAAGTGTGTTTGTTTGTTTGTTTGGCCCTAACTAAGCAGCCAATCGACTTAATTTTCGAAATAGAGTTAGTTGAAAGGATGGAGAGTAACATAGGCTACTTTTCAACGCGGGAAAATACCTCATTCCCGCGGGAAAAACGGTTAACGCGGGCGTAGCCCCGGGCAGACAGCTAGTTTCAAAATAAGATAAGAATTTTAATCTGAGATTGCGTAATGTACATCTAATAATACCTGAAATTGTGTATGGTAGTTTGTTGAGACGCGAACCTGAAGTTCTGGTTCTCTCTTGGCAGCAACGCGGGAATCCATCACGTTGTAATTGTTGTTATCTTGTTGCTGCTAATGATTTATCAAACTAAATCGTTAATCAAGCGCCTACAGTTATTTTCGTTGCGCAGGTGAATCGCTTGTTGCGCAACAGTTTAAGTGAGAATGAGAAAATAGGCCTCGCTGTTAAAATAAAGCACTGTGAGAAGCGGATATCTCACATTTATCAATCAAAAAGATGTAAGAAACCCGAGATAATATCCTACAGTAGATTAAGAGTAGGTATACGCACGACAGAACTATAATATCTGTCACACGTGTAAACTTCTTACAAGCCGTCCTGGGAATAAAGCAGAATCTTTCACGTCTTGTGCAAGCAACAACGTCTATTTCTGCATAGTTGGGATTATGGTAACACTAACTTCAAAAGAAAGGGATTCAGTCTTAATAGTTAGGCTATTAAATAATAGCCTAAGGTTGTCATAAAGCGGGAAAACAACAGGCAGGCTTGAAAAAGTCCTCCTTTCCGCATATCATTCAAATCCTTTCACTAAAGATCAACAATGTTAAATGAAACGAAACGTTTTCAAAACACTAAAACGGCCCACCGTTAGCAAAACAAACCGTTTTCTCTTCAAGACTTCTTATTTTAAATAACCCCCTTGAGCCCACGTAAAGGTATTTCAAAACATTCCGAATATACCCACTTCTGAACGTGCGTCCGAAAGGTAAACACAATTATTTTAAAATGTCGTGCAGCTGTTCTCAGCGATCATAATAATAATAATAACAGTTAAATGCTTTTCAGGACTTAGCTGGTTTTGGCACGAGGGAATGGTTCAGACTGAAATGCTGAAAAGTCGGAATATTCGGGTTTCTTATTCGATCAAAACATGAGTCTAAATGGCATCTTAGCCATAAAGGAGATGCTAAGGTTTTAAAAATCATAATGTTCTGAGGTCTTGTAAACGAAGAAACAAATTGACAATTCCATTCAAAAAAGTAATTTTAATTTTTTAGACAGTTTGTATGGAAAAATTAAAACTTTTAAACATTTCCGAGAAAAAAATCTTTGGAATTGTTGCTCACCTGTATAACTGATCATATCATTTCAGTATTTACTAAGTCGCACTACATTCTGTTACACATACAAGCTTTTTAGTGTGTTGTCATAGTTTCTTCTTATTGAGTGAGTTTCGAGGTTAACCTACCTCACAAACCCTGGTGTTGGAATTGTTGAGCCGCCTTAGGTTTCCAACATGGCTCCTGTAACGACTACATCTGTAGATAGTAGACGGGCCCAACGGCTTTACGTGCCTTCCGAAGCACGGAATCATCTTTCTTTTCGGACAATCAGATGATTCAGCTTGCAATGTCCTAATTAAACTGGGGTAAGTCTCACAAAGTGATATTTGTTCGACGGTTCCCCATCGGTATTCGAACCCCTAATCTCCGTAACGCAGACGAGCCTTTGACCACTCGACCACGGAGTTTCTTTGTCATAGTTTGATTGTTATACTTACTTACTGATTATATCTACAAGTATTTCATAGTTGATTGTTAATACTTGTAGCTCATGACTTCGACCAATACTAATTCTTCCTATTATAGGTGTTGTGTGAAGTAAAAAAATAGTTTTATTATATTTTTAACTAATATATAGACTTCAGTATCATAGGTCATCAATTTTATTAACATTTGCAAACTCCACATCCTTTGTAACTTTGCGTTTTGCAACATCACAGTCAACACAATCCATTATACTACGACACGTAATCCAATACATGTTAGAAGGTCATCAAGGTCTTCGTAAACTGGTTTTGTGATTCGTCTTACTACCCTCCCCTCAAGGTACGGTCGGCGTTATGACGCGTGTCCGGCCGGTCGGACGCAGTTTGTCCCGCACTGACCACTTCCGGACTTAGTCCGTACCAACCTGAATAGTGGAAGATGTTGAGACGACAAAGTTGAAAAAAATATAAGAATATATAAGCGCAGGAGGCTCTATTGCTGGTAGTTCAAGTTTATGCATGATTTTATTCGATTAAAGTTGCTTTTGGGTACTATACAAATAAAGGATACAAACTTCAAACACTAATGAACTTCAATTACAATTTACAATATTTAATAAACTACGCTTGTCTTTTTTTAGTCCAAAAAGTACGACGAATCAAGCTTCACCAGACTTGCGGGGGAGCGGAGGACTCTACCCCAAAGTAGTCATGTACCAACGCGTCTAGGGGCGGCTCGAGGGAGCCTCGGACCTAGGCCTAGCGCGTTGATACTGAAAAACATCGTAAAGGAGACGACGCCTGAAGGGCTCTATCCGATTATTAATTTTGATTTTGATTATGGCCGCGCCCCCGCCGGCGTGTAGGGGCATTATTACCTGAAGGAAGGAAGGAGAATACGATTGTGTCATAAAAAAGACGTATCAAATTCAAATTCAAAAATATTTTATTTGCTTCCATAAAACAGTTAATGTAGTCAAATGACTTCATGACGACGTCAGGGCTCACCCCAAAGTAGTCAAGTTTAGACTTGAGGAAAGACTATATTGAAATGTTTATTTACCAGGACTCTAAATAAAAACTATAGGTGCCATTTTGTTGTTTTACTGGACTACAAAAAAATATAGAATAAAGCGTATCCACATATCTATTATTCCTGGTCACAGGTCAGCCGTGAGGGGATATTTCAAGAATATTATTATGTAAGAACATGCGCGGGTTTATGATCACCTACAGCCTTCCACCGCCGCAGGGTTGCCACAAATACTAAAATAATAGATGAAATCATTTATTATTTATTCAGAAAAATATCAGGTTAACAAAATATTCCAAAACAACTGCATTACATAACTGTGAAATACGTGACACAACTAGAGATTTAGTAGGTCTCATACCAATTCAAAGAAGAAATTTGTCTCACCTACATTCATCGGTCTTTTCCGTTTTACTCGTCCTGACTTAGAAATTGTAATACTTGTTAAACAACTCTAATTTTACTAACACACATTTTCACGGGTTTTCTCCACGAAAACCGAACCGCGAAAATCTAAGAATGTTCATAACTCTAATTTTTCTCAAATAAATTTATTTATTTATACCAGAAGTTAAAAACTATGTGCAAAGAAAGACTGGCTCTAATTTTAAAATAATAAACAAGTTTAAACAGTAATAAATAATTTAAAGAGGTGATTTGATTTAAACAGTTCATCTACTAATATTTTTAACAGGCATGCCTACCACTATGACTTTATTTATTCCGCCCTAGCCTTCCCAGCCAACTTACTCTTTACGACTTCGTAAATCGACACGCAAAAGATATCTGAAATACGAAAGTAACAAAGTCAAATTTAATAAAGATCCTGAAAAGGGTTGCCTTGTCGCAATGAAAAACACCACATTCCTTTTGGGAGACTGGTCGCAATCACACAGTTATTCAAACATGTTCAGACATGTTTTTTTCTATGAAGGGCGTGCATAATAACGCACCGAAATCAAAGGCAAAGGCTCGCCAAATAACAGCCACATGAACACAGGTAGACGTGGAAAATTTTATGTTGTAACATCGAGACGAAATTGGTGAGGGGAGGTGGATGAAAACCAAGGGTGGTTATTCAAACAACTAAAGAAAACAAGTGGAAATCACGTCTGGAATGACTAAACATGGAAATGTATTTGTGTAACCACTGAAGCTAATGAATATTGATACGTACGTACCTGCATAAAAAAACATGCTCTACATTATTGTCAATTTTATAAACTCGAATTCATAATTAGTAAACAATATTGTGGTTTGAATTTTTTTAACCCACGAATTTTTACTCAATATCGCACCTTTTATGCTAAACCACCGCGATGTACTTAAAAAAAGTGTTTCTTCATGCGATGATCGACTCGTACCAATTAACTCATCAAGTCCTATGACAATAAACAGAATTAACAGAACTTTCAAATTCTATAACTTTTTTTAGAAAGCAGGGACAGAGAATGTTACATACGATAAAGTAGGTATATCGAGATAATATTACAGATGGTATTCAAAAGAATATTGGGTTAACAGGTGGAATTTATTAAAAAGGTACATAGAGACGAGACGAAGCGCCTGTAATTAAATCTAACTGATATACAAAATAAGCAAACGACGACAACCGCAGGTTATTTAAGGTGTAGTTCAAAGTCGCTGGAGACAAAACAATGAGTCAAGCACAGCCCATTGATTCTAGAATCTTCCGTGAAAGAATCCCGTCTCAAGCAATTAGCTCCCAAGATTCATTTGCATGGCTCCAAACTTCTTAATTACCTGCCTCATAATTATTTTACCAAACAGACTTACCAAAAACTCATTAGAACCGGCGACAATCTTCATTATTTACCTTGAGCTCTAATTAATTCCTTGTCATGGTTTTTGCTTTGAGTAATATCTCAGAAAAAACAAAGACGCCGTGCGGAGAAGTCTTTGCGGAGGAAAAGGATGGGTAGATGTCTCCGCCACCTGATTACCATCTTTTGGCAATTAGTAAAACACACAAAACTCCACCCCTGGCGTGTTTCTGTTCCCCTGGTAGTCCTGGTAGGTGATGCTTAATATTCTGCCCGTAAATTACTTGGAAAGTTAGTGCCAAGGTGGTTCCAACTCGAATTTAAATGCACTTGGACTCGCAGATAAGGTGTCCCGATGTTTTGGGAATTAATGAGCTCCAACCAGAAATTGGATGTTGTTGAAATAAATGTGCCGCGAGATTGGGGAAATTGAACGAGTAAAATTTATATTCAAATTAAGAAGTTCGGTCGTACAAGAAATCATTGAAAATATATTCGTAATAATTATATTTACTCATATAGATGGTTTTATAGAGACAAAATAACAAGTGTTCCTGTCAGAGTTCATAGATAGGGAGCAGCATTCATCTATAAAACCACTAAAAACTGCAATCCCCAACCAAATTAACAAATTTGTGATCGTGGCAAAACCATTTTAATTAGGTCCAAAAAAGAACTTTATATCAGCAGTGGACTGTGCCAGCATAATATTAGCAAGTACCTACTCCAGCTTTGACAGGCCATTGGTACAAATTTAAAACTTTAATCGTTGCAACAACTTAACAAGCTTGGTACATCTGGCGTGATTTTACCCCACTTTCGGGGTAATCGAACGTTTACACCGCATTTGGGCATTCTGAACGATTACACACGCGCCCGCGGCAATCATATCGAGTGCCATTGTACGAGATAAAAAGGTAAAAAAAGACGAAGTTGGAAACTTGAGGGAGGCGGATGTGGCAATACTACCGATAAACGCTAAGGAGAGTTGTTGGTTTGTTTATGAGGACGAAATACAGATTTGGTATGACCGGACCTGTAACAATAAGGTTGGTACGATTAATTGCGAAAAAAACCATTCATAGTCGAAAAAGAAAAACTGGTATTGGCTAGGCTGTGATTAGAAAACCTACCTCAGGATATATATTACAAAAACGATTCACACCTAAAAGTTGTAACTTTCTAAAACTATCTAAAACTATGGGGTTTTTTTAATACACCAACGTAATCTGTCTTTTTTAAAAATAGGGTATATGAGATGAGAATACAACAACAATTTGCAAATATTTTACCCCACACACCTATATTTTGAGGGAATTGTTGAGCCCTTAAGGCATCATTGATTTATTTAATCGGAGTCCAAAATCAGTGATAATCTTAACGTCATGTTCAACAGCTTTTTAAAACTGCCGCATCCGTTATAAAATCTCCCTTCGATTCTACATCCGTAGCAATATGAGATCCTTCCCCAACGATGTTTCAAGTGGCGAGCTGAATGGTATGAAATGTCGGGATCGATACCGCCATTATAATAGCTTTATTGAGTTTATGCCCTTTTGATTGCTGCGATCCTGGTAGCCCCACATGCGAAGGTGGAAGCGTTTTTTTAGGATCTGTAGAGATGTTGTTTGGTTGGGGAGACTATATTTTTGGAGTATGATTTAGAGAAAATAAGGAAAAAATATAGTCATATTATTTGAAAGATGTTTTGATGTTGATCAGTACATTTTGGGTAAAAGTTATTGATACCTACGAAAAGTACCTAAGTAGTCACTATTATAATAATAAGTAGGGTTGCTGGCTAAGGATTTGAAATAAGTAAGGCAAGAAAGATGCAATTATTGAAATAATAATTTATTTAGAATTAAGCGGATCTAGGAAAGCCAATTTGAATGTTTTTAAAATGCTTTGCTCAGAAAAACAAAAAAGATATTGTAAAATGCAAAAGCGCTGATGAGAATAAAAAAAGAACAAATTAAACAGCTAACATTTTGATAATACCACAAAGGATTTTGAAACCTACTTTGACCGAACGAAAACCAGAAAATGGAATCCTACGGCTTAAATTAAATGTAATTACATGAATTTTCACCAATGACCCCATGATTGGTTAACTTTTTCAATCCAATCGCGTGGAAATTTTAATTCATCGTGAAAAAAGGTTTTCTGCGTAAGGGTCTATAATAACGAGACCCTCACGTTACAATGGTTTTAATTAAAATTTATTTTAAATGGTTTTAAACGAAATTAGGTGATAAAATGATTTAAACGAAAAGAAAATTTGGGCCTGATTATTTTTACGAAAAGAAAACAGTAATAAATTATAAATAGATATAATTTTCTTAGTAAAATATTTTATTTGGGTTTGGTGGCTTGGATTTTTTTTTACAGAATGAAGTCTTACCATACACATTTTCAAATTATAAAAACTACGAATCCCGTTTTGTAACGGTTATGTAACCAAAATTTCAATTAAATTTTACCTTTCCATTCAGTTACTTAATATTGTCTTTTAACAAAAACTCCATTTCCCTTCTCTTCCCATTCATCATTCCCGCAAACTTTTCACCGAGACCACCTGATCCAAAATTAGAAGGTGTTTACAGAAAGTAATGGACAGACAGACAGCTACAAACTAGATTATACCACCTCCATCAAAGTCCACGGTGATTGATGAGGTTTTGACCAAATCAGACTGGCTTCCACCTGAGATTCCACCTTAACACGCCCAAATTGAGGTTCATTATTGTGTGTCTGGTGGAAAAGGACGACTTTGCTCTTTTTGAGTTTTTGCTCTAATCTATCATTAGGTTTGGCTTTGAATTTTTGCAGGTGATATTATTTTTCCATGACGTCATCTGAAGTCTTCGTATTCAAAGCGGAAGTTTTGTCTTTTATCATTCTTTATTTGGTTTCAGATGAAATTATAAAAGTATTTTCGTAATTAGGAGAATGTTGATAGAAGGTTTGTGGCACTATCCTTGGCACTAGAATTCCCTGTGTTGCGGAAGATAGGTTCCTCCATCGGGGCGATGTATTATTATAGTTTGTGTAAATTACCTTATAAATGAAAATTTTAAACCTTGCATCAAACAATAAGTACTCGTATTTAGATTTAAGAGTTATTAGTTGATGTTTCCTAAAGCGAGAATATAATAGTAAAGCTATACTGATGTGTGTTCTTATAAAAATGTTATATTACGTTTTGGCGTATATCGTTTCCAAAGCGATAAAATCTCAATATAGGACGTGCAAGGGATGATTTACTATGTTATATTGATAGGGGAGTGTTATCGCAGTACATTTGATAGAAATGCAACTAGATGCACTACGAAACACAAACATTGGGCTCAATTAAACTAAAATATCTAAGTTTAAGTTCTTGGGTTTTTTTATTCTTAAGGGAATCGAAAAGGATGGGAGGCGAATGAATCTTATTTTGAATGGATGATGATTAAAATTAGAGCGCAGCTGTCAAATTCAGTTTAATTTTAAGAAGGATGTTTTCGCATGCCTGCTAAACTAATGCGAACTACGCGTAAAATCGATGTTTGACGTCTCTAAATTTAAATTGATAATCACCTGTCCCTTTTTGTTTTTAGGAACGTGAAAGGGAGATATGGTTTTTAAATGTAAGTTAGAGCGTAATATATTTTTTATTTTAAACGCGTCTCAAATCAGAACCAAACACTTTGTTGAGGTGGTAAGTAAATAATAGATAATGTAGAAAAGAAGTTATTCCATGTCGACCTTTATACCTTGATGGTTGACAAATAAAAACAGACAATTCTAGTTAGTTTTTTTGTTCTTTCAACAGCGTGCCTAAAACAAATCCGCTGAAGACGAATGAACAAACACGCAGGGCAATTATTCATCGTCGTAGTTGAAGTGTGGCTATTTGTCTAATTCAGATCGGGTTGTCTTTCTAAGAACGCGAGCTTCGCCATTGTCTGGTCGATATGCGGCTATTAATCGTATTGCACTACAGGATGATGCAAAATTTGTCCAGTTAGAAAATTGTCCACTTGGACCTTGGAAAATTGTAAAATTGTAAGCCTTTGATGGGGTTCAGCATCGAACAAAATTTCCGAAGGTCTAGTTGAAAATCAGCGTTGCAGTCGCCTCAGCTTGGTGGCTGCAGCATTAGCTGAGCTAGCAACCCTATTTGCAATATTCACAACCATTTTGTTTTCTTTTAAAATGTCAAAAAATAAATAAAAATAATATTTTCTTTCTTTCATTCTTTTAATCATAGAATGTCATAATATCATCATCATTTAGTCTATAGACGTCCAATGCAGTACAAAGAACTCCGCCATAGATTTTTCATTACGATCGGTCCATCGGTCCTGCGCATCCAATAGCTTACCGCGGTTCTTGCCAGATCAATGGCGCATTTTGTGGGGGCCTGCCCATGCTACGATTTACGGTGTAAAGATGTAATGTTGCGTCATTGTACAAAAAAACGTCACCCTATACCTACATTACAGAAAGTTTAATAAAAGTATCGAGAAATCTCAGAAGCTGTTTTGTTTTGTCTTTTAGAAGCCATGAAAATTATTTAAATAGAATGGGAGATTAATAATGGGAAAATTGTAAAAACTTTTATCATGGCGGAAAAAATAATGATAAGATAGTTTGAACACCAAGTTATGATATTAATAACGATTTTGTTTACCAGGTGAGTTATTTTCAGTTTACCCGTTAAAAAAATAGCCTTGCACTAAAATGAATTAACGCATGATATAATCCAGAAATTAGTCACTAGGTATAACCTTCCAACAATTTCTCCTTTCCTAGCGATTTGTCACCCCAATTAGCGAGAGGAATCTATGTGACAGCTCGCGCATGCGTGATTAGTATCTTGCGCATTCCAGAGGCACCTCATTGGTCCTTTTGGAGACTCATGCGCAGAAATTCAGCAAAGGTCGGACTTGTAAACCCCTGATGGATTAGAACGATTAATTGTAGGCTAAGTAATTTATGTATTTGTATGTTTTGATTGGGTAAGACTGGTATCTTAGTGCTATTAATGCGGTGTTGTTTAAGGTAAATTTATAAGGTAGGTCTTATCCAAATAAAAACCTCTATATCGTTTCCTATTGTTACTAAATTTTGTGTACTAGGATTCTGACTCAAGACAGATACTTTATAGTACTAATTTAAGATAATGATTTTTTGTGGAATAAATACTCCTGAGTTGGTTCGTGTCCTGCAAAATTCTGTTTTTTTTTCTACTACAGATTATTTTTTGTGTATCAAGAAGATGTTAATAGCTACGAAAATCTTATATCCTTTAAGAAAAAGAGAAATGATAATAGCAATATAGTCACAGCACTTTTTTAGTCTTCATCAAATACACCAAAAGAATTCCTTTTAAAATCATTATTTTTTAATAGCGTGCCTGATGTTAACACCATTTGCTTTCAATCCCAAACTATTTAACTATAACACCCAAACCTAACAAATCTTCGACAAGAGGTAAGCTATCCAGTTAGCAGGCGGTTAGCCGCCATGTTAGGTAATTAGTGCTCGATACAGAAGCCCTAAATCACAGCACTAGCGGTTACTAATTGCCTGACAGTATGACGTAGCCAGGTTACAATACAATGCAATACAATTAATATACTTTGTTTACACCAAATACAGGTTACTCTAAGAATTGTTCAGTATTTGAAGGTAATGGGTTATGGTACAGACAACTATACACTGTGTAATTTTACTACTTATTTTTCCGCAACATCCTCTATGTTCATATTTCATTCATGAAATTGAATAACTTCCCTTAGGGAACATAGGTTGAAATCTCGAAATTAAAATTCATCTTTTCATGATCTTTTCATATAAACGTATCAGTCACATGACCGGTCATATTTTAATTTTGAGATTTTAATCAATGTTCCCTGGTAAGTATTGTTCAGTTTCACGAGTACTACCTCTAATATCTCTATGTTGCAGATAAACAACTAGTATAATAATATACGCATAGGCAACAAATTAACAAAACAAAATGCTCTGAAAGATAATCTAGATTAAAACAGTGTCTATAGAAGAGAGTGCGATTCCGAAGCTATTAAGCGCGTTGATTGCATTGAGATAAATCGCGATGCGTTTTCACGGTCACAGCGGCTACATCAAAGAGTTCAAAGGGGAGAGGTGGGGGCTGGGAGGGGGTGCAATTGTGCACCCCTTATACGCTGACCACCCTCGTGTAATGAAATGGACGTTGTGGTTAGATAGGGTGCGATTTGAAATATATAAAACTTGTAGTTTTGTGGGCTATTAACCTCGAAACCCACGTCATAAGAAAGCTAAACAAACGAAAGAAATGACTCAACAAATTAATTCTATATCACTGACAAACCTGCTTACCTTGAGTTTGGAAACGGTAGGGAAATGCGACATGTAGAGAGAACAAACTGTAACAAAAAATCAAAAACGAATACTAAAATATTTTTTGCTGGAATAGAGACGTTACGCCTAACCTGTACCCTGGTTAATGACGTCTATCCGCCAGGAAATGATTACTGTGTAAGGTAACCTCATTGTTTCTAGGTTAAAATTAATTATGTTCAAGAATTTATTGCAAATGTGATCCTTTAGTCGTTTTGAACTTTGAACTTTATTAAAAGTAGAGATTGTTACTAAATCACAAAATCAAAATAGAAATCAAAAGGTTTTTCTTTAAAGTATCTAAGATTGTTCACTTTTCGACGTCAATAAATTTATGAAGTTAATAAGCTTTGCTTAAACCAAGGTTGGCTCTCGTCTCACACTAACGAATTAACTCTTAAATTTTAAAGAGACGATACTTGAACAGTAATTTTGTCAAATTCGCTCTATAAAAATTGCACCGAAAATAGTCGCAGCAGTTTCTAAAGAATGTTGAATTTAAGGGCCGGTGCACACACATACCTCTCACCGAATCGCGATTCGACACCTGAGTACACTGCACCCCAGCTTTATGGAGGGTCGATGAGATACATAAAGTGGAGACAGATTTATTTCACCAAGTCACCGCTTCTCAATTTTTTTATGTTCCCTCATGAAAACACCATTTACATTATTTTCTTTTTCTTACTGGAAAGTTCCGTTAAAATTTTGGCTTACTTTAAAAATACATGAACAAAATTTTTCCACGGGATAGGGTATTATTGCGCTTCAAAAAGTTACGGTAAACCTACGGTCTGACAACAACAAACATAACAGAATTAGTGTTATTTATTTACTCTTAATTATTTACTTAAGTATTGAGCGTACGTACGTTTCGGAGATTCTTTTTATTAATATAAATTAATAAGCCTTTGCCATCTAATATTAACCAGTTTTAAACGGATTCGATCACCGACATTAGGGGGCTGGTCGAAAAATTGTCACGGGACTATTGTATGGCATCTGCCGGCTACTGCAGTAGTACTAGTGTTGTTAAGTACTTATCGATAGTAACAGCTCTTAATATTTGTTCACACCAATAGGCCCGGGCTAACCCCGAATCAGGATGAATAGACTTAGTCAACCATGAATTCGAAAAAACATTGTACGTGGGGAGACTCAAACCTACGTCTTCCGTATAGAAGACAACGGCTCGACTCAGCCACCGACGCGACGCTCTACGATGATATTATGTACCTATTAGCACCTATTAGTACCTATTAGCTTTCCTATTAATTAAATCCATTTTGTAGCTTTCGAGTGAAAGAGTTACATATATGCATACATCCATCCTCACAAAGTTTCGCGTTTGCAATATTAAGTAAGATAGAAATGAGTTAGGAGGTGAAAGGCATAACAAACAGACATAAACAGAGTTATTTTTGCATTTATGATACAAGTTGGAGCAAAAAGGATCTTGAATGGCGGCCGCGCGCAGGAAAGCAAGGCATGGGCAGGTCTTACACAAGGTGTACAACGAACTAGTGAGACTGAGGGCTGCAGTCGTTGATGATTTTAGTTTGTATTGTCAATAAAATATTTGTAAGACTTGTTGATTATATTTATTCATTCCATTACATTACCTAGTCGTCATAGAACAACTCTTTTAGCCACAATAAAGACTCCAGACGACTAGTGAAATGTTTTTCAAATAAAAAAATAATAATTTGACGTGTCGATAAAGAAAATTGCCAACCCTAGTGGCAGTATGTTAGATGCTGCTAAAACGCCTGCGCACATATAATTGTATGCTGATTGGATTACAGAGGAGGTGAGCAGAATACTTTAATACCTTAGTGTGCACATGACATGTGTTTGTATTATTTAGACTTTATTCTTCGTGTTTCGATATAAGCAAAAAAAGAGAGAAATCAGTAATAATCCATTGAGGTGAATCGCCATAATACCTCCGAGGTCGTGGGTATTATGGTGTGGGGCCTTCTGCGACGTGTGAGTTTCAGTTTCAGATATCTTACATTAGATCATTAAAATGTACTTACTTTACACTATTTTACAAGAAATATATTTTTAAATGATCTCCAAGCTGTAATATATTAATAAAATCATCACACATCTGAATAAGAGTCATCGCCTTTTGCCAACGTAGTATTTTCTCAGAAAATCAATGTAGAGATCTCCCAGAACTTTTTCTATTTATACTCTAAGGTAGACATATTCTTAATCTATAGAGTATATTTGCCAAAGCGTCTAGTGTAATATAGGATAAGTATAACAGGAGAGCAGAGGAGGGTCGATATAGAAACAATAGTCCGCACTCGGTCGTAAATACCTGCGCTTTATCGGAGGTGGGCAGACGAGCCAGCTGCTGGCTTGTGCCAGTTACTGGACCGTTTAGTTTACGCTAGTATGCTTTATAGTCTAGTTATTATGCTCTATGAAAAGTCCATACGTTCGTTTCTGCGTTTTTAAGAACAAAAATAGTTAGGAGATTATTATTAGTTTGAGAGACGTCTAACGAAGTGCGTAGATTTTCCTTGCCCTTAAATACAATACAATATTTTGGAAAAAAATACAATATTGATACCATAAAACACATAATAAAGAAAAATAGTACAATTTAGTTTGCATATTATGGTAACAACTGACTTAAAATTACGCCTAGTCTGAAAAATAATCAATTAATTTATCAACAGCTTTTTTTAAAGGCATAGGACCTCTTGTAAAACTAAAAGAAATTTGCGTATGACATATTATAAAAAGAAAACTTATACTGCCAAAAACCGCTATAGGACGTATTCAAAATTATTGCAAAAATGCATAAATACATCTCAATCTAAAAAAAATTGTACTTATATAAATAATTCGAAAAATAAAGGTAGAGCGGCATGGAATATAAATTAATAACAAGGAAAATTGTATTACACTCGGGACAATTGACCATTTGACAAAAAGTGAAACTAATAATAATGAAATCGACGCAAATAATACTGACATCAAAATTGACGATCCCGAACAAATAGCAAATGAGTTTAACAATCACTTTACGAATTTGCCAAATAATAATTCAATTAATAATAATGACACTTGTAATATACGACCTATTTCTAACACTTTCTTTTTAACACCGACAGACGAGGTAGAAATAACAAATATAATAAAATCACTGAACAACAGTAACTCCGTCGGCTACGATGAATTGTGCACGAAAATTGTAAAAACATGTGCGTTGGAACTGGCTCCACTTCTGGCATATTTAATAAATAAATCTTTTACGGAGGGTAAGTTTCCAAAATCCCTAAAATTGACCATAGTAAGACCTTTATTCAAAAAAGGAGATAGGAATCTAGTTCAAAATTACAGGCCTATTACTCTTATACCAATACTAGCAAAAATCTTTGAAAAGGTGTTCTATAAGCGACTGTCCAGTTTTTGCACAAAGTTTAATATAATCCGAAAAGAACAGCATGGATTTCAAAAAGGTAAATCCACGTCACTTGCATGCTTTAAAATAGTAAGCCAGATCTCATCTTTTATGACGAAAAGGATACCGGTTTCTATGGTATTGTTCGACCTGACCCGAGCATTCGATTACGTTTCTCATGAAATTTTGCTAAGGAAACTAGAACTGTACGGTATACGTGGGCATGCACATAACTGGATTAAGAGTTATCTGAGCGAAAGAGTCCAGAGAGTAGAGATTGAAAAAATAAATAAGTTCGAAACTCTGACTACCTATAAATCAGATTGCTGCGTAAATAAGTTCGGTGTGCCACAAGGCAGTATTCTTGCACCTTTGCTGTTCATCTTATATTTGAACGATCTACCATCAGTTACCCAGTATCCGTGTACTCTATTTGCGGATGACATTTCAGTAATAATTAATAAGACTCCTAACAATGACTATAACAAACAAATTAATGACACAATAAGTAGTGTATCAAATTGGCTAAAACGCAATAATTTATATGTTAATATTTTAAAAACAAAACTTATACAATTTAAAAATAAAAATGGAAAATCTTTAAACTTAAAAGCAGTTCACGATGGTCAACCGATAATGGAGGTTACAACGGCAAAGTTTTTAGGCATAACCCTGGACGACCACTTAACTTGGAAGGACCACGTGACGGAAGTCTGTAAAAGAATCAACAGATTCACCTATGCTCTATACCGTCTCAAAATGATTGGAAATACAATGACATCTAAACTCGCATACCACGGTTATGTAAGCTCAATATTAAGATATGGTCTTGTGCTATGGGGGAATTCAGTTGACATGAGTCGTGCGTTTCTAATTCAAAAGAAATGTTTGAGAGCCATGTGTGGAGCTGGACCCCTGGATTCCTGTAAACCACTTTTTAGAAAACTGCATCTACTCCCGCTGCCAGCAATGTACATTTTAGAGATAGGTACTTTCGTGAAAAAGAACCCTGAGTTGTTCACAACCAAAAAAGAGACCTGCTCCTTTCTAACTAGATATCCTGATAGGTTAGTGTCTCTACAGGGCAAAACAGCATGTTTTCAAAGAAACTGTTACAATATGGCTGTGAAAATTTATAATAAAGTTCCAGAACCTGTTAAGAATCTACCTGTAAATAAATTTAGAAACGCTTTTCACAAATTTTTAATGGAGCGATGTTTCTATAGCGTTGACGAATATTTAGACAATAAGTGACGCAGATAGGTTAGGTTTAGAGTGACATTCATTATAATTTATAAATCTAATATGACGAAACGAAATGACATGCATGTAAATACTATTAAAATTCTATTATTATATTCCAGTTTATATTGATACAAAATACCAAATGATTTTGCATACCAAGTATTTTACTGGTTAAGTGTGTGATACTAATAAAATGTAACAACGTTGTACAAACCACATTTACTGCAAATAAAGATTCTATTCTATTCTATTCTACGAAAAATACACAAAATTGAATTTAACTTCTATAGTTACACACACTGGTGTGGTGGTGGTATACACTCTAGTGTGAAATGAAGGTTTTCGTGTGTTCGTAAAAAAAAAGAATAACCGAACAACCATGCACAGTCTGATAATTCGTATTAATTACTTTGACGTCGAAAAATATTGTAGAATCTTTCTTCGAATGAAAACCCTTTTAATTTTGAATTCATGTGATTGAATTAAGCTAGCCAACTTTAGTGTAGGTACTGGCCCTAATGGTGGAGGCAAAGAAAACTAGGAAGGAATTTAAATAGTGCACGCACATATTAGCAACTTAATAACGAATATCACATCACATTAGAACTTTGGTCATAGAAAAATAGGTCTTCCGGCTCGCAACGAGGGCTGCGGCCGTCTATATGGCATCAACCAAATTCAAATGATACCTATATTACTTTTCTTATTTAAATAGCTAGAAACGCGGAAAGAGGCTACCAGCACGAAAGGGGCAAGCATGCCACATCCGAGGCTGGAAGCACGAAAGCGGCAAGCATGTAGGACGCACGCATGCTACAGTACTTAACCAAAGTTAGAGCTAGTTTCAATGTACTATATCAATGTAAACGAGTGCCATCGACTGGCTACCTGCGTGCTCGATAGTTTGGCAGCAAGCCAGTGTTTGGTTAGTGCGTACCTCGTCTGGAATCTAAGCTACTAGATAATATAATATTATGTGTTTTCCTAGCTTTCAACCGCGGCTCCGCCCGCGTTAACAGATTTTCACGTGGAAATGAGGCATTTACCCGCGGTAAAATGTAGCCTATGTCACTTAGGGTAAATGTAACTTTCTAATGGTGAAATAATTTTTGAAATCGCTTTTGTAGTTTTTGAGTTTATTCAATACAAACACACACACACATACAAAAATACTAATCCTTCCTCTTTATAATATTAGTACCTATGATAAAATATTTTTACTTACTTACTTACTTACTATTATATGATAGAGCTAAGCTAGGTAACATTTTGCTGAAACCAATTGATTTTTGTTCTCCTGAAATGATGATAATATACATAGAAACTCGCGGCGATGCTCATATTAAAAACTAAATTACATGTATTTTTATTGTTTGTTTCTTATTATTAAGTAGTTAATGACTATAAATGTTTTTTTCCAAAAACCTTTTTGGGTCCTTAAATAGTTTTTGTGAATTATACAATAATTATTAGTACCCTGTGAAAATTGAATTTAGTCCTGCTGCTTTTTTAAGTTTAGTAGTGTTTGAAAGTCCAGAAAAAACCTAAGGTAGAGTTTTCTAAAAAAAATAAACGAAAACGAATTAAAGAGCATCTATTTTAAAATCGCACTCCAATTAGAGGAGGGTTTGCAAGGTACAGCCAACAACTAAAGACGTTAATTTTAGAGCCGTGCGGTTGGCACACCTGGCGCGCCACGTGCCGCTGTTGTGTGTGACTGTACTTTATTTTTATTAGGCCTCAATAGAGTGGTTATAACCATAATTCTTAAATTGAATTTTTTTTGGGAGGCATAGAGCACGCGTGTCACTTCCGCGCCTTTGTGCCAATCGTAAGCAGATATAAAACGCTTTCGTAGTGTTTTGACACTGATTGCTCGTGGTGACGAATAGGGGTATGGTGCATACTTGTGCTTACAGTGCATACTTGGTTATGCGTGTTCTATTTCTCCCAGAAAAAAAATGCTCTAAACCATAATTGTTCTGATTTTACTGAAATCAGCATCATTAAAATCTCACATAATATTTATACCGAGGGGCTCGAGCCTATCCTGAATAAGGTAAATAGGCCTTTCTGGCCCACCACTCTGGTCGACCACTCTGACCCAGTGCGGGTTGGTCAACTTCATACACAACCAACGTGCGGGGGCTTGAAAACGCGCCTTCCAAAAGGTAGACAACCTGCTAATTGGTCACCGAAGATCTACTTAAAAACTATTTGTGAATACTAAGATAATTTAATAAATATATGGAATAAGAAATGCTAATAATAAATTAAACATCAAATAAATACATCTATCGTAATTACATTTTGCATAAATTATAATTAACAATAATAATTAAATTATGAAAGAATGACCGTCACTCGAAAAATCCTTTTTAGAAACAATTAATTTTTATTTATGGCAAAAAATGTAATTGAAAAAAAATATAGTTTTTTTTAATGGTGCTTAAAATCTATTGATTTAAATTTGGTATTATCAGCTCTATATAAACCAATGGTCCAGCACATTTCTCCTAAATACCGTCTGGATATTTATTCCGGTACTTTTACTGAGAACCTGGTCGAACTTCTTTCAAACAACGGAAGGACCAGCCAAAGCTGACCTGGGAAATTTTCACCATCATTTGTGTGAAGAGGTCAACGAATTTTAGTCTTCCCCCTTGTTCGTCTACAGCTGTTATTATTTGCAGATCCAATTGCAACTTATTTTTATTTTATTCACTTTGCTTTCGTTTCGGAAGGAAGTTTAATTTTAGCACCGATTTTTCGGTCCGATGGGTTTTGAAACTGGATAACTTGATATTAATTTCAGAGTTTTATTTGTTTTATGTTATCAAAAGGTTTGTACAAACTAATAGACGAAAATTTCAGCAATCACTACATAGTAAAGTCGCTTTCTCTGTCCCTATATCCCTATGTATGCTTAATTAAATCTTTAAAACTACGCAACGGATTTTGATGCGGTTTCTTTTAATAGATAGAGTGATTCAAGAGGAAGGTTTATATCTATAATACATGCATAATATACTTAGGGATAACCCACAATAACCATTTTCCCGTGCGAAGCGGGAAAATAAAATAAAAACTCGTAGTTACGGAACAGTGTGCTTACTAAAATAGTTTAACGACTTTGTTTTGTTTATTTCTATCCCTATCTGTAAGTGTCATATGTGAGAACTGCGATTACCAGCAGCGTTCACCAGTGTAACTAACCACAACTCTGTCATCCCCAATTCACTAATAGTGGGTTTTATGGCAACATCTAGCTTCCAAGAGAGGGATTTTGACCCACCACCATAAGACTTTTATAGATGCCATTGCAATTTTTAAATAAAAAAAACTGCCTATTGTTTGATCCAGCAAGTGGAAGGAAGTGGTCTCTGCCTACCCCTCTGGGAAAGAGACGTGACTGTATGTACGTACGTATTGTTTGATCTTTAAATAAATTAAGGAAAGTAACAAAATCATTGCTTTACATTGTAAGAAATCATAATTACAATATGCTTTTGTCTTTACAAGAAATGTCGTAGCTCATAATCACCCCATTTCTTAACACCTGTCGGTTCGCAAAATCTTTGTCCAACGCATTAGCCGGCCTGTGAGTAAAGTGACATATCTCATAAACTGTAATTGATTCGGCAGCGAAATTTATGGCTGATCATTAATTTTATTTGCGCTGCTAATTATTAACTGCTGGTGGTCAAGATGGAATTAGTCTGTTTTGGAATGAGTTAGGTGTCATTTTGAAGTAAATTTTGATCTGGTAAAAGTAATGTTTTTTTTTATGAAGCGACTAGTGAAACATATGAATGGCATAATTTTCCTAATAATGTTTGTTTAGTTACGTGATTTATTAAATAAAGTTTAAACATGCACTAACACACATTTTTACGGGTTTTTCTCCACGATTTCCGCGAAAATCTAAGAATGTTCAAAGTTTAAACATCTTGAGTTCTAGCAATATAAAACCAATTGAACTCCGAACTATGTAAAAATAATAAAATAATACCTAAAATACATTTTTTTTACCTTTCCAGGTATTTCTTTACATTTTTTAAGGAAATAAAACATTACTTATTTTAACAAGAATTCGTAAATACGCGTGTCGGTTCTTATCTCGCCACACTTTCCCCCCAAAAGCGTCTAACTTCAGTTATCAGGTAAAACTTTGCGCCAAATTGAAAATTTTACGAGACCAACCTCTGGCAAAATTAATTGTGTTATCAAATATTAATGCGCAATCTTACCGGCTTAATTACCACTGGTAACTTTGGAGACCTGCTCGATTCCAGTTTCACAATTTGAATTTATTTATTTCAAGCTAAATCTGCACACAAACTCATCCCTCTGTATATTATTCTAAGTGACGATTTTGTAAATACCAGACAGGTCAGAAAAAGGTTTTCTTTGTGTATCTATTTTAGAAGCGTACCGATTTTTAACCCGAATTGTTTGCTAATAGTGGTTTTAGTTTAGATCCCTGTAAGTATAATATTAACTACTAAAACTCTGCTCGCCCCGTTAGGGAAAAGAGCGTGTCTTTATGTCTATCTCAGAAAAAACTAAAAACATCGCGCTACAATAAAAAAATATATTTTAATCAGACAGTTTGTATAGAGATGGCAAATATTTTTCCGTTTTTCGTTTGGGAAAAGCATTACGGGGAAAGATGATCAAATCAGACCATTGATTGATAATGACTCTTCAGTTTTTCATAAGCCGTCATTTACACACCGTACATACCTGGCTATCTGGAAGAATAATGGCCGCCCTACATGGTTATTCTCTATGTGCAAAATGTAATGTATGTTACTTGTATATGTAATAAAAAAAAACTTTTTCTATTTATTTAATGAGTTTCTTACAGCTTAAAAAAACTATTATTAATAAAAAACACCCAGTGAAAAGTGCACAAAAATATTGGCCCCAGGCGGGATTCGATCCGCCACACTGTTTTGAAAATATTCAAACTATTAGGCCACCTAACTGAGAAACATTATTGTCTGTGATGTGACCAGCGCTTTAAAACGATGCTCTTCAACTATTTTGAATACGTTATGTAGAAAAAAGGCCCTACGTAATTTTTTATCAAGGTTTACGAAAGGTATGAAAAATCTACTAAAAAGATTAAGTTTGACTAATTACCTGTCCAAGCGTTTAACCATTGTTTAAGAAATATCTAAAGTTAAAAAATGTTGGGATAAAATATTACAAACTTTTCATATTTTTGCGTACGTATTTTTTAAATAGAAAGTTCAAAGTAGTCCTAACTAAAAATATTTATGCAATGTGTTTGGGTAATGGTTGGGTACGCATCTAAAATAAAATACATCTAGTGTAGTGACAGGCCTGTACGGAACGAACCCAACCATATACGCCGTTTTTATTGCATTATACGTATTATAAATCGATTTTCCTCGTCGTATATTGTTGATGTATCAATTTCTATGTCTATTTAATTTTGACGACCCTGTAGCCCAGTTGGTAGTACGTCTGCCTTCGAAGCACAAGTTCACGGGTTGGAATCCCGCCCAGGGCGAACATTCGTGTGATGAGTACTTGTGTTTTCCTTGTGTGTAGTCTATCAGCTATCTGACAGCCATAGTACAGGTTCTGCCTAGTTTGAGGTCAGATGGCCGTGCGTCAGATGTCCTAAATAAAAAAAAAGTTTATTCCACCGTTTACTATAAACGTGAAATATCGGATAGACATAAACGTAAAGAGAAAATCAATTTGTTCTATGATTACACAGCTTAAATTAATTAATTATGCTGATTTAAAATTAATTAATCATTTACGCTTCAGTTACAATTTGTATAAATACAATACGAATTAAGTGAAAGTGTACATTATATCTTCTGGAGTGTTGGACTTGATACCGAAAAGTAGTCATGAAGGCTTTCGGAATATTTTTTTTGCTGTCTCTCCTTTTCTTGTCAACAATAGTCGTTGCAGACAATGAATATGGAGAATTATTTCTAAGAGGTGAGAGAAAGTTCAATTGTCTAACTATGTATATATAATAAGTTATAATAGTTTAAAAAACTAAAAACTAGCACGCACTAAAAATGACAGCAAACCCTTTCATTTGATACCCATACCATGGGGGTGGATTTAAAACAGCCAGCCCCCCATCTTAGCGAGGCCCCCATATTGGATTTGTAGTGACATTTCTTAGCTAGTCATGTACTCTCATCAGAACTCATAGCGTGTGCAAAATTTCATCCTAATTGAAGACTGGGAAGTGGCTCAAATTAAGATTCCAAGATTTTCTTACATGCATAGTTAGTTACAAGTGAAGCTAATATAAAGCATGTAATAAATAAATTAATAGTTTAAACAACTCTTGAAAAACACGCTTAGGATGTTAACTTGAAGAGTTTCACTATCTAACTTTGGGATCCTTCAATATAAAGGTCTTATTTAGACAAATCAAATGAGCCCAAATTCGGGGGCTTTACTAGTAGCCGTTGAAGAGTTTCTCTTTTGTTTCCACCTTTCGGCTCCAGCGTCAGATCAGCTTGTTTGTGTCAAATTATTGTGTTGTCATCAGAATGACGTATACATTCCAAATTTCACTACGCTGCGACCCTTGCAAGATGGTTTAATTGGTTACCTTAGATTCCATTACATACTTAGTTACATACTAGTGAAGCTAAATAAAACGTGTAATAAGCAACCTTAGAGAATAAATATACATAGAGCATGCGCATCGCTCCGCTGCCTTTATGTCAAGCGTAAGAAAATTTTGGCAGATTTTGTATGGGCGGTGAAATCAATAAATTTTTCTTTTCTGATTTTTTGAGTTATGTTTGCAACTTATCACTGCACATTTCAAAATATCCTCCTATTAAATTTCTTATTTTCACAGGGAAAAATAATCAGCTCCGATAACTATTTGATACTAAACGAACGCTCTGAAGATATTCGGACTGTTCATATCCGTGCTTACGGTTCATACTCGATTAGGCGTACTCTATCCCTCCCAGAAATTATTCTATTTATACTTTAAGTAAGCAACATTATCATTATCATTCCCACGTCCTTGAATCAGCCTCCGTGGTCGAGTGGTAAGCCGCTCGCTTCACGTTACGCGATTCCAGGATCGAATTCCGGTGGGGCACTTATTTTCTGAGACTTCTTAGTTTTGTTAGGACATCGCAGCTAAATCACCTAATTAGTCTGAAACTATTTACCAATTTTGCCCTTACTCGAGTCATATTTGTCATAAACGTTTAAAAATACTCAATCCAGGGTTTTTGAAGTAGGTCAACCTTGAAACACAAGCAAGCATGAATTAATATTATTTGTTGCACGAAGGCATCACAGCATAACATAACAAGAATAACAAAACATTAAATTAAAAAGTTTAAAAATCCCCGCCACAAAACCGTTACTTGATACTTTCAACAACTAGAAAAGACCTGATAATCTTCAAATAGCTGAAGATGTTTGTCTTAGATCATAGCTAGAACACTTTCGATTGTGTCACCTTGCAAACAAAAAAAGAATTAGATACGCACACAGACAGACAGACAGACACACACTTATAGGTCAAGAAAACTTATAGGTAACACCCTTCTTTTGGGGTTAAAATCAATGTTTGATAAGTTTTAAACACAACGAATCTCGCACAGCCAGGGCGAACATTCGAGTAATAAATTTGTCTTTCTATCACTACATAGTATAAAATAAAGTCGCTTTCTCCGTCCCTATGTCCCTATGTCCCTATGTCCCTATGTCCCTTTGTACGCTTAAATCTTTAAAACTACGCAACGGATTTTGATGCGGTTTTTTTTAATAGATAGAGTGATTCAAGAGGAAGGTTTATATGTATAATACATGCATAATATACTGAAGGATAACCCACAATAACCATTTTCCCGTGCGGAGCCGGGGCGGGTCGCTAGTTTCATAATAAATGTTTAATGTAAATGTATTACACATATGAACCTCCCTCTTGAATCACACTATCTATTAAAAGAAACCGCATTAAAGTCTGTTGCGTAGTTTTAAAGATTTAGGCATACATAGCGATATAGGGACATCGAAAGCGACTTTGTTTTATACTATGTAGTGATATTATTTTTTGTTTCAGATATCGCTCAGCTAGAATCACTCCCTCGTGCCCGACCCACTTCCAGGAGCCCACTTTAACAATATGCATGCAAAATTTCATAACTTCCATATAACATATATTATTTCTGCAAGATATACTTAATGAACCAACTTAGCTACTCTGTGTGTAAAAAAAGAGTCCAAAATTGTTGATACAAAAGTGTTTTTGGACTTAGAGACAGATTGAATTATATTCTCACAAGTTTCGTTTTGTATTTGGGTTGGTTCAAGATTAAAAAACTTTTTTAATTATATATCTTTAGACTTTAATTTTAATTTCAATAAATTAATATATATGTTCTGAAAATACAATAGTTTTAATTATTATACTCCTACTATATTAAATCGTTTATCTGACGCTCTTACTACGTAGTAATTCAAAGGTTGACCAACCCGCAATGGGCCATAGTGGTCGATTAAGGCCTATCCACCCTCAATTCAGGGTAGTCTATTGCTCCTCGGTAGAGACATAATATGTCATAACATAACAATTCAATACAATATATACATGTATTGAATTGTGGCGAAAAAACGCTTGATCGATCTATAATGGTTCTTGCGGTAATATAAAACAAAAAAGAAAATCATTTTGAGCCTATAAGAAGCCTAAAAAGAGGTACAAAATCGATCCTATGGAAAACAACGTAACAGAATTCTCATTTGGAACTTTTGTAACAAAAGAAGAATGTTCCACCGTTTTTCTACTTAGAGAAAAAGTAAATTAAACAAATCTAAAAACCCGACTGCAAGAAGCGAACTGAAAAGATAGTGTAAGAACATAGTAGCATGTATAATTTAAATCCACTTTTTTATATATTAAATCAGTCCTTGAGCCTGCCAATTAAATAGAGATAGATAAAATCGTGAAATCTATAAAAAAAAACATCCAATCAATATGACACACGCATTCGGAGGCATATTATTCATATTTTATTTGCTGCGACTCCTGCTACATTTATGTCTCTAACTGCAAAATGTATCATTCTGATTGGGTGTTTTTTTTGCAGATTCCACGACTTCAAGACTGATAACAACAATTGACTGATTTAATTTATTTGTATTCATCTTTTTAGTTCGCTCCTTAGGCAGCCGGGTTTTTAGATTTTTTTAATTTACATTTTTATTAAAGATTTTTTAGTTTTATGAAAAATGGTTTAAGAAACATCATCTTAATTTTGAAGGAGCTATTTAACGACGTGTCACTTAATATGATACGCAAAAAATTGTTTTCGTCTGTACCGCCATTTTGGTTTTGTTAAAAACAAGAGTATAAATAGAAAAAATATTTATTCTCTAAAAACCTAGCCTATAACCATCGCACGGTTCAGACAAATCACAACAAGCCGTTTGGATAATTCTAGGGAAAACATAACCCTTGATTTGCAGTCGGGTAATAATAAATAATGAGCCATTACTCAATTATGTAAAAATTAAAATAAATCAGTACTTATTTATGCCTAATTACAATCAGTGCCCAATAATACCAAATTATACGTATTTATATTTACGTTCAAAATTACTTCAATAACCTTTTGGCAAACCACTATGTTACTGGTAGGCGCGTTATATATATTTATAACTTTATTTGTGTGTGCGCATGCTAAAATGAAAGAAAATATTATATCAAGTGCACAGTTGGCAAACAATACCAAACTAAACGGATCAGAGTTTTCTGAGTTAAACAATACTAAACTAAGCGGATTTGAGTTGTTCAACGATACTGAGCTAAGCGGATTTGAGTTGTTCAACGATACTGAGCTAAGCGGATTTGAGTTGTTAAACGATACCGAGCTAAGCGGATTAGAGTGGTTTAACAATACTGAGCTAAGCGGATTAGAGTCGTTTAACAATACTGAGCTAAGCGGAAGAACATGCAATAGATGTAATAGTGGCCATATTGGACGTAAGTAACGTCTTCATTTTTTTCTTACAAAAAGGTAAAGTATCGTCCTTTCCGACGACGACGATATCACTGATATTAGGTGTAATCTAAATTCTTTGGCTGCATTAAGCCAAAGAATTTAGATTACACCTAACAGAATACCCTTCTGGTAGCGAATACCTTTCAGGTAACAATCGTCTACTTGTTAAGTAATGTGGCTTCAAAGCGAACATTTATAAAATATTTTTTTGTATTGTTGATAATGTATGATCGACAACAGACTGTGAGAAAATAACAAAATTGACATTATTTTTTACTTTATTTTCTAAAATGTTCTTTGGTCAAGAAAGAACAAGGTTACGCCGCCGACGCCTACCTACTAATCTCGGCAAGCTGCCACCGACCCAAATCGGCGCTCATTACAAATAAATATACTATTACTATTACTATTTCATATCCTGGCCACAGCTTCGCGTGACGCGCGGCGCGTCCTGCGACCAGCGGAATGTTGCCAGAGACCCATAGTCAAAATTACTTTGATAGAACTAAAATTTTTTTTTGCCTGCTAGAAAAATGTACCACCAAAATTAAGAAATTGATTTAAAGACATGAAATTACCCAATTTTTGCAAAAAAAATGTTCAATTTTCATGCAAATAGTAACGTTTATCTTATTTTACTTAGAAAACGATTTCAACACTGCAATGTAGCACAAATAACATTAAAATATGTAATATGTAGACGTAGTGTGGGCAGGCCCCCCACGAGGTGCACCGACGATCTGGTGAGGGTCGCGGGAAGCCGCTGCTGGATGCGGGCAGCGCAGGACCGATCATTGTGGAGATCCTTGGGGGAGGCCTTTGTCCAGCAGTGGACGTCTTTCGGCTGAAATGATGATGATGATGTAAAAGTAACGTTTTGAGTCATGTAACGCGGAAGTGCTCGAAAAAATCGTAAAATGTTACAATACTAACGTTCTGGCAAGTTCCGCGCCGCAGGTCACGCCGCCGCCGCCGCCGCCGCCGCCACGCGAAGCTGTGGCCAGGGGGTAAGGGACTCAATATTTTACTTCGAATCATATCCTGGATACCTTCTTAAAGAAATAGTAATTAAAGTTTAGGCACAGAAGATAATAATAGTACTAACCCGTACGAATACGGAATAAGGTGCACGTGACATGACTGGACCACACTGGACTAATGAAACATAACTCTTTAGGGTAGAGCCATCCGCTCCCCCGAGTCTCCGGTGAGTCGTAGTTTTTCGACACAAGCATAGGTCAATGAAAAAAAAACCTATCGAGTATCAATAAAAAAAAACAGAGTATTTTTAAAGTTTCTGCGTTTCAATAATTGCTATAATATAAAATTAGTTCTATTGAATTCCTGCAAAATGCAAAATGGCAAAACAGGAGATGGACTAGAGCGATAACCGAGTGGCGGCAAAGAACTGCAAAGCGCTCAGTCGGCAGACCACCCGCCCGATGGTCAGATGACATCGTTGTTGTCGCGGGCAAACAGTGGCTCAGGGAGGCTCGGGACCGGGGTGAATGGCGCAAAAAAGAAGAGGCCTATGTCCAGCAGTGGACTGATGTGGGCTAAATAGATAGATAAGCAAAGATTATTTTTTTCTGGTAAGTCTTTATCAATCAATCACACATAGATTCATTGTTCAGGATTTGTGAGGTAAGTTAACCTCAAAACTCAATCTCATACAATGAGGAAGCAATTTCGATTTTTCGCCCCTTAATTTATTTACTTTTTTCGGATTGTGCATTTTTTTACTATTTTTTGGATTTAAGCAGATATCCATAAGAAATAATACTTATTTTTGTAACAGATATGTAATAAAGCTTTGATAATTTAAGTTTATATATATCGTGAAATTTAACTAATGTTTATCCGCAACGTAGTGATAGGAGGTCATCATCATCATCTCAGCCTGTAGACGCCCACTGCTGGACAAAGGCCTCCCCCAAGGATCTCCACAACGATCGGTCCTGCGCTGCCCGCATCCAGCGGCTTCCCGCGACCCTCACCAGATCGTAGATACGTGATAGTAGGTACTTATGAAAAACAAAGTGGTCGGTCAGGTAACTAAAGTAAAATATTAATTTTAAGATTTTATCCTTTGTTTCTTAGATAAAGTTGTTCGGTTTCATGAGCACTGCCACTGCCACTTTGTTGCAAATAAACAACCAGTTAAAAGTTCACTGAAAGCAATAAACGTGTTTGTTTGCATGGATTTTTTATTCCATAATTTACTTAAATTACAGATGTAAATTTTTGCATAAATGATCGTCGTTGCTTTTGGCTAAGGTGCAGGAATAAATTCCCAAAATGTGTTTTGAATCGATGTGTATGTGTGGAGCCAATCAAACCAAGTAAGTAAAAAATAACTCGATTCATTACGTCACTTTGAAGTGAAATGAATTATGTTTTATTTGAAGTAAGATTTTACAAATCACTTTTCGACGTCGAGAATCACTTTTCAACGTCGAGTAATGTAATATATTTCCAAATAACATTAGGTATTTAAAATTCGTTAAACCAAGGCTAGCTCTTGTCTAAGTATTAAAGTAATAAGTATTAAATTAATAATTTAAAGAGGCGACGCGATATTAGTTTGAACATAACTGGCAGGTTCGAGCATTGTGTGCGCTGCTGTGGAGAACAACCCGCCGAAGAAACTCCAATGATCTCATATTTTGTTCTTGCGTCTTATTTTTCTGAAAAAATATTCAAGTTGTAGGTAATATTATGATCTGTTTATAAAGCATTTTGAGTCTTCTTTCTGGAAGCCTTACAATATCATCGAGTATTATTTATTATAGTAGCGTACACAGAGTTCCATTTGTTGTATAGTACCACTAGAATTGGTTGATTCATATTATTATGAACTATTTTACAGATAAAAATTACTGCAATAGTAATACAGCTTGTTGGTGGCTGCGCTGCTACAAAAACCAAATCCCAAGATGTGTCATGAATCAATGCAAATGTGCAATACCGATAAATCCGATAAATCAAGGTAAAAAATAATTAAAATAGCAAGCAAAACATATATTATCCTGCTATGAAATTTTTATTGACAATTACTTTATTGCATAAAAAACACCATGTTGTATTAATAATTGCGTATTTTTTATAGTTTTTATTATTGTTACAGATGAACATATTTGTATCAGTGATGATGGTTGTCAGTGGCAACAATGTGGCCAAAACCAAACCTCGGAATGTGTTATGTATAGATGTAAATGCAACAATTCAAAAAAACAAATTATACCAAATATACATAAACCAAATAAACCGCCTGTCAGACCAAAAAATCCAACAACCGAACCAAAATTTACTATACCAAATATACATAAACCAAATAAACGGCCTGTCAGACCAACAAATCCAACAACCGAACCAGAATTGATTAATCCCTGCTTCATTGAATCAAGAAATCCAACTACTAAACCAACAAATTCACCTACCAAAAAACCAATAAAACTATCCAAACCCACTACCAAACCGACCAAACCAGAAAAACCACTTGTTAGACCAACAAATCCACCTTACATACCAACAAATCCAACTATCGAACCAGAAATTATTAATCCCTGCTTCATTGAACCAAGAAATCCAACTACTAAACCAACAAATTCACCTACCAAAAAACCAACAAAACCATCCAAACCCACTACCAAACCGACCAAACCAGAAAAACCACTTGTTAGACAAACAAATCCACCTTACATACCAACAAATCCAACTATCGAACCAGAAATTATTAATCCCTGCTTCATTGAACCAAGAAATCCAACTACTAAACCAACAAATTCACCTACCAAAAAACCAACAAAACCTACTAAAAAACCATCCAAACCCACTACCAAACCAACAAATCCAACTACCGAACCAAAATTTAATGATCCCTGCTTTATTGAACCAAGAAATCCAACTACTAAACCAACAAATTCACCTACCAAAAAACCAACAAAACCTACTGAAAAACCGTCCAAACCCACTACCAAACCGACCAAACCAAAAAAACCTCCTGTTAGACAAACAAATCCACCTTACATACCAACAAATCCAACTATCGAACCAGAATTTATTAATCCCTGCTTCATTGAACCAAGAAATCCAACTACTAAACCAACAGATTCACCTACCAAAAAACCAACAAAACCATCCAAACCCACTACCAAACCAAAAAAAACACCAGTAAGACAAACAAATCCACCTACAAAACTGTCAAAATTGATCACCGAATTAACAAACCCACCTTCCAAACCAATAAATCCAACTACCGAATCAAAATTTATCAATCCCTGTTTCATTGAACCATGAAATCCAACTACTAAACCAACAAATTCACCTACCAACAAACCAACAAATCCAACTACCGAACCAAAATTTATTGATCCCTGCTTTATTAAATAATAATAAAATAAATAAATGTAAATTAAAATCAATATAAACTGTATTACAAGTGAAGCAAATAAATAATTTGATTATTTTTATTTGCGTCTTGTTTTTGTTCTTAATGTGAAACGTATACACAACATTTTAAGTTTTGGATTATGTTTAATAGGTAATAAAAATAAACAATGAATAGTGATGTCTTCTAGGGCTGGCATTATGCTGAGCTTCTCCCTTTAACTTTTCTTGTTCTGACTCACAGGGTTGTAAGTTGATAGAAAAGATCCAAAGTTAGTACTAAAATTACAAAAACCGGTCAAGCACGAGATGAACAGTGCCCGTGCCCTAACAGGAAAAAATATTTGAGCATGCGACTGATGCTTCAGGGCTTAAAACATATTAAACTGGTTTTGATTACCGTAAGTTAAATAAATCATAGTGATCTCGCGTAAGCAACCCTATGCGTATCAAAAACAAAGAAACACAGCATTGCGTGCTTTTCTGGTGTGCGTGTGTGTGTGTGTGTGTATGTGTATAATATTGTGCGCGTAGTAGCTGCCACTGTCCCGCGCGCCTCGCAAAAACGGTCAATTTGATTTGCAATTCGAAATCAAGCTGACAACATGTTACATCATTGTCTTAATTTGACACGGCTTCAAGTGCATAAAATATTATTTTTCTCAACTCTTTCCGCTTTGTAGAAGCTTGAAGTTGGAACTGCTGACTGCTGAATCGAGAACCACAAACTACGGTTGAAAAATGTTCTAGTGTAAATATTTTATTGTAAAGATATTAGACCACTGGCGGGGTTGATCAATTTGAATTTCACGTTGGTTTGCTTATCGTGTGAAAGGTTTGTTACCTCACTAACCCTGGTTTTAGAATTATTCCAATATAACGACTGCATTCGTGGATATGAACCTGTACATTACCAGTATAATTCAACAGATTTGAGTCCTTTACGACACGTTATCACTACATAGTATAAAATAAAGTCGCTTTCTCCGTCCCTATGTCCCTATGTCCCTATGTCCCTTTGTACGCTTAAATCTTTAAAACTACGCAACGGATTTTGATGCGGTTTTTTTTAATAGATAGAGTGATTCAAGAGGAAGGTTTATATGTGTAATACATGCATAATATACTGAAGGATAACCCACAATAACCATTTTCCCGTGCGGAGCCGGGGCGGGTCGCTAGTAATCTATAAAACGAAGCGAAAAATGTAAATCATTGAGTAGTCATCATTTAGTATACGCTAAAAGACGATCTCATTATCTGTTTAATTCAATCATATTTCAGATCACCGTTCATATAAAAATAAAGACTTTGCTTACAGGTAAGCTGGTTTAATTCTTAATCATCTTTTTTTTTTTCAGCAACCGGTGATTTTCTACAAGTAAAGCGAGTGTATGACCATTTCGCCAATGGAGCGTATTGTCATAATTTAACATGCTTACAGATCATTTTATGCTAGCTGACGTTTTTTTTTTGATACGTTAAAAAAGTTATTTTACATTTAATCAGTCTAGTAAATTGTGTAGATAAAAAATTACTTCGGCAGTTACAAATTCAAGTCGTTAACATGAGGGTTTTTGGAGCAATCTTACTATTTTTATCCTTACAAACATGTGCATATACAGGAACTGTGAATAAAACTTCCATTGAAGCATTATCTAACAGTTCTTCCGAGCAATTTGGACCAATTATTTTAAAGGATTTTCCAATTGAAAACGGTCGTCGTCAGGGACAAAGTAAGTATATTTTTATTATAACAATGGGCAAGTGCTGTACCTTCATACACTGACCAATTTCTTTCATAAAATTGATTGTTATTAAAAGATAGTGTCAGTTCTAAACTGTTTTTGTGTTCTATTGTTATTGTACATACAAAATTAACTGTTTTATTTTTATTATTGATTTTCATTTTGCAAGTTTGTATCTTGAAATTTAGTTGTTAATCGTAAATGATTATTTTGTTACGTACTTTATTTTGCCCAAAACACAGAGATGTTATCCCAGCTTAGGCACGAAATTATGTAAAGTACTTTTTTATAAAACTGTATTTTTGAAATCTTTTTTACTTGAAATATTTTAATAATGAACACTCCACGTTAAAATACTGAGTGCTTAGATAATGTTAATATTATTATACTAAAGTTATTAGGTATTATTATTATGAAGTTAGACCCTCGTATATAGTGTCAATAAGTCAGGTTGTATTGTAAAAGTGTATGAAGGCCTATACGTCATTTATTTTTTATTCTGCATATAGGTAAGTTACAGCACTTGCCTAGAATTTTATAATGAACACTTACATAATAAACGTTCGATACAATATTTATTTTGCAGGTTTATCATATTATTGTGAAACTGATTGTCGACAGCTGTACTGCCCAGCAGGATTTGAAGTGAAATGCGTTTCGAATAAATGCATTTGTGTGAGAACATATTGTTATTCTGCACGTGATTGTAATTGGCTGCAATGTTCGGTAGGTTTAGTCTCTACATGCTTTTCAAGTGGATGCGTATGTGCGCAGTATAATCCACCGCTACCACCCACTCCGCCACCGCATTGTATTAGTGATCGTGGATGTCAGAGGCTTCAGTGTCCACTAAGCCAAATTGCTAAGTGTGTTGTGTACGAGTGTACATGTGTAAATGTAATTACAACCCCAAAACCTACCAAAAAACCAACAAAACCTACAAAAAAACCAACTAAACCTACTAAAAAACCAACCAAACCCACTACCAAACCGACCAAACCAACCACTGAACCCACACAACCTACCACCAAACCAACGGAACCTACCACCAAACCAACGGAACCTACCACCAAACCAACGGAACCTACCACAAAACCAACGGAACCTACCACCAAACCAACGGAACCTACCACCAAACCAACGGAACCTACCACCAAACCAACGGAACCTACCACCAAACCAACGGAACCTACCACCAAACCAACGGAACCTACCACCAAACCAACGGAACCTACCACAAAACCAACGGAACCTACCACAAAACCAACGGAACCTACCACCAAACCAACGGAACCTACCACCAAACCAACGGAACCTACCACCAAACCAACGGAACCTACCACCAAACCAACGGAACCTACCACCAAACCAACGGAACCTACCACCAAACCAACGGAACCTACCACAAAACCAACGGAACCTACCACCAAACCAACGGAACCTACCACCAAACCAACCGAACCTACCACCAAACCAACGGAACCTACCACCAAACCAACGGAACCTACCACCAAACCAACGGAACCTACCACCAAACCAACGGAACCTACCACCAAACCAACGGAACCTACCACCAAACCAACGGAACCTACCACCAAACCAACTGAACCTACCACCAAACCAACGGAACCTACCACCAAACCAACGGAACCTACCACCAAACCAACGGAACCTACCACCAAACCAACGGAACCTACCACCAAACCAACGGAACCTACCACCAAACCAACGGAACCTACCACCAAACCAACGGAACCTACCACCAAACCAACGGAACCTACCACCAAACCAACGGAACCTACCACCAAACCAACGGAACCTACCACCAAACCAACGGAACCTACCACTAAACCAACGGAACCTACCACCAAACCAACGGAACCTACCACCAAACCAACGGAACCTACCACCAAACCAACAGACCCTACCACCAAACCAACCGAACCTACTACCAAACCAACAGAACCTACCACCAAACCAACAGAACCTACTACCAAGCCAACAGAACCTACTACCAAACCAACAGACCCTACCACCAAACCAACCAAGCCTACTACCAAACCAACGGAACCTACTACCAAACCAACGGAACCTACTACCAAACCAACGGAACCTACCACCAAACCAACGGAACCTACCACCAAACCAACGGAACCTACCACAAAACCAACGGAACCTACCACCAAACCAACGGAACCTACCACCAAACCAACGGAAGCTACCACCAAACCAACCGAACCGTGGTCGGTTCGGTTGGTTTGGTGGTCCAAACCAACGGAACCGACCACAAAACCAACGGAACCTACCACCAAACCAACCGAACCTACCACCGAACCAAATGAACTAATTTGGTTTCCTTAATCTTTATTTTGTTTTGTATATTATGTTTATTTATTTATTTTTTACTTTGTTTTACTGATTATTTTTATTATTCCAATACACACTACATCAAACGAAACACTGCACACATCACATAGGTACGATAGAATACAATACAGTTTCTGGATAATCTGCCTGCCTGTATAAACTCTTCATGTGTAAATGGCACAAGAATGATAGGAACGTTTAGATTTTTCTTTCTTTTTAAAAATCAATTTTGAAGTACCCGCGTTCATCTCCTGGGTGAGGGCTGAAAATCAGTGTTGCCTCCTTGGCTAGTACATCGCTGAGCCTTGACCCTTCAGCATTGCAGCACACACTCTATTGTTTTTTATGTGTGTGCAAATTCTTGTTAATTGTGTGACATGTCTATGTGTGTTTTGTATAAAGCAATAAAATTTACTTACTTAGCAAACCAACGGAACCTACTACCTAACTAACAGAACCTAATCTACTAACTATTAATATTTTTATTGGGATATTACCGTTGTATTTGTTTTGTGAATCAACCGTGATAGCTTTAATAAGTAAAGAACCTACTCACTACCAAACCAACCGAACCTATTATAAAACTGATAAAACTTACTACCAAAACGACAAAGTGTCACTATTGTACTAAACCGACAAAACCTTGTACAAAAACGACAAAATTATTTATTTTACCAACAAACTACCAAATTTACTACACACTACCAAACCGACACCATTAGACTATCGAACCGACAGAAAACACTGCCAAACCAAAATACAATAATGGGGAGGCCGCCATATTGGATTTGTAATGACGTTTCTTAGCTAGTCATGTATTGTCATCAGAACTCTGAGCGTGTGCAAAATTTCATCCTAATCGAAGACCGGGAAGTGGGTCAAATTAAGATTCTAAGATTTTCTTACATACATAGTTACTTACAAGTGAAGCTAATATAAAGCGTGTAAAAAGACGCTGGCGGTGCCCAGTTAGATTCTGTCGCTGAAAAGGCTGACGAAACGGTGTGTTTCTAACATAATATTACTCAACGTGGCATGGTATTCCGTAAATCCAATCTGTTTGCACCTTTATGTCTGAAACCATCGTTTTAAGAATAAAAATAAGATTTTATTTTATTTTATTTTTCTTTATTCGGAAAACTTACAGCTAAATTAACAAACAAAAGATAAATGAAATGGATGTATCAAAGCCATTAACAAGTTCTCCATTAACAAGATAAATTTGTTTGCGGGACATCATAACACAACAGAGAATACAAAAGTTAACAAGTAAGACAAAAAATTACATGGAACGAAAACAATGTTTACGAATTATTGGTAACATAATCCGTATGTGCTGCTACACCACACAAAACGGGCCTCCCTCAGCGAAAGCCGCAGTCTCTTAGGCTCCAGCGCTGGTCTTCCGGGAGTCCTTTTGAATTGCGTCACGGACGGCTATTAGTGACATTGTTTTAATGCCGTACAAATTCTTGTTAAACTGTACCGGACTAAAACACGTGTTCGCTTGCTTGTCGTTATAATCTGGTAGGGACAGCACTCTAACTTTTAATTAGCCACGGCTTTTGAGAATAAGTGGTTTTTATTCTCAAATCTTTCCGCTCAATCTATTATATTATGATTAGTTGAATTTCGATTTACATAATCATTAAGTTTAACGATACTTCATTGAAACTTCAAGTTGGTTGTCGGGATTCAAAAAATATGATCAACAGAACTATACTAGTTTATGTTTTGTCTAAATTATATAATAGTTCATGTCGTTAATTTGTTATTTACTTATTTGTGATGTTTTTCTTTAACTTCTTTCAAAATCATAAAACGCGCTAGGTTGTTTTAGCTAGTAGAATCCTTTGCATTTAGTTTTGTACTAAAATTGAATACATCTTCAGGATTTTTGCAAAATTCACAGATATCGTCAACCTACTAGTACCTGATAATCTGTTGACTTAAAGTAAGTTTATACTTTAAACTCTTTGATTTTATCTTTTGTGGATGATTATCGAATACTCATCGACTACTTTTTTTTATTAACTAGCTGTCGTTCGCATTGTTTTTTTGTATTTCCATGCACAGTTTCCCGTAGTAGGAATGAGATATTTTCCCTCTTTAATTTCCCGGGATAAAAAGTATCTAAGATGTTGACCATGGATATAAGTTACGAGTACCACCATAAGAAAATCATTTAAAATTGGTCCAGTAGTTTCGGAGATTAGCCCGTACAAACAGACAAACAGAGAAACAAAATAAATAAAAAAATCTAGATACGAGTTTCGTATATTTCTTACATCCCTCTGACTCGGTTTTTAGCTATATTTTTCTATGTACAGATGTTCGACCTCTACAGTTTTATTATATGGAATAGATTACTGATATCATTTACACCTCGCTTTTAAATTACACGTAAGAGTAACAATCTGATAACAAACACTGCGTGAGTGTGACTTAGATTGTTTTATAAAATTTATTGTACGTATTTGTCACACACCCGGGTTTAGTACTATTAATTTCTTATGTGACACACCTGAAAATTTATTTAAACTCGTTTCGACCCATTTCTACAGATTTTCAATTCAACAGAATCCCATTTCTACAGATTCCCAATTCTACAGATTTTCAATTCAACAGAATCCCATTTTACAGATTCCCAATTCTACAGATTTTGAATTGGACAGAAGTAGTCAAGACATGTTGTCTTGTCAAATACAATGCACGTCAAAATTATTGAGTTCCGTTCCACTGATATTAAAAATATTTTTCTCCTTGTTTTAATCTTTATCAAGTATCTTTGTCTCCAAATTGATCGGGCGCGCTCCAATTACAGGTATCAACACATTCACAGCAGCAACAGTGCTGTAAAGTAGCTCTGCACATGCTGAGTTGGGGCCATTATTACCTACCATGAGGCTTTCTGGTGCAATTTTACTTTTTTTTACCCTTTTTTTATACGCATATACAAAAAATGACAATGAAACTTCTGTTGAAGTATTACTTAAGAATGTAACTACGGAAGATAAACAATCAATCAATTTAAGGTCCTGTCCAATTACTAGCTTGACACGGCTGGAAAAAAGTAAGTATTTTTCATGATAACAAAGAGAAAGAGCTGTAGCTTTGGACACTGACCGGTTTCTTTTATAAATTTGGTCTATAGTTTCACAAAATTAATTTATACAAGCTTCAATAACCCACAGCCCATTCTAATATCTAGTTTTATAATAAAGGAAAATATTGATTAGTGTTTTTCAAAACTCTCGTATTATCTTTAAATACTTATTATTAATCAATATTATAAAGAGTTCAAATTAAATTTTTATGGTTTATATTTCCAAAATATCCTTAGTAAAAGCCAACCATAGGTCCAGCACTTGCTTTGTATTTTATAATGAACACCTACTTAAAAAAAATGGTCTAAACATCACACAAACACATTGCATGTAGGGTAAGTACATGTACGAAAAAAACGATCTGCACTAATAAAAAAAAATATTTACCAATTACGTACTTAGAATTTCTTGCTGCTGTTTGTTGCTTTGTTACGTTGCTGACAAAACTCAAAGTAAAATCATTGAATGATAGGGTCAACCAAGCAACAACCCGTCTTTGTTGTTTTTTTTTACTTTGTTTGTTTATTTAAGCAAGTTGTCATAATATGATTTTACTAGAATAGCGTGAATAAAACCAGCATGCTGAACTTTAAACTAGGAAAAACACATACCTTCAAATACAATACTACAAACAAACCTTACAAACATTCATCATTGACACTATTTGATACCAATAATAAATAAATTGATTATAGCATTTCAGAAGTAAAGAAAGAAAGTCAATAAACTGCAGCTGCTTAAGTAGGTTCATTAAATAAAATTGAATATTACCACATATTACTCAATTTGGTGCAGCCGTCCTGAAGTTGTACTCGATTATATTTAGGCGATTAAATTTGATTTATATCATACTAGCTATCCATCCAGTGGTTTTGCTCTCATCATACAAACATTTGCTTATCCTGATCTTAACAAACACACACACACACACACACACAAAAAAAATATTATTCGGCCGTTATGAAGAGACGCACGTGCGAACATTTCGGTGATTCGTTTTTATTAAAATAATTATATATACAAATGAATCAAGTTAATTATTAGTTTTAATATTAACAACATTCGTATTGCAGGTTCATCCTATTATTGTCAAAATGATTGTTGGTGTCGAGGACTGTCTTGCCCAGCAGGTTTTATAGTAAAATGCGTTTCAAATGTATGCAGTTGTCTGAGAACTAATTGTGAATGTAATTGGCTGCATTGTCCGGCAGGCTTAGTACCTAAATGCATTTCAAATCAATGTATTTGCATGCAACTGAATCCACCACCGCCACCTACACGGCCGTCATATTGCATTAGTGATCGTGGATGTGAATGGCTACATTGTCCACTAGGCCAAGTGCCAAAATGCGTTATGTACGGGTGCACATGTCAAAATAGTAAACCAACCATACCGACCAAACCGACCAAAACAACCAAACGAACCACTACTAAACCTACAGAACCTACTACCAAACCAACAGAATCTACTACCAAACCCACAGAACCCACTACCAAACCAACTGAAACCACTACTAAACCTACAGAACCTACTACCAAACCAACGGAACCTACTACAAAACCAACCGACCCTACTACCAAACCAACAGAATCTACTACCAAACCCACAGAACCCACTACCAAACCAACTGAACCCACTACCAAACCCACAGAACCCACTACCAAACCAACTGAACTCACTACCAAACCAACTGAACCCACTACCAAACCCACAGAACCCACTACCAAACCAACTGAAACCACTACTAAACCTACAGAACCTACTACCAAACCAACGGAACCTACTACAAAACCAACCGACCCTACTACCAAACCAACAGAATCTACTACCAAACCCACAGAACCCACTACCAAACCAACTGAACCCACTACCAAACCCACAGAACCCACTACCAAACCAACTGAACCCACTACCAAACCAACTGAACCCACTACCAAACCAACTGAAACCACTACGAAACAAACAGAACCTATTACAAAACCAACCGACCCTACTACCAAACCTACAGAATCTACTACCAAACCCACAGAACCCACTACCAAACCAACAGAACCTACTACAAAACCAACCGACCCTACTACCAAACTAACAGAACCTACTACCAAACCTACAGAATCTACTACCAAACCAACAGAACCTACTACAAAACCAACCGACTCTACTACCACAACAGAACCTACTACCAAACCTACAGAATCTACTACCAAATCAACAGAATCCACTACCAAACCAACAGAACCTACTACCAAACCAACAGAACCTACTACGATACCTACAGAACCCACTACCAAACGGACAAAACCTACTACTACTAAACCAACAGAACCTACTACCAAACCAGTCGATCCTACTATCAACTGGGCAAAAACTACCACGACACGGAAAAAACGTACTATTTCAAGATGGTACGAATAACCAGACCGATAAAACAAACTACATAATTAAATTAGTACCTACTTAACTGACAGAAATGACTACGAAACTTACAGAAGACATTACCAAACCGACAACACACTACCAAACCGACAAACCGACTACGGAATCGATAGATCGTACAAGACAGCCAGATCAGACAGCTAAGCCAACAAAAGTGCCTATAAAGCCTGTTGATTATTGAGCCATTGAAGTGACTAGGTACTAAATCTTCAGATTTGTACAACAGAAGTACCAAGAAATTACTTAGGAACACCAAGCAGACCAAATAGGAAGGGATTGAATTGGACAGCTATTAAATTAGAATACTTGGGATACAAGACACCAAAAATGAATGTTAACTGCTTCCACAGCTACTTGTTGTGTTGGATACAAAATGGCAAAAGGTTTATTCTCCTACCTAATTGATGAAATAAACAAAGACATAATAAAATTGCAAGAAAAAGGTATTTTTATTTCTGCCCTGTAAACTTAAAACAATTGAACAAGCTTTTTTTAATTAAAGATTCTATAGCGCCTCCTATTGGCCAAGTGGTAAAGCGCTCGACTTATAATATTACAGAGGACCCGGGTTCGAATCCCGTTGAGTGGTTGAATGAAACATATTATACTGAGTAGATTTTACTAGTAATAAAGTAATAAAGTAACAAAAATTATTAAAATTACCCCAAATTTTTTAAAACTCTGTTTTCTCAACATTTTGAGTAACACCAACATATTTTTTTGTACCTATTATTTGAGTAGCTTTAGTAATACCTAAACGACTTAACCAGCTACTTTCTTAATCCGTTCTATATTTTTCACAAAATAAATTACAAACCTCAAATATAAATGGACTTCGAATTCCCACCATACGGACGCCTAAATCAGTTAAGCTTATTCGCGCGAGTGAAGGTGGTGTAAATTGAGTTTGAGTTTTCAAGTAGGACCTCGCCATAACCTCGAAACTCATACGAAAAACAAATAAGGAATGTATCATTCGCCGTCGTCGTCGTCGTTAGCAGCTCATATATGTCCCCACCGAGGGGCTCGAGCCTACCCTGATACCAGAGGGTGAATAGGCTTTAGTCGACCACGCTAGTTGTGTGCAGTGCAGTGCGGGCTGGTCAACTTCACTCACAACCTTTGAATTTCTTCGTAGGTGTGTGCAGGTTTCCTCACGATGTTTTCCTTCACCGTAAAAACGTCGAATAAACGTACATATGAATTCGAAAAAAAATGAATCTATTATTAATAAGATTAAATAAAACTTAAAATATTATCTTATTTTCACATACATAATTTACGTTTGAAATAAATACGTAGATAAATAAAATACAACATAAATATATTTATATTTACTTTATATTAAACTCATCATGCAAGCTCGTCGGTTTAGAGTACTCCTGATCTACTACTATCTACAACAGTTTATTGTAACGTAAAGCTATACATTTACATTGTATATTTAATACGAAATAAAGAATACTATGAATATGACCTGACTATTTACCTATTTATCAGAATGTCCTCGATTTGATCTTGGAACGTTCGCCTTGGTCTGTCTCTTCCAACGCTTCAAAACCAGCTATCTATACTTCTATATTAATAGTATTATAGAGAGGAAAGGTTTGTTTGTTTGCATCGAATAGGCTCCGAAACTACTGAACCGATATTAAAAATTCTTTCACTGTAGGGAAGCTACATTATCCCCGGATAAAATAAGTTATTTTTTTATTTGAAATCCTTACTAAAACTTTAATAATGCAACCCAATGTGTAAAAAAATCTGTAAATTATTCCTAATAATTGAACGGGGTACTACTAAGCTGATTTTGATAAAACTTGGTACAAAAATAGAATAGACCTTATAGGAAAGAACATAGACTACCTTTACCGCGGGAAAATTCGTTATTCCCTCGGAAAAAAAAACTGTTAATGTTGGCGGAGCCGCGGCGGGACGCTGCTAGTCAATTACGAACCAGTCTTTTCTTTCTTCTAAACGATTTCTGGACAAAGCCCTCCTTCGAAGATATCCACATCGATCGGTCCCGGACCCCTCACCAGATCGTAGGTCCAGGTAGGGTCTGCCCACACCTTCCAGTTTTGGTCTCCAGTTATGAACATGTCTATGCCTCGCTTTCAATTTTTTGGTCTTCATACAATACACAATTTTAAATTTCACGTAACTAGGTGTATCTTTGATTTCATAAGCTTATTAACCATAGCTAAACTTACACGGGTATCAGGTTGCTATAATTAAGAAAATGTCTGTAATTGGAAGCTAAAAACCATTGTTCTAATGCCGTAAAAATCTTGTTAAACTTTACCGGATTTAAACACGTGTTCGCTTTCTTGTATACTTATATACTTCAGTAGGCTCAGTACTAAAATTTTTAGCGACCGGCAGCTAAATAGGTTTTCTACAAACGAATACTATATTGCATGCTCGCTTTAAAATACTACTCTCCTTCATTATTTCATTTCTTTATTTATATCAAATTATCATCATTCATAGAATTTCAAATTACGCATATATAATATAATCATTTGTTTTTTGAATATTTTAAAAGTCGTAGTGTAGTGTAGTACATACTAGGAGTGTAAATATTTGCCCATGAAAAAAAAACAAGTTAGGAAAGTTATTTGAAATGGTGCCTAGGTGGTGGTCCCTAAAATTTACATGATGGGCCCCTTGTTTGTAATTAACAAATTTTATTTCACGTTACACGTATCTTGTACAAACTTCTTCTAAATTATTGCAGTTATTTCTGTTGATGATGAATATTCTAGACGGAACACTTTCGAGTTTAACCCGCATTTGTCTAGTTTTTACTCTGGCATGACGAAAGCATAAAACATGGTAAATGCTTGTAAACACATTGTTATCAGATAAACAAATTAACAAAACACCTTAATTACAATTAATAATTCACGTCTTATTTGTAGTACTAATCAGGGCATGACTAAATAATAGCTGACATATAAATTGCAAAAAAGGGAAATAAGTTAAGTCTTCTTACCACCATGAAGGTAGTTGGTGTTTTAATTTTGCTTATTGCTTTCTTTGCGTGCGTGTACGCAGGTAGTGGAAGAGAGCTTGAAGAATTATTCAAATGTCAAGCGGCAAATAAACATTGTGACCCAGACGCAGTGGGCCAAAAGAGTAAGTATTATTTAAAAATATAGGTATATTGCCTTTGCTTTATCATTAACAGCTCATATACGTCCCCACCGAGGGGCTTGAGCCTACCCTGTATTTAAAGTGAACAGGCCTTAATCGACCGAGGTCATGTGATGTGCATCATGTGATGGCGCAGTGCGGGTTAGTCAACTTCACACACAGCCATTGAATTACTTTGCAGGTGTATGCAGATTTATTTTACCGTAAGAGGGTTGAATAAACATACTTATGAATTCGAAAGCTTAATACATATTGAACCCGCGAACTTCCAAATGGAAGTCCACAGTCCAAGTTACTCGGCCACCGACGTTTTCCATTGCCTCGTTAACAACCTCTGAGGGGTTCGAGCCTATGAAACCTGAAATCCTCCATTACCTCATCAAATGTTAAATGAGGGCTTCTTAAGATATCTGCGATATTCGTATCGTAGAGGACACGGCTAAGGCCTACTAGATTTGCTGTTTTAAAAACAAGTTCTATTTATTCTGTTGCTTTGACACTGATAGAGCGAGCGTGTAATTTGTCAGCAAATAAAGTTGGTAATCTTTTTTTTTTCATTCGACACAATGTATATTCATAGAGAGGAGGTTTAGAAGTACACTAGAAAAGTGATATGTACCAGATGCTACGTCTTAGCTTTTAGCAGCATGGTTGAGTGGTCAAAAGCTCGACTGACGTCCCGAAAGTTCCGGGTTCGAGACCCGGTGGGGACTCGTCGAACAAATATCACTTTGTGAGATCTTCCTCAGTTTGGTCTGGACACTGTCCAAAAACAAAGATGATTCCGTGCTTCGGAAGGCACGTAAAGCCGTTGGTCTCGGCTGTGATCTACGGATGTAGTCGTTATAAGACCCATGTAGGCGGTTCCATAATTCCGACACCCTTTGTGAGGTAGATTTAACCTCGAAACCCACACGATACGAAAGAAAGAAAGAAAGAAAAATAATTTATTGGCAATTATTATAAGCAAGTAAGCTTCTAGCAGTACGTAGTTAGTAGCTTTTGGACTATGTGTTTTTTTATTTATGGCTTTTGCTTAGAACTGTGGATTTCATAAGTACCATTCGATGTAAGAATTAATAATTCTACATTATATACTTTTGTGATTACTATCAAATCCATGCTAGGACTGACGAACTCTTGAAATTCTGGCAGACCTTTATATACTAAAGAAAAAATACACAGATTTTTGAATGAATAATAAACCAAATTTTTACTAGTACTAATTTAATAAATAATTAAACAAGGATAACTTTGTAACGCAATTATACGTAATAGCAACCAGTTATTGTATCAAAAATGGTTTCAGTGATAAATTTTAACAAAAATGAAAATCTAATATTAGCGTTATTTTTCCAGATAAATGCAGCCCTTGCGATTTCTGTATCTCCGATCGCGGTTGTTGGTGGTTGGTTTGCAAACCAGGTCAAACGAAAAAATGCATTTTGTACAAATGCAGATGTGTAGACATACCAACGACATCCCCCCCGCCGCCCCCTCCCACCTGCCCCCCTTGTCCTACTTGTCCACCGGTAACCTGTCCCACGTGTCCTACTTGCCCACCGGTAACGGAGAAAACCGCGCCTCCTTGCACTTGCCCAACAAACGATCCTACTCTTCCTTCTGCTGGAACAACAAAATGTAATAAATCATTATTGTAACAGTCGTAGAAGCAAAAAGTATTTATAGAAAAAATGATGTTGCGGCCAAATACTTTCGCAGTACACCGCTAATTGGAAATCAAAACATTTATTGCCATGTCCTAAAATATAAAAAGTGTAATGAAATGAAATGAAAATGAATAAGATTAAGAAACATTTATTTGCGGGACATCACAACACAACAGAGAATATAAAAGTTAACAACTATGACTAAAAATTACACACGATACGAATACAATTTATACAATATGGATTATTGCAATGTAAGTTAATATAATCCGTATGTGCTGCGACACCACACAAAAAGGGCCTCCCTCAGCGAAAGCCGCAGCCTCGTTTGGCTCCAGCGCTGGTCGAATGAAATGAAATGAAAATATTCTTTATTGCACACAAACCGAATTGTTAGCGCGAAGCGTCTCTTAAGTTCGTCTCGACCCGATATCCATCATAGAGCAAGTTCCCATTATTGCAGAAATTCTTACCTCATCCGATATCAATAAAGACGCACATAGTGTATAGAAAGAGATTTTTTCGAAGCACAGGTAATTTCAGGTAGATAACAGGGTTCTTAGTATAGATTTCCAATTATCTGTATCCTGCACTGCACTTCCCAGATCTTTCCATTACATGATGAAAAGATCGTACGGCAGCAAAGTGTGGGTCAACACTTTAGAACTTTAGACTATGGTACTAAAATATAGCATATAGACATAATATAATACAGTTCTTTTCGCTAAATAAACTTTTTGTTATATAATCAGAGTTTTATTTAAAATAGTTTTCACTTAGGTTGTTACCAATCAATAACTAGAATCTAGTTAGCCTTCATACTATGTCTTCCACACAACACCATAGGAAGAGGAAATGTCTGAAAACCAGTGTTGGGTGAACCTTTGTAGGCATTCAACATGAGCTGAGACATTACCGTTTGCCTAAATTGCAAACTGTTGGTACATAATTTGTTATTTTTTATTTGTAAAAATTTTGGAATTGTAACATAATGTAACTTTGTTTAATTTAGGCAATAAACTTGATTTGATTGATTGATTGTTTGATAGTTATTGGTAAGTAACTACCCGAAGTTCTAGATGAGATTTTTAAGTACATTATATTTAATCGCATAGATTGACCAAGACTTAAATCGAATTGGATAAACAGAACAAAAGCAGAATTTTAGTTTAAATTTTGTTTCAAGCTCTCACAAGTAACTCTCTAAACTTAAAAAGACACCTATTTATTAATTTCATACTGATAACAAAAGGGACGGAAGATGAATGTATGAAATTTCGAATCAAAATGTGTAAGATATGTATAGCAATTTTCAAAGTCTAATTATTATTAATCCCTTTAAAATAGCTGACATTTTTAAAATTCATTGGTGTATTTAAAAACTTCAACCTAATAAGACGTTTGTAAATACGGAACCCTCGCGAATTTCGTTTATGCTTATTTGATTGAGTTATAACTACAATTTTATAATTTTCGCCTTATGAGTATGATTAATTAAGAATTGTACAGAGCATGACTAAATAATAGCTTATATAAATGGCGAGAAGAGAAATACGTCATTATTCTTTCCTACCACTATGAAGGCAGTAGGTGCTATAATACTTCTTATAGTTTCAACTGCGTGTGTACCAACCAACCATACCAACGATGAAGAAAACGATGGAAAACATGTTAAAGAACTTTTGTTCAGGAATTTACCACCAAAATTTGAACCATGCAAAGGCGATGCATTAGGTAAACGCGGCGGCGGCGGAACATGTAAGTATTTTTAAAGATGAACAAGATATTTGCCGTTGCATAAAGTCATATTAATATTATAAAAAGGAAAGATTTGTATTTGTGTGTTTGTGTATGTTTGTAATTAATAAATTCAAAAACTATTGTGCCGATTTCAAAATTATTTTACCATTAAAATACTACATTCACCCTGAGTAACGTAGGCTACCTTTACCGCGGGAAAATGCCTCATTTCTACGGTAAAAACTGTAAACGCGGGCGGTGCCGCGGCGTAAAGCTAGTGTTAAATAAAAGTATTCTTGATAACTTTGCAGCTTTCGTATTCAAAAATATTTTATTTACTACCACACAACATAATAAAAGTATATATATTAATTAAGTATTAAATAAAGTGTAAAATATAAATAAAATCACTAGATTTTTTAAAGCACTTGCTTCGTTCTTCCTTCTAACAGCAACTTCTGCTTTGTTCCTACAAGTTCAGGAAAATTTAAAAGTTCCAGAACTTTTCTGACCAAAGAGAGGAAATACAAAACTTCCACCATTATGCTTGATCTTGTCACTTTTCTTTCTATTCAATATTACAAATATATATTTTTTTCCTGCTTGGTTGCCTTGAAGAGATTGCTATTCCCTCATTTCTAAGAAAATTAGACTGTTCTATTTGTTACGGGTATCACTGAAGAATATTATTTTTGTTAAAGACTTATTGCTAATTAAAACTTTGTGAAATTTCGTAATTATAATGCTATTTTATAAATGTTTCAGTCAAATGCAACTTCTGTTTGACCGTCTGGGGGTGTTGGTGGCTGACTTGCAGGCCAGATCAAGACGTAAAATGCATTTTTTTCAAGTGCGAGTGTGTAGATAAGCCTACGGAACCTCCGCCGCCCCCACCCCCGCCTCCTACTTGTCCCGTTCATACTACTGCACCGCCGCCGCCCCCCCCTCCTCCTACTTGTCCCGTTCATACTACTGCACCGCCGCCGCCGCCGCCCCCCCCTACTTGTCCCGATTGTCCTACTTGCAAACCACTGCCCACGCAGCCCGAACCCACTTGCACCACGGAAGATCCACCCATTCCGTCTGCTCCGACTACTATATGCGGAATCTGTTGAGGAAGAAATGAAATTGATAATAGCTATTTATGCAACTGTTGCATAATGAGGGGTATTTAACACGAGTGTGGTTTATGAAACGAGCGCAGCGAGTTTCATAAAAGTATACACGAGTGTTAAATACTAATTATGTACAGTTGCATACAATAGTTTATCTACACTCATACAACAAATTTAAATTAAAGACAAAATAAAGTAATCATTGTTTATTGTAATAATTATTGACATTTTGTATGGTACAATTATTATAGGTTATATTTAAACGTTAATGGCGCGAAAATAAATTTGCAGTAATATCGCACCGCGCATGCGCGCCGCCAAGGTTGCGTTCCGAAACACGCTAGTGTGCTCAAATAGCAAGCATCTGCGTAAAAATTAAAAAAAAAAAACTTCATTTTGTTACAACTTTGCGATAACGAAATGAAATTTGTATTTTTTTTTTTTTTTTTTTGAATTGACCTATGCTTTTGTCGTAAAGGTACGACAAATCAAGCTTCACCGGACTTGCGGGGGAGTGGAAGACTCTACCCCAAAAAAGTCATATACCAACGCGTCTAGGGGCGGCTCGAGGGAGCCTCGGACCACGGCCTAGCGCGTTGATATTGAAAAATATCGTGAAGGAGACGGCGCCTGAGGGGCTCCGTCTCTGATTTTCAATTTTGATTTTGGTTCTGGCCGCGCCCCCGCCGGCGGGTGCGGGCGTTGTTACCTGAAGGGTAATTGTTACCTGAAGGGATGAAATTTGTATGGATCCTTAGTCACGGCTCCATCGAAAGGTATATCATTTGCTTAGCGTTTCTGATAAGTAAATGAAGGATTTACGACATGAGTGTAGATAAATTTATTTATGTTATTATATAAAATAAAAAAAAAACAGAATAATATTGATCAATTCGGCAGGCTCGAGAAGGTATTAAACGCGACATAAAAACAATAATAAAAAATGAAAGATTGTAGTACGTCGTTTTAAAATGCTATATGAATTGATACTATAAAATAAAGATATCTATAATATAATAAAATGAATTCATTTGCAAGTGTGGCAGGTTTCCTCACGATGTTTTCCTTCACCGTAAGAGCGTCGAATAAACGTACATTTGAATTCGAAAACCAAAATCACATTGGTACGTGTCGAGGTTCGAACCCGCAAACCGAATGGAAGTCAACGGCCCTAGCCACTTGGTCACCGACGCTCTTACAAAGTACAAGAACTTAATTAATTAAAAAAACAAACATACTTACCAGCATAATCATTCATAGAAAAAAAACTCTGCTAATTTAGACGTGTTTAAATGCTAAATACTTATTAAGGCAGGTCCTACCAGCATTCTCATTAGGTATTTATTTATATTTCATTTACTTAGCATAGACTCTAAGACAGATCTTAGAAAGAATGTCATCAGTACTACCGTAGTACCTACCTTTACCTAACCTTTTGTCAATCACTATTATAATAATAACATAAACAATGGCTATTCATATCTTATTTACAACTGAAAATAGCACTGATGTTTACCATAAATATGGAAAAGATATGTAAATAAATAAATAATATTTTCCTCAGATCATCTACTTACTTATTTCTAATCTGGCTACAGAATGAAACTGACGTTTTTCCTTAATTTAGTGCTTATAACATTATGTGTACTTGTTCCGCGTTATTTCAAAATGGCGGCTTCTAAATTTGCTGCTATAGGTGGTACGTATATACTAAAATATATAATATAGTAAGTATTATTACGTCCACAAACGAGTTGGTCACTTCATAGTTGATATCTGAGAAATTGACCAAGCTCGCCTAAAGGTGTTAATCTAATACTTGGGTGAGTAGACAGGTGACAACCTGGAGTATGTAGGATACTGCAGAAGTATCAAGAAGTATCATCAGACTGCAGTGAGAGTTTTTGAAACTTTACGTACCAATGAGAACATTTGTAATAAGAGGACTTAAGAGGAGCTAGAAGCATTCTATTGGTTCTTTTGAGGATTTTTAAACTTCGCCAGTACGTTTGTGGCCAAGTGGCTAGTAACGTTGTCTTCCATCCTGAAGGCGCGGCTCCAAGTCCTGTCACGTGCCAATGGTGTTTTCGATTTTCGAATTCAATCAATGATCAAACGGTGAAGAAAACATTGTCAAGAAACCTGTACAGAGCTGCTAAGAAATTAAAAGGTTGTGTGTGTGAAGTTGACCAACCTGCACTGGAACAGCATGATCGACTAAAGCCTTTTACCCTGATTCAGAGCAGGATAGACACCGATCGGGAAATATTATGGCTATCGAAAAGGAGAACTAAATTCCTTTCAATCAAAAATTGCGTACTTACTTCAATTTCAGTACCAAAAAACGCCAAAGAAGGATGCATACCATATCCTTGTGAACGTCATGATGGGTGTGCTTGGAAGCAATGTTCAGCGATCATGTTTCAAGAGCCAAAGTGCACGACCAAATTCTTCGGGGGCAACCCTTGCTGCGGCTGCTTCCATCGTGACACCCCTGACATTAAGCTGATGAACCCCTATCGCGCTAAACCTACAATTCCCTTTAATTACATAGGTTAGTTTCAATGTTTTGGTTTGGTAAAAATGAATTACTATTGATGAATTAAACATTTACTTATAGCAAATGAATAAAATAAATTGACCAATCATTTTAGTTGAGAAAAACATTATAAAACCCGTGAAAATTCGTGTTAGAAAATTATAAAATATTGCTATATTATATCGGTCTTAAGCTAAACCTTTCTTGCTTATTCCATAAGGCGTTGCTTTTATGACGTATTTGTGGTGATTTTGGTGTGAAATGTAATAATACTAGAATCATAATCGCTGTTTACGAATTATTGTTGTTCACAGCATATAATTGTACCAATTGAACTCTTCCTCTGGGTATGGAAGGTTTTAAAAAGTGCACAACTTCGATGGATGTTACGTACAAAGTTTCGAAAATAAGTAGTAACCATTAACAAATAACTATAATTTTCAACCACAAACACAACCTTCCAATTATGTGGGGCTTACGTCTAGCATATTTTACAATGTAAAGCCATTTACATTCATGAAAAGAATTAAAAATATATAGCAAGAGAACGTTTTGTATTATTCCGTTGTTAATACTGTATTATTGCTTTCTTTTTCAGAATTTCAAAAGAAAATTAAAACGCGCTGGTAGACGAAATATGGAGTCATCTTATAAAATACGAATAGAAAACAATTATTTATATAAATTTTCATAGTTTATTTTTTATATTTAATTTTAGTGTTCTTCTAGCAGACTATTTGAATAAACAATTTGTCAATTGCGTAATAAAACTTATGCTTTTGCAGCTATGAAAAAAAATTGCATAAATTACTTTTTCCCATTAATAGAGATCACAATAAGGGGGTCAAAAAAAATATCTTTCTTTGATTTTTTTTCACAATAGATAATTTTAAGTAAGCAGAAAACCTAAAATAAAATAAAGTATTAATCGCCTACCTGGTGCCCGAACCTGCACCTTCCTGGTAGGAAGTTTACTTAATGGAAATATTGTAACAATTGTAACTGACTTTATTTACAATAAATTTTGATAACAACAATTGTTGTAAGTAAATTATGCGCATGAGTCTCATGATTGTGAGGAATAAGTAACAAAACAAGAGGACCGCGCAACCATCAGTAGCATTTGGTATCTGCAATGATGGACACAAGACACATACTGTTAGTAATTACTGGAATTTTATTAGTAGTGAATAAAGCTGCAAAATCAAGTAAGTTTAATATTTATATAATGGACAATGGGTAAGAGCGTACCCAGAAACAAAGTTAATTGTAGCATTATGAAACATATCGGTCTTTATTGCCCGTATGGAGTATTTTCATATCATTGATCTCAACTACAATCCTTATTTCTAAAACACACCCTGATTTAAATCAATGCGCATTAAGAATTCATGGAAAAATAAATAAATAACAATGAAAATTCAGTTTTTCTAATGAACATATCTCTTTTCTCCAATTAAATTCAGACATTCTGTCTTGGGTTAATCAAACTACTCCATAAGGGCTACATAACCCGACATATCTCATAATGCTACAGTAATTATTTTTTTTTGGGTACGGGGCCCATACAAAATTACCCATTATCCTTTGTCTATATGAAAAATGTATTCCCCATAAAATACTTTTTTTAAACTATTTTATAGAACCAACTAGCTTTCCGCCTCGCGGCTCCGCCCACGTTATCAGTTTTTGCCGTGAGAATAAGGGATTTCCCCGCGGTAAAGCAGGTTACCACCTGTGTGTTTTTCTGATATAATATAAGCTATATTACTGTGAAGTTTAATTTAAATCCATTCAGTAGTTAAATTATAATATCCATTCAGTCAGTATTATTATCCATTCAGTAGTTTTTGTGCAAAAGAGTAATAATCATCCATTCATCGATACTCACAAACTTCAAAATTTCGCGTTTATAATTAAATAATTGAATAGATTTCGAAAATACTAAACCGATTTAAAAAAATACTTATTTATCTGTTAGGAAAGTACACTATCTCCGGGTAACAAAGGCTATATTATATATTTTTTAATTAGGGATCCTTAATAAAGCTCCAACCCAAGGTGTAAAAAAATCCTAAAATATTTCTTTTAATTGAATAGGCTCCGAAACTATTGAACCAATTTGTATTAAACTTAGTTTCAAAGATAGACCTTGGGAAAAAACAAAGGCGGTAGCATTTTACTGTGGGAAAACTCGTCATTCACACGGGAACAACTATTGACGCGGGTGGAGCCACGGCGAAAAGCTATTGATAATAACATTTTGGACACGGTTGTATGTTGCAAATTGTTAGTACAACAAGGTTTAACCACACAGAGTTCGAAGAACTAGGTTTGAAAGACGTCCACTGTTGGATAAGTGCTCCCTTCTGTGATCTCCATAACGCAATTGTTAGCCAGCATCCAGCGGCAAAACAAGACCCTCAATAGATCATCGGTTCTCCTTGTAGAAGTCATGTTACACAAGTTATATAACTGCTGTATAGGTAGATAATTGTAGTTGTCTCTAGCAATTGGAGACGGAACCCCTCAGGCGTCGTCTCCTTCACGATGTTCTTCCGTATCAACGCGCTAGGACTAGGTTCGAGGCTCCCTCTCTCCCTAGACGCGTTGATAAGAAATTCGGTAAAACTTGATTGGTCGTATGTTTCCGAATCAAGTAAAGGCCAATTACAAGCGCATTTCACTTTTCATTTTGTGTACAACAGATCCACAGCCACCCGAGTCTCGCTCGAAGTTTTGCGAACCGTTTCCTTGCAGTAAAGATGAGGACTGCGATTGGCATCGTTGCGAAAACGGGCAAACTGCGCTTGCACCGAAATGCGTCATTATTGAAAAGCCTGAATACCGGCAACAAGGATACCTGCTCTACACCTATGCAAAAGCGAAAGGATCTTGCTGCGGATGCTTCAACCAAAATGACCGGTATTTACCAATTCATAAGCACGATATGACTCCTAATTATAGTTGATTAGATTAATATACATATATTTTATTTATGAAGTTGATTTTTAAGAAATTATATTGTTGTGATTAAGTCTAATGTTTTTTATTTGTGTGCGCGGTAATTACTGATATTAGCGCTTCCATTATTACTTTAACGACAAAAAAATCATATATAGGGTGCAAGTAATGGTAAATGGAGCTTACACTGATTCTCAGATAGGCTCGAGCCCCTCGGTGGGGACATAATTATATATTGTATGAGCTGTCAAGGAAGTAATGGTTTCAAAACACTAAAGATATAATTTGACGAAAATATTGAGCTTACCCAAAGTAAACTCCTTCTGAAAAAAGAAACAAAACGTTCCCTTTCCAAACGATAATTTTATTTTTGTTCTACGAAAATATTCTTTGAATGAGCATACTTTGACAGTTGTTTTCTAAGCCGTCGAAAATTACTATTTGTATAAGCAGTCTGACTTAAACAATAATTTGGTGCTTTGTACCTCAACAGATTCCATAACCTTGTGGTCGTCACAGGAATTCGGTTTCGAATCCCGGCGTGTACTAATACAACATCATTATGTGAGACTTTTTCTTGTATAGTTTACATTGCTGGCTAGATCTGTAGTTCGGAAGAAGTTCAAAGCCATTGGTTTCAAATACCTACTAGGATGGCGTAAATACTATCGTACCAAGAATATTAAGATATTATATTATTATTACTACTTATACTACTACACAAGATTGCTGTCAGAATCCTCAGGTGACTTTTATAATTCTGACGTAAGGTTAATCTAAAAATCTTAAACTTATTTGAACAAATTTGATAATACATATATACGAAAAACTGTTTTCATTAAATAACTGAGTGCCTCCTTGGTTCTGCGTGTGATAAAATATAGGTACAGAAGCCAGCATATTTATGCAGTTGGATTAATAAGACAAATTTGCGTTGTAATATTTTATTTAGATTTATTCATATTTTTAGAACACATAACATTTTTCTCTTATTCTATTTATATTTAAAATTATGTACGTACTATAAAAGAATTCATTGAAACTTTAAATTTTTTACAAAATTGGTACATCAAATTTTAATGCAGAAGTGAAAACAGCTAGAACTGAGAATAAAAAGATTAAAAAGCGGTGAACTACAATCATAAATACAAAACAAACTATATTAAGAAAATAAATTGATCCTAATATTATTTTAGAAAAAAAAAATGTATTTTTATTCTTTTTTTAATGCAAGTAGTATCTGATCAAAAAACCTAACTTATAAATAACTTACCCTTTAACTAACTCATTGGAAAGCGAAAGTGACTAGCACATTTCATTGACAAAGGATGTTGTCTAAGAGGAATTGCGTGAGAATGCCAATCCCATGTCATTTAAAATAACCACATAATATAATAACAGCCAATAAGGTTTACTATTATTAAAGCCTTCAAAGTTCTGCCTATTTTTTCTCACTTTCACTCCTTTAACATGGTTAATTATTAACTCAAACAATGCTAACAAATCTTGGTCGTTAAAGAACAATAACTAAAAATGTTTTAGAAGTCGGTCGAAGTATCCACCATCTAATAAGTAGATAATTAAAATACTGAGTCACAAAAACGAGACCAAAAATAAAAGTATGGACCAAAATTTTTAGAAGTAGTTTTTTTGGTTTGAAAGACAAATTATGGTTGAAATGAAATGAGTGTCGTCATTCTAGATTCTTTAAGTCACATTATGTACGGCGTGCTTTTAGGTCTTTTTTTTAATTCTACAAATATTTGCTGATATTTTTTTCCATGCTTAAGAACCTCACCTATAGATTTTCATCAACGAATTCGTCAGCCTCCCTGAAAAAAAAAGAGAGTAAGTTACTGTTAAATGTACAGGGCTATTTTTTTATCAGTGTATTTTAGAAGCTATGCTAGAACAGTGTAGCATGCTACATAAACAGTGGCATGGGAAATCTTGTAGTATGCTACAAATAAAAAAATGGCGGTATTCGGCATTCAATTTAACGCCGAGGTAATATCGTGGCTAGATCATTTTTAAAGCAACATATCTCCGTAAAATGTTTATATATGTGTGTAATGTATGTATGTGTGTAATGTAACTTGTTGTTAAACGTATCATAGTGGTAGTACTCATGAAACTGAACAAATTTTCCTGAGGAACATAGGTAGTTAACAGCTCATATTATGTCCCCACCGAGGGGCTCGAGCCTACTCTGAAATCAGGGTGAATAGGCCTTAGTCAACCACGCTGGCCCAGTGCGGGTTGGTCAACTTCACACACAACATTTGAAATTTATTCGCAGGTGTGTGCAGGTTTCCTCACGATGTTTTCCTTCACCGTAAGAGCGTCGAATAAACGTACATTATGAATTCCAAAATCGAAAACACATTGGTACGTGCCGAAACTTGAACCTGCGAACTTCCGAATGGAAGTCAACAGCCCTAGTCACTTGGCCACCGACGCTCAAGGAACATAGGTTGAAATCACAAAATTAAAATTCAACTTTTCATACAAACTTTAGTCACGCGATTGGTCTAGTATGACATAGAACCCAAAACCAGTACTTACGTTGTATGTCGCTCATTAGCTGTACTCAATCTTTTCTCATCATTTGGACTCACTACACTCTGCACGAAGCATTGGCAGCAAGACTTCGCCGGAAACGAGTATATCACACACTGGGGCGACGACAGGTAATTGCTAGGACAAGCTAAGTTTTTACATTCAGAGTCTACGGTGCAGTCTGAAGGGAAACATAGTTTTGGATTTGGTATCCGACCTGAAATAAAGGAAAAAGTTAGTTACGACCATAATCACTAACAAGATAATGTGCAGCAAAAAAAATCCAATTAAACACTTTAAATTTTAAGAGTTTGTTCTTCACTAGTGTGAGAGTCAAAATGTCTCGCCAGAATAGATAATTTAAATGACTTATCTAAGTGATGTAATAATATCCAAAAGTTAAAAAATAAATTCTTTGAACTCTTTGAACTCTTAGAGGAGAGCCAGGCTTGGTTTGAGCAAAATTAAGTAACTTTATTAAAATTTTAACGTCGAAAAGCGATTTGTGGAATCTTATTTCGAATATATAACCAAGCTGCCAAAATACTGCAAAAAAACCACCATTTTGAAATATTCTCCAATAAGATGAGAGTATGTGCATGACAAAACTATGTTTGTCACGCGTGAACTGGCATGCTAGGGGCTGTTGTGTATGAAAGAGATTTAAATAAATATAAATAAATAAAATCACTTTATTTCAGACTCTTGGTCCATATTTACAAGTTAGAATTTACAATGCAGCAGTTTACAATTAAGTTACGTTATTATTATTATTAGTATAGTTAGAAATATTTGAGAAATTTATTAAGTGCTAGTTATTAAACTTAAATATTTGTCTGTACAAGTCTTAAAATTTAAACATTAAGGCTAGAACTATTTTGAAAACATTATTGCATTAATGAGATTTAGGTTTTTTTTACTGGTCTGGCTTGTTTGCCTGTTTGCTTGCAAAGCTTGATAATAAAATACACATCTCTGAAATCTCTGCAGTTCTTAGGTAGCCAAATTAACCCTTATACCACGTTTTAATGTTTTATAACGACCTATGGAAGATTCTGTGAAAACTACTAAATGTAAGTACCTTTGTAATGTCTCTTCAAAGATGTCACAGCAATCACAATGACCAACAGGACGAGTAACCTCACAACAAACATTGTCACCACTTTTGCTTCCCACCAGCTCCGTATCTGCTATCAGAATGGCAATTGTATTTGAAATTCCTACCACGCCACTGTTGTTGTAACACTTTTGTTTTGCACGTTTAAAGCCATTCTTTCTTTAAAAAATAAACATCATGTGAAAATGTTGTGATAATACGCTAGTAGTTTAGCAATTAATGAAATTGTTGAGCTAGAATCGCTTCCGCACTATCGTTTTTCTTGAAAACAATGTAGGTTCCACACTTTGCTACGGTCCTGTATCGTGCGTGACTATCCTTTTTTCATTCAGTAAATACTTCAAACAAGTAAAGGCATTGACTTCTGCCACAGAATAAATAATAGTACTAGGTACAGAAGGCGCACTCTCTGATAGCAAACGTGCGAATTTAATTCTAGCTACCACGCCACTAACGTTCAAATTACATTGAACGCGTCGAACGTGGTCCTGGGTATAATAGCCTACCGTTTGTCGTTGCGCTCGTATTAAAACAAAATACACCTTAAGACCGTGGCGCGAGAGTCCGAATTACCACAGACGTAATATTAGCGTCTTCAAAAGCGCGAGCGTTTTTTCTACTACATGGCCGCGAAATCGTGGCCGCCCGGCGTAGGTACATTCTGGAGCTCTGGCGCGGAGTGCGCCGCCGGGCCTGCTTCTGCAAGGAATCTTCCATTGGATATTAAATATGATTTAAGTATAAATGTATAATATGTTATCTTATATCTTATAAAATTTACTGACGGCCCCGTAGCCTAGTACGTCTGCCTTCGAAGCACAGGGTCGCGAGTACGAATCCCGCCCAGGGCAAACATTCGTGTGATGAGCACAAATTTGCAATTGTTTGCCTTGTGTCTGGATGTTGTATATTTATATATGTGTGTGTGTATATCAGCTCCCTGACATCCAACGCCTTGTTAAGGGTCAGATGGCCGTGTGTGAGATGTGTGAGAAATAAGCAAGCAGCGCAGAACCGATAGTGGTAAAAATCTTTGGGGAAGAAATTGTTCAGCTGTGGACGTCTACAGGGTGAAATTACGATGTGGTTCAATACCTTAATTTTGTGTGCTTGAATGATATAGTACCAGTAATTTTTTCTTCTCTGTAATGGTTTTTTTTGGTGTCAATAAAGTATATTTGTATTGTATTGCATATTGTAATTAAAAATAAATTATATTTGGATATTTGTTTCATTTTTACGCCTAAAGTACATTTTAGTAACAGAATTAATGCAATAGTAGTAGTGGACAAAAAACGTAATAATAATATTATAGACCAAAAATATTGAGTTATCATTTACTTACGAAATAATCACAAAAAACGACGATATTTTTCAAGACCAAAAATTCCGGTCATGTCTTATTTGGCTTGTGTACAATTTTATGAAATTTAATTATAATCAATTAAACCGCTGTGAATTCACCATTTTACTTGGTCTTACGCAGCTTCTAATTGTTTTCTCTGGAAAAGATAAACACATCTCTTTATTATTAAAATAGTAAAAATAAAGACCTCTTGCATCCTTAGTCATTTTTCTTAAGCTCATTAATTGTTGTTATTCAAATAACACAAAACTTCTCGGGTGATAACTCAGCTCATGAAACTGAACAACTTTTTGTTCTGGCAGTTTTCTAAAAACGCATTTTTTATTATTTTCATACAAATTATTCACCTGGTCAAGACTACGTCATCATGCTGTTCATCCTTGTCGAATGCGTGTTAATAGACAAGGATGAACAGCATGATGATGACTAGGCTTGTGTCAAGTCTCGTGGTTTGAATGCAAGACCTTGTTTTCTTAGACCATAATTACTACACAAAAAATAAAAATTCTTCTTTACTCTATAGTATACGCTCAAAAACCCTCGTATAAATCTATATGTATAATAAAACTGTAGAGGTCAAATGTCTGTACATAGAAAAAAAAAGATGAAATCCGAGTCAGGAGGATGTAAGAAGTGAAATAGAACATATCCAGACAATTTTCTTTTTTCTTTGTTTCTTTGTCTATTTGTCTATTTGTACGAGCTAATCTCCGAAACTGTTAAACTGATTTGAATGAAATTTTGCATGGTGGGTCTTTACATCCCTGGTCAACATCTTGAATACTTTTAATCCCGGAAAATTAAAGAGTTCCCGTAGGATAATTAAAAATAACTACGGAAAAGTCGAAACACAACGCGGGCGTAGCCGCGGGCAGACAGCTAGTACTTAAATATACTTCAACTTACAATCATTTTGAACTTCATAATGTCTGGGTTTTCCTTGTGAATTAGCCAGCGCGGTAGCAAGACGCACTGGCAACAGGACTCTGGTTGTGATTGTAACTGGCAAGCAGGTTCTAAATAAAAACTAGGGCAGAACTTCCAAAGGCAATCGGTACGCGTTTTACATCGAAATGCAGTACACAGTAAATAATTTTGAAAATCTGAAAGGTAATGCATATTTATATCAGTTTTATTTACACCTACTAATAGTTAGCTTGTCTGTTTGTTTTCATTGAATAGACTCCGAAACAACTGAAGCAATTTTAATGAAATTTGGTATAAATATAGAATAGACCTTAGGGAGTAACGTAAGCTACCTATTACCGCGGGAAAATTCTTCATTTCCACAGGAAAAATTGTGAACGCGGGTGGAACCGCGATACGGAAAGCTAGTTAGAAAACAAACGCAGATTTCTTGGCAAAAGATGCAATTATTGAAATGCAAGCAGAACCGTGGATATCAAATTTATAAAATATGAAATTTTACTTAGAAAGCCGTACTTTGTGAAAAATGACTTTTGAATTTGACTAAATCAAGTGATCGTTCGATAAAACAGTTAATTCCGTGCTTTGGGAGGTATATTTTGGTTCCAATTACTATGTTCAAATGTCTAGCCGCTTGATAATTCTGATACCAGGCTTGCATCGTGAGAGGTCGGTCGATGACCTTACATACAAAAAGAAGAAGAACTTTAGTGCTTTTTTTTTATAATAAAAAGTTATATTTTGTTACTGTTGTCGATTTCAGCAAGAACTAGCCTCGTTTTCAAATATAGAACCAACTGTAACACTATCATAAATAACACATTTAAAAATTTCATTATTATTTTTTAATTGTTTTTTCTAGTATTTACATTCTTAAAGACGTCTTGATTCAACGTTTGCAAAATAATAATAAATCGCTGAAATCTTTTTGAATGCCATTGTTTAACTAAAATAAACTCATTTCTTTCTAAAATAATTGATATTAAATTTATTTCTCTAAATTACAAGGAAACTAAAGTAATAACAATCGTTTGTTTCTTCAATAATTTATAAACACTTATGATTTTGACAACAAATCAACAATATCCCTTTCAAATAACATGATCTCATAATAATCATAATTATGATCTAATTATCTGTCAATAAAATTATCATGACGTTATAGTTTGAATTTCATCATTCTTTTTTAGGACGTCTATTAGGCAAGTCTTTTTCTAAATATTTTTTTTACAAGTTATTGTCTGTCCCCTTTTTCTTAAAAAGTGAAATCAAAGAAAAGTATTTTCTTTTGTAAATATTATTATTTCGTCGTTGTTTTTTAACCATCCGAAGTTTATAATTTTTTAATCAAGGTATCGAGTGTTTGTGACGAACAGAAAATTGTGTTAACTACCAAAGTGATATTTTACAAAATACTTGAGCTTATTGACAATGAAGACTGTTTTGCTAATATTTGGACTATTTTATAGTATTGAATCTATGATACTAGATGGTGGTAATGGTAAGAAAATAATATTTAAGTATGAACTTGAATAATTAAATACCTAGTTTTATTTTGTAATTGTGACATCCACAATTACTAGACTAATAACAATATTCATTACATTAATTTATCGTTTTCATGTCCATGAATTGACTCCTCACGGATCTCTCATTTTATATGTAGTTTTTGACTTTGTCTCCTGAAAAACGGTTTTTTTAACCTGTTAAGACCTATGAAAAAAAGTACGTTTAGCTTGCACAGAACTTAGCACGTTTTCTAGAAAAGGGCTCACTTTTATACATGAAATTAATTAATAAATGCGAGTATAAAAAGAGGATAACAAATATTTACAAGCAGACGTGTTTTATGTTTATCTGTGATTTCAGTTGTGCCTAATCCCTTAGTCTGTTTTCCACACCAATGTTGGAACGATCTTATGTGTAGTTGGAAAAATTGCGAAAATACAATAAATGAAACTATTCAATGTGTCCGAATCTGGCTCACTGGTGCCAGTTGCTGCCAGTGCTTTGATATAAGAGAAATCTATTAGGCAAGTCTTTTTGTGTATATTAAAAATCGGAACAAATTATAAACTGTCTTCGTTTCCCTACCCTTCCGTTTCTAAAGGTCATATTTTACTAGGCCCGTTTTTGTTGCTGTTGGTAGGCAAATGTTTAGATAAATTTATTCTAAGATTTTCGTCTTTATTCTATCCGAGAGTGGTATGATCATGGGCATGTTGAGTATATAGCTTTGATCTATTCTGACCAGTGGTTTTGTTTTTTGAATGTCTTGGTACATATTTTCTCTCCAATATTATAGATTATCTGGATTTCGTATGGCAGTATGGTCAAAATAGCTGAATACTATAGCATCGACCTACGCCGATGCTATGAAAAATACTAAATAATAACACCAGAAAGTTGATTTGAACTCAATTACTATATTAAATCAACAACGTAACTTCACCACACTTTACAAACTCTTAAACCATACAAAACTTCGAGGATAGGGCTTCTTGGAGCCTATTTTACCAGCTCCAGGCCAGAATCGTGATAGAACTGACTGAATCTATCAAAATCAGTTTAATTTTAAATAATTCAAATTTAGAACAACGCGGCCAGTACCAAAGGCCAAAGAGATGGCATGACCGATGCCACATCATCCCTCTCCCTCTTCAAAAAAAATTATTTTGGTCAGTAACGACCAAAATATTTTTTAAACATCCCCATCAAAAAAATACAAAGTTCAAACTAACAACCTACCTAAGGGGGACAAGTATCAAAACAGAGAATTAAATAAAAAAGAATAGATATGAACTCAGAACTCCTAAAGTTTAACAATTAGGAATAATATCCTATTTGCTTTTGCAAGGGAAAAACCCCCGTTGAAAAAACCGCTTACAACAAAGCCCACATCCATTAAACCTAACACGCGAATAGCTAAAACTACCTAAATACAAACCTAATCCCTCATAACGAAATTAAATTCAGTAACTTCATCAATAGCTTCAATAAATTATTTTAAAGTTAAATTGTTAATTAAAAATTCAAATAAAATTTTTAACACCCTGTATAAGAAAAATATTTTTGAGAAAAAGTAATCAACCTGTATGTAACAGCAATTGAATAATTATTCAAAAGAAAACCTAAATTGAAATAGGTGTTCAAAATTAGAAGCAGTAACCATGAAAAATGAAGATCTGAAATTTACAGAAAATATAAAAGAATTTATATAAAGTTGGACAAACTCAAAAATATTAAAGTTAGTTAATGGAACGTAACCCAGCAAAGAACTAATATTTATGAAAAACAAAATATGAATTCAACCTTGAAAATGAAGCCCATAAGGTACTTCCATACATATAGCCACCTATGTGCCATGCATGTTTCCAAAAAAGAAGAACATATTCTATATCACACAAATACCTATCTCTTCTTCTGCATACATAATGCCCACTAACTAAAATAAATCACCTCACTGCCTACCTTTCACAGGAAACCTTTTTTTAAAATACTAGCTATGTTTTTTAAGTGACAGAGTATGAACTATGTTTTAGAATTATTTAAATTTTAGAGTGAAAAATGATAATATTTTTTAACAATGTTTTTAAATATTTCAGCTGCCATCTCGGTCTTGAATATCAGGCTGCAGCAGCCATCTCATTAAGTTGTTTTTTTTTTAAAAAAATATGACTAATTAATATATTTTAAAATTATCCTCATATTACATGAAAAGAAAAACAATATTACAACACACATAAAGATAAAATATGGAACAATATTACCTAAAAAGATTCCAACATAATAAAACAAGCACAAAAAAAGAAAAAAGAAATTTACTTCTCCGACTACCAAACCAAACTAAAAAAAGGGAAAAAATAAATCATCATCATCGTACATAAAACTTTTTTAATCTGTTTACGTGTACCACATATGTACGAGTACTTCGACCACATAAGGCCCTTTAAAAAGTCTACAAAGTTTAAGAACGGAAAGGACCAACAACGTCTACTCCCACCTTCTCCATCAAATTAGAAACCGAAATAGGTAAAAGAGGAGCAATTCTATTACCACCCTTCCATTCCTGGCAGGGAAGACAAGAACGAACGTAGTTTTCGATTTCCCTGTCAGCATTACACATAAAATACCTCGAACGAAAACGATAAAGAGTTTTAGAAAAACCCAAGTGACCTCCTGTCCACGCATCATCGTGCAACCCTTTTAAAACATCACAAAACATACTTCTAGGTAAAACAAGTACGTCCTTAAGAACACCATGTCTTAAAACACGTTTAAATAACAAATCGTTTCTTACGAAAAAACCTCTAAATGAACCATGTAAATGCAAACGGTTAATTGTTTGCAAACAAAAATCATCACTTGACTGCGCCTCGCGAAACGACACAGCTTCGATCCTACATGTCTCTAATCCGTCATCCTTGAATTCAGGTTCCTTCACCAAAACAACTGGGGAAGCATAGGAATTATTAGATTCCTCAAACACCCTCAAGCGGAGCATCTCCTCCTCCTGCTTTTCTACGACATTTATTTGTTCCGAGCAAACGTCATCTTTGAAAAAGGAGGTGCAAAAGTCAACTTGACGATTGTTCGAAGATAAAACAAAAGTGGATACGTCAGATAAAAAATCAACACGGTTGCTACCCAACATCAATTTTGCTGAGCCAAAATCGATAATTCCGTTGTACCGACTAAGAAAATCTTGACCAAGAATTATTGGACAAGCTAAATTCTGAACAACAACCAACTCACAAGCAAAAATAACACTACCTATATTTAAATTACACGTTGTCGCGCCTACAGTTGATAACTTTTGGCCATTCACGCCCTTTAAAAAAAAATTTTTGTCGACATCTAGGGACAATTTAATTTTTTCCAATACATTGAAATCTATACAGGAAACACTTGCGCCTGTATCAATAAGGGTCGGAAAAATAAATCCCTTACATTCAACATTAATAAAAGGTTTTTGTTTCTTATCAAGAACACTATCATTATAATTAGGGAAAATAGGAATAAAATTTTCTGTTTGCGTAAACAAACTTCTCACTGACACATTCTCCTCTGCTACCAACTGCACAAACTGATCTGGTCTTGATCTCAGACCATAGCGGTTAGATTGTGGTGTTGGGCGGTCACCGGTACCCAAGAACGATGGACTAACCTGAGGGGTACCCGCTGGGCGTACCCCTCCTGAATTCCCAGGAACAGGCGAAGCAAAGACTGCTCTAGGAGTCATCCAAGGCGACTGACGCCTAGTATCCATAAGGGGCTGCTGATGTACATCACAGCCAGCATATGTTGAAGGATAAGCAAACGTTTCGAGGCTGCATGGCATCCTTGCAGGCACGATGTTGCGTTCTTCGTTTACATTGTAAATATCCATTAACTGAATGATAGCTTTTTTGAGATTTAGTTTACTATCGAATATTGATGCTGATAGCTTATGCTTAATGAAGCCATAGCATGACATTAAGAACTGCCTGATGAAGATAGTCTCATCATCTATTTTAGCTTTTGTCGCTAATTCATTTAAACGATAATAATATGTTAAAATATCCTCAGATTTGCCTTGTTTCGCCATGTAGAAAAACTGTTGATAATTGATTGTATTGGGAAATTCTTCTTTCAATAGCTTTTCCAAATCTTCATATTTGGATACTGTACTTTCGATTGTGTTGTAGAATATTAATGCTGGACCTGCTAGATAATTTTCTAACAGCACAAATTTTTCTTCGTCTGTTATTTTTTTCAAGATACATATTTTCTTGAATTTTTTTAAAAAGACATCTATGTCTTGGGTTGCGCCATTGAATTTTATGTCAGAATCCGCCATTTTTACAATCGGATTTTTTTTCACTATTTGGTAAAAATCACTTCACTTCACTATATGGTAGAGTAACACACTTTACGGCGAAGGTACTGTTAACGGAAAACCGAACGGCGCCAGTCCACCAAATATAGCATCGACCTACGCCGATGCTATGAAAAATACTAAATAATAACACCAGAAAGTTGATTTGAACTCAATTACTATATTAAATCAACAACGTAACTTCACCACACTTTACAAACTCTTAAACCATACAAAACTTCGAGGATAGGGCTTCTTGGAGCCTATTTTACCAGCTCCAGGCCAGAATCGTGATAGAACTGACTGAATCTATCAAAATCAGTTTAATTTTAAATAATTCAAATTTAGAACAACGCGGCCAGTACCAAAGGCCAAAGAGATGGCATGACCGATGCCACAATACTCTGCATTTTATCTATATAGTCGTAGAGACCTCTTATATCAAATCTAATGTAATTATATTTAGATAATTAAATGGCTACAGTATTAGCTGCAAATTTTAATTAGCTAATATATTAATATAATTCAAACCAGTTGGGAAAAAAGTTATTGCCTGATTGATTGTTGTATTAGGAAGAATTTACTTACCACTACGCAGACAACTATTTTGTTTAACACTAACACCCCCCCACACTAGCGTCTTTAGAGCGTCAATATCGTGCGTCGCGTAAACAATCACCCGCGTCCGCCTTTTGTTTCACTCGCCTTGCTGCTTCTTGCTGCGTATCATAATGGTATGCGCGACGCACAACGATGACGCTTGAAAGAGTGTGGAGGTCTCTTACCAAACATCTTCTTTTCCAGATCGCGAGCGCATCCTACAAATATGCACCCTATACCCTTGTAATTTAAACAGTGATTGCTCTTGGAAGCTGTGTCCAAAGCTACACTTTACGCCACAGTGCATGGAACACCCCTTCCTACGAGGGTCGTGCTGCCAGTGTGTGAAATACAGAAAACGTGTTATAGACTTGCATTTCTTTCATCGATATGCGTTTTAGATATCTTGGTGTGTAAAGTAATGAAAATAATGTAATTTACAGTTGAATAAAATTTTGTTTATTTATCTTTATTCCAATTGTTTTGTTTTCAACAATTGACCATTGTAAAGCTTAGTAACAGAGTTATTGAACAGATTTTATGACTGTTTCTGTAAAATAGGTGAAATTATACGAATCTCAGAATCATATAACAAAATAGGTAGGTACTCTTTCTTGACACCAATAAACACAGTCTAGAATAATCTAGAAAAATAGAAAATAAAACAAAAATAAGTCAAATGACAGATTTATTGCTTAATCATCTTACTTTATGAATACCTAGTTGACTAATTTAACCTGAAACGTACGTCTTAATGTAAGAAAACTGGAAAGTAACTTAGTAAGTAGTATTTATTTAAAACCATTAGAAATGAAATATTTGGATAGTAGTCTATGCCTGCCTATCCAGAGAAGCAGAGTGACTTTGTGGAAATCAATGATGTTATACAACAACATGACTGTTAACATCTTTGGTGGAAATCAAAAGTTGAATATTTGTCAATCTTCAGTCAAGTCCGTAACAAATAGCTATTGAAAATGATCACCGCTCAATTGTCTTTTGTGTCAAGATACCATCAATGACGCGAGGTATTCAATGATAGCATCATCAAAGGTAGCCTGCTATGAAACGGAATCAAACGGTATACCAGACAGATGACATTTAAGATACAAAGTAAGATAAAATCTAGATCAATCGACCTGGAACAATTGGGCTTACTGTTGGAAACGAAAAAGTATTAGTGATATTAATAAACTAAGTGTGTCAAAAATATTTATTAAACGAGATTTTTCATTTTGGCTGATGTAGATGAAATTGTAAGTAAGTATACAAAACATTAACTATTCTTTGTTCTGATTGGAAATATTGGGGTTTTTTTAATAAAAAATTAATTGCATCTTTTCCGACCATTTAAATAAAAGTCTATTTTATAAACAATATATTTGCACAATAACAACTTAACAGTAAAATTTTATAACTAAACTTACCAAAGAGTTCCTTGAAGCAGAACTACAGTAGGTATGTAAACAAGCTAAGAACATGGGGTCGTGATGCCCTCCCTTCCGGAGTATGATACACCGACAGACATTTGTCCACTACCTTCGCTTGTGAAAAACAGAATTTTACGCAACACATATCATAGTGGACAGGGGAAAGGGAGTATGATCACGCGATGTAGTAAAAACGCGGCGGTTTCAGATGTGCCGCTGTGTTATGCTTTACAGTAGATATTTTGTTTATAAACTGGTTATTTGACCTATTTTCTAGTGCATGTATTCTACGACGCGAACACAATTTAGGACAGACCCTTTAAACTTGAGACTTTCTTTCATAAGGTGTACTGAAAATTTTGGCTTGATTTTATGTTTTGATTTGTACAAAATACTTATATTCTGTAGCATTAAATACATACGTACTCGCATAGTAAAATGATTTTATTTAAACAGTTAAATAAATTTAATTATAGTAAGGTTTTCTAATACCTTGTATTTCCCTGTTTCGATCTGGATTCAGCCAGCACTTTATAAAAGTATCACACACAAGATGATCGCTATCCAATAACAGAATTAAAAGGTATCCTGTAACATAGATTGCGCATGCGTTTTACGTGACAGGCTGCTTATAAACTCGTGTATTGCCATGCTGCCGACCCTTCTTCACGTCTGTTGATACTCATTGTAAGGCGTTTCGCTTTCAAAGAAGAGGTAGAGGTAGAGGTCCTCAGTTCAGCAGTAGACTGTTAATAGACCGTAGAAGTAGTACCTAATCTTAAGACATAAGAAGATAAAAATATAACGTAAGTCATCAGTGCTTATGGTATATAATCATTACTGTAACAGATTGTTATCAGTTTTCCGGTGGAAATGAGGAATTTTCCCGCGGTCTAAGGTAGCTTAAATTCTATTCCAAGGTGTGATCTATTTTTGTGCCAAGTTTTATCAAAATCGTTTTTGTAGTTTCGGAGACTATTCAATGATAACAAACAAACAATCAAATCTTTCCTCTTTATAATATAAGTGTATTTTTTTACACCTTGGGTTACATTATTGGAGTTGTAGTAAGGATCCCTATTTTGTTTTTAAATTAGAATATAGCCTTTTTTACCCGAGGATAGTGTAGCTTCACAACAGTAAAATACGAGTAATCTTTGAAATCGGTGCAGTAGTTTAGAAGTCTATTCAATGCAAACAAACGACGAATCAAATCGTTCCTATTTATAATATTAGTATAGATTATTAGAAGAAAAACGCCGCGTTTTTATATACCATTGTGTGGTAGGTAGAGCAAGGGGGGCCGACACGGTCAGTGCGCGAGCTCTAAAGAAGTGAATAAATCTGCCCTAGGTGGAATATAAATATAAAGAATCCGCGGACCAACTTCCGGGGACGCAGGGTTGTCACGACACTGATTATACTAATAACAAATATTAAAGAGGCATTTTTAAGCAAATGACACAGCAATAAAACAAAATCTATCTCCTATTTAGAGTGGATTTAAGTAATAATTACTTAAGTCCTAATTAGGAATTATATATTATGTAATAAGTGTTGTTACCGGAAGACGTCCACTGCTGAACAAAGGCCCCAAAGGAACTCCTTCCGTGAAGATCCTAGGGGGAGATGATGAAGGGTTCTTGCGTAAATAAGAAAACTTAAATGAAATTGACTTAAGCTAATAAACACTTCTTGTAATAGGTAATATGTTCTTGGTTGTTTTGTTATCTGTTGTGTCTGTTTAATCCTAAAATATAGTAAATATTAGTTTAAATAAGCATAAGATTTTAATATAAATTTCTATCAGTAGAAAGCTTACAAACTACTGTAAAGAATCAATCATTATGAATTATTTGAAGACAACAACAATATTAAAAAACACGAGCTGATATAATTAAACAATTTATTATATTTTTTCCAAATGAAAAGCCAGCTTACATAATTGAACGTTCTTTTACATATATTTAAACTCGATAATTAGTAGTACGGTTTCAGATCAGATTCGTCTTCCATCCAAATGTAATAAAAGTCGTTAAGTCTGTAGCGTCCTTCGAATTGACATTCATTATAAGCTTTACGGATTGTATTTACGGATAGACTTTTTATGCGTTTTATGTCGCAGGGTTGACATTTGCATTGGTTTTTATCAGAACAGAGCTTAAAATAAGATTCGCGGCATTTGCACGACCGACAACTGTTGTACGGTTTTGGTTTTTGTCTTAGCCCTGTCGGCCCTGGAATTGTAACAGAAAAAATAAAAAATAAAGTAAAAAGGTATTTTGCGTCCATAAAAATACTCATAAGTGTTAGCAAAAAACAAACGGTAAAATACCTCAAAATTATTTGCAACTCCTAAATTTATTACAAAATTCATTTTGACTAAATTTGTTAATTTCTTTAGCTAAATGTGTAAATTTCTTAAGCTATTCTAAATTTCAGAATAATATAATTTTACCAATACAATCTCAACAGACTGAGAGCGTCGGTGGCCAAGTGGCTAGGCCCGTTGAGAGAGCGTCGGTGGCCAAGTGGCTAGGCCCGTTGACTTCCGTTCCGAAGTTCGATGGTTCAAACCTCGGCACGTACCAATGTGTTTTCGATTTTCGAATTCATATGTACGTTTATTCGACGCTCTTACGGTGAAGGAAAACATCGTGAGGAAACCTGCACACACCTGCGAAGAAATTCAAAGGTTGTGTGTGAAGTTGACCAACCCGCACTGGGCCAGCGTGGTCGACTAAGGCCTATTCACCCTGGTATTAGGGTAGGCTCGAGCCCCTCGGTGGGGACATATATGAGCTGTTAACGAACGAACGAATCTCAACAGACTAAGTAAATACAGTTCGATTTATTTATATATACCAGTGATGCCTCGTCATTTCTCCCGGGAACAGAAGCCTGGGGTATATTTATTTATTTAATATATTATACTTACTAGGCGCATTGGCATAACTTAGAAAATCTGTTCCAATATAATCAAAATCTAAATAATTTGATAGAACTGTGCCAAATAGTAACAACAATATTTGTAAAAAAATTAAATGTGTCATCATTGGTAGTACTTAACTTGGAATAACACAATATCTATTAAATTATAAAAACAATTCGATAATAAAATACATATTAAATTAACATGAAAATATTTTTTTAACACAATAATTCAATCATGCATAAAATCAGATGCAGTGTAATAAAATTAAGCATGAAATTAATTTTACAATGTTTTTCACGGGTGTAAACTAAAATATGAAGGGTACAGGGGAAAAATGATGAGTGTCAATTTTACCTTAATTAGAGTAAATTAGATTCTTAGGTTCATAGACTCATTGTACCCTTATTCAATACTAACCTCAAACTAAATATAATATAAATTTATAGGTTCATATTTATTGTCATGGTTGGAATTAAAATCAAAGTTACCAGAAAATCAAATTTATTAAAAATAAATGTTATAAAAAATATGACTAAATAATCCAAGAGAAGAATGATGACTGTCAATAAAAAAATGATGAATGTCACCAAATCAAATGAAATGGCTTAATACACTATGCTTGCTTAACAATATTTGCGGACTGCTTAGACTTGGTCATCATCTTCAATTACATTTTTTGTATTGGGTAGATCAAAAAAATAGTTTTTTGCCCTCTGTGAGCAGAATTTTGCCAAGTCTAAGCAGTCATCATATTTGGCTGCAGATATTGGTAGCAATGAGTCATATAATTTTTGAGGATGTGTGAATTCATTTGCACTGACACTGACACTGACAATCAAAACACCGCCACCATACCATAAACAACCTACATCATTTTTTTACTGACATCCATCATTTTTCGCCGGTATTATAAAACTTTCATCGTTTTTAGCCTGTGCCTCAAATTTTAAGGGTTAATTATTCAGTGACAAGTAGCGTTATTTGCATGTATTCTGATGAAAACGAAACTATTTTCTATGGACTTTCAAATGTTGTCAGTACCAAAAAATAAATAAAAAAGTGACATCTATCGTTATTTCCCTGTACCCTTCATATGTTATTTACTACATAACAATATTTTACAATAATGTCAATAAATTTTTATTATTATTTTAAACAGTAAAATACAATACAAATAAATAAGATAACCATATTAATAAATAGAAATATCATAAATTGTATCTGGTTTGTACAGAAAGCCAGCACATGCGGTTGGACATTCGCACTACGAAATTCACCCCTACCGCTACGGAATACGGGTCAACATGTTCGCATGTGCTGGCTACTGTACATTTAACAAAAAGTACTTATTTCTTAAAGTACAATACTCATTAAATACTTTTAAAACCATCAAAGAAAGAAAAAGTATCTCACTAGCTATATAGCGGGGAAATTGACGGCCTCGTAGCCTAGTTGGTAGTACGTCTGCCTACGAAGCACAGGGTCGCGGGTTTGAATCCCGTCCAGGGCAAATATTTGTGTGATGACACTTGTGTGTGCCTTGTGTCTGGATGTTGTATATTTATTATAATGTTTCTGCTGTCTGACACCCATAGCACAGGCTCTGCCTAGTTTGGGGTCAGATAGCCGTGTGTCATTATGTTCCACATATTTATTTTTTATTTTATAAATACTGCGCCTGTAATGGGGACGTTTGCATCGGGTACGATTCGGGGCCAAGTGTTTGACTAAAAAGCCATGCTGGTTTTTATGGTGTTATTACTAGTGTAACTAGTATTATATTATCTGTGCCATTATTCAAAATTGTATTAAACTAATCCATTGATTGACCTTGTACTTTAATTTAGTGAAAATCTCATTTTTTTAAACACAAATATATCTAAAGAAATATATCGAAAAAAACATATCTAAAGACTATCTGTAATAATTCGTTGTCTAAAAACCGAGTTAGGGGGATGTAAGAAGTGATAATATAAAACATTATTCATTTTTTTTTTCTAAGTTTTGGTTTCTCTGTTTGTCTATTTTGTACGGGCAAATCTCCAAAAATGTTGGACTGATTTGAATGAAATTTTGTATGGTGGTACCTTATATCCTCAGTCAACATCTTAAATAGTTTTTATCGCGGGAAAATATATCATTGGGGCGGACAACTAGTTATAATAATAATAATAACAATCAAAGAACTAATAGGTAATAAAGTAGAATATTTTAGTCCATTACTTCAACAGATGCGCCTGTATTAACCCCACCTTTTAACTGCTCTTTCATCAATAGGTGCTCCGAAAATCTCATTTATGTCGGAGCATGTGGCTAGGGGTTTGTAATTATGCACCCCTTATTCACCATTAGCAAATATTTGACACCCTATTAATAGGTAATACAGAGAGCGTCTGCCCAGAGGCGTGTTGTCAAATCCTACTATTTCACCTTTGTTCAAGATCTGCCCTGAAGCGGTTTAAACTAGTTCAATGTGAATCAATAAGGTAGCTTTGTAAGTAATAATTCTTTGTTTTGTTTATACGTTTATGTTTGGAGTAGTAGTAAAAGTAATTTTAGGCATGTTTAACGGCGTTGGTATTTAAAATGAGTTACAATGAACAATTTATTTGTATTTTACTAGAGCATTGACTATTGTTTATTTGCATGATCGATTCAAAAACTGCAAGATCCGCAAGCAAACTAAAATAATTGTGTTACAACTAGTTACAAGTATAACAAAACCTCGTGGCAGTGAAGTTAGTACTACCGTAGAACCGACAGAAAGGAAAAATTCTTCGACAGAAAGGTTCTTAGTGTGGCCACTAATCAAAAGATGCCTGCTGCTGCTTGCTTTTTGTGTGGGTTTCGAGGTTATGCTACCTTACAAACCCTGGTGTCGGAATTATAGAACCGCCTTAGGCTTCCGACATGGCTCCAATAAAGACTACATCCGCAGATAGTAACCGGGACCAGATTTAAGTGCCTCCCGAAGCACGGAATCATCTTTCTTTTCGGACAATCAGGTGATTCAGTCTGCAATGTCCTAACCAAACTGAGGAAACTCGCACAAAGTGATATTTGTTCGATGAGTCGTCACTGGGATTCGAACCCGGAACCTCCGTAACGTCAGGCGAGTTTTTGACCACACGGCCACGGAGGCTGTTCTGATCGTAAGATATGTCGTGGATAGGTTACCCACAAGGTGGATCGACACCTTGTGGGTAACCTATCCACGACATATCTTACGATAACTGGGTTATAAGGTCAAACTGAGGAACTCGGTTTCTCTTTTGGTGGACACTGTCATAATAAATAAATAGGTATGTTATACATGACAACCTGTCTCCAAACTAGGCAGAGCCTGTATGTACTATGGGTGTTAGAGAGCTGATATAAATGCGAACAACATTCAGACACAAAGCAAATTCAAGTACTCATCACACGAATCAAACCCGCGATCCTGTGTTTCGAAGGCAGATGTACTACCAACTAGGCCACGGGGCCGCCAAATACATACCTACATACTTACACAAATATACCTACAATAGCCAGGTACAAGGCAAACGCTATTTATTGTTCATAATACAATGAATGGGCGAGGTTCGATATAGCTAACCTGTGCTTTGAAAACAAGCACACTACCAACTAGGCTACATACATACCCATCAATAATGCCCACGTTTGACAGGTAGGTTTCGGGTTATTCAGGTGAACGCTGTCAGCTTTTAGTTACTCAGGGGAACAGTTAGACCGGTCTTATACTAACTTTGTGACCTAATGTTTTAAAAACCATAACAAACAGACAGTAAACCACATTAAATTGGTATTATTATTATACGATAAATCCAATTATTCTTATTTATTGCGCGCACACGTTCATTTTTTCGCGTTCAATACACCTTCATAGCTTTTTAATCCCCTAAGGGATAAAACGAAAAAGGGAAATAAAATAAATAATATAAAAAAATCTCATAATGTCCGAATGACCGTTACGCCCGCGGCCCACTCCCATTCAAAAACATTTTATTTACGAAGTTTGAAATTAAAAATAAGTCATGAAGGGGTTGAAGAAATATGTGCGTGGGTTCCGTACTTATTTATAATGATATTTTTGAGAGCAGAAAGACCATGATTGTTCTTTGTCTTTTCTTGTCTTAAAATAAATTAGCTGCTGAGTAAGTTTCTTTAATAAAGAAATACGAAAACTAAGTATTTTTCGAGAAAAATGTATACTAACAAAATTGAAATATTAGTGGTCGTGGAGTTTGAGGTTACCTTACCCCACAAAAGACACGTGTATTTATTTTCTAATCAATCTGCTCTAACAAACGGCCTACACAAAAATGTGTCTTTCGTTTATACATAAAGAGATATAAGTAAAAAAAAAACAACCCTCGCCACAAAACCCTACTTAATCTTTCATCTACTAGAAAAGAGCTGACAATCTTCAAATGGCTGAAGATATTTTCTTGGATCATAGCTAAGAACACTCTCGATTGTTACACCATGCAGAAAAAATCAGAATCGTAGCTACGATGCCACAGACAGACAGATAGACAAACACACACGTCAAACTAGTAACACCTCTCTTTTTCGTCGGGGGCTTAAAAGATAAAATCAAATTTTTCCATTACTTTTACGTACACAAAAGGATTTTAATTTCATGGAAAAAAACGATTGTAAAAATGATCTGAATACTTATTTGAATACCTATTTAATTCTCAACAGATCCCCAAAACATATTTGCAGATCTCAAAATAAAACAGCTTATGAGCGAAGGTGGTATCGAAATTAAAACTGCAGTGAACAATAGTTTCACCCTCCGAAATATACCCCACAAATGGGGAAAGTGAAGGGTGCAGGGTGATCATTCGGAATTAAGGTTAGATTTCTACCGGTATTCAACTAAGTAAGGCAAGGTTTTTGAGACTAGTCCATTGATAATCGTGTTGATTTCAAGGTTTACTTACCTCAAAAACGTTGGTGTAAGAATTTCTTGAGCCGCGTCATGACTTCATCCGTAGATAGTAGCTAGAACTTACGGCTTTATGTGCTTTCCGAAGCACGGAATCATCATTCATCAATCAGTTAATGCAATGCAATGTTCCCAATCAAACTTGGAAAAGCCTTTCAAAGTGATGTTTGTTAGACAGGTGTCCTACTAGGATTCGAACCCGGAACCTCAATAATGTGAAGCAAACGTCTTACCACTCGAATGACAGGATAAAAAAAATGCGATTTCTAAGTTTTCAATTTATTACTATTATTTTATACAATATAAAGACATGGACTAAAATAAAGAACGCGGCCGCACTGACGAGATTGGCTCAGAATAGATGCGAAATGGCAATGGTGGTAGCTGACGTCCGTTAGGACATAGCACCTGAAGAAGAAGACTATTATTTAGTGACGAAAAGTATAATTTTCTTCCCTTACTAATCATAAAACCCGTTCTTCAAACCATCAAGCTGGTTTAGATACGAACCCAACTAGTTACCGCTACTCGCCACTAGGAGCGCCTCAGTCGTATTCCGGAACTAAAAAACCCCACACACTATTTTCGCAAAAGTAACACCGTACTGTTATTCTATTATTCTACTTTTGTAACCATAATTATAATACAAATACAATAATATAATACTTCATGAACAACCAAACACCAGATATAATAAATAACCTTAGATTTATTAAACTTAATTTTATTTTTTTGTTAATGAATTCTTCCACAAGATACCTTCATTTTATTGTATAGAGTCTATAGAATAGACAGTGAATGAAAATGCTTACTAAGTTCCGTTAAAACTTACATCTTTAATAAGTATTTGAACAAATATAAGACGTTTCACCTTATGAAGTGTTTTTAGAAACATTAAGATTAACATAAATATTATTTTGAAAATACTTTTACTAGTTCATCTAATAAGCAGAGACAAAAATAGTAGGACATCACCTTAGCGAAATATAAATTTAAATACACAAAACAACGGTATAAAATAAGATAAACAAACACTTTCAGATTTATTATATTAGTGTGTGTTACACCTGGCAACACTGATATATGTTTTTACGTCACTCGTTTGATGTCACTGGCCTAATAAACTATACAGCCGGTATTTTTATTATGTGATTTTTTGCAAATTTAATACCAAGGTAACCTAGTTTTAGCCAACCGAGCTCTGGATTTATGTTCCTGTCCTAATAAATCTTAGAGTCAAGGCTGGGACACTTTGATCGGAATTAAAAGTATCTACAGTGTAAGAGCCAAGATTGTAATTAGTAGACGCTTTAAAAGTTTATAGACCTCAACTCCGCCAGTGACTCGATGACGTCACAAATGTTGAGTAGAGGTACGCTTTTTAAACTATTTTTTTCTGGACTTGAAATAATATCTAATGTTAACACGGTCTCAGGTTCAATTTACACGAGTTTTTTTTTTTTTTTTTTGTTTTTGAATTGACCTATGCTTGTGTCGAAAAGGTACGACAAATCAAGCTTCACCGGACTGGATTTACACGAGTTTTCAATTTACTGTTGAACCAGATTACCTTCCCTTACCTACTTTTTTTAAAGAAATTAGGTAAGTATTTTCCCACCTTAGATACTTCTGTGATGTGACAGTAAACGTTTAATCATTTTGGTGTACAACTAAGTGCAGGGTAAGCTGGACACGAGCACTTATTCGACGTATTCAAGAACGGTGCAAATTTAAAAGTATTCAGCTTAGCGTGCTCTTGATTGGACAAGCGTAAGCGATAGACAGAATTATGTTCGTGTATATAATTAAAACGAAAAAAAAATTATCTCTCAATCACAGATTTAATATAACAATAGCAGTGAAAACTTGTGTACCTTTTCATTCTTGATTCGATCGAGTAGCGGCATTTTCGTAGTCCTTATCAATACAACTAGCTTCCCACCGCGGCTCCGCCCGCGTTAATAGTTTTTCCCGTGGGAATCAGGTATTTTCCCGCGGTAAAAGATAGCCTATATTCTTCCGCACAAATCTTTCCTCTTTATAATATTAGTATAAGTATACTCGTAGACAAATCTCAGTGTACTATGAGCCTAATATAAGGTATTTGAAATGCTTTTATGTATTTTAATGATACAGTCATCAGCAGGAACAAGTCTCTAGGATGATGGATGGCTAAGCAGACGCACCCCGCGACTCGCGACTAATTACCGGGGACGCATCAATTAATTGATTATTCTGAGCCGATGACGTCACCAAATGACAGCTGTCAGGTACAGGGCGGGAAAGGTGCAGTAAGATGTCAGCATGAATCCTGTTTTGTTTTTGGATAATGATTTAAGAAATTAATTAAAGAAATAAGAAATAAATAACGTAATTTAAAAAACTTTTTAATTCTAACTAATAATAAATAATCAATTATGTGTTAGGTTAGTTTTTTCTAACTAAACATAATATTATCATTTTAATCTTTTAACTGACAGAAACTGGCTGTCCACTTTATTATGACGTTAAGCAGTTCTGACTTACTCGTATATAGAAATGCCGAAAGGGTTGTACGCTTGGGTACAGTAATACTAGTGTAACTAGTATTATATTATCTGTGGTACAGTATAAAAATTATTTTGCTATGCTTTTTAGGGTTCCGTAGCCAAATGGCAAAAAACGGAACCCTTATAGATTCGTCATGTCTGTCTGTCTGTCTGTCTGTCTGTCTGTCTGTCTGTCCGTCCGTCCGTCCGTATGTCACAGCCAATTTATTCCGAAACTATAATACCTATACTGTTGAAACTTGGTAAGTAGATGTATTCTGTGAACCGCATTAAGATTTTTACAAAAAATTGGAAAGAAAGCAATAAATTTTGGGGGGTCCCCATACTTAGAACTGAAACTCAAAAAAACTTTTTTCGTCAAACCCATACGTGTGGGGTATTTATGGATAGGTCTTCAAAAATGATATTTAGGTTTCTAATATCATTTTTTGTTAAACTGAATACTTTGCGCGAGAGACGCTTCCAAAGTGGAAAAATGTGTGTCCCCCCCTCTAACTTTGAAAATAAGAGAATGATAAAACTAAAAAAAATATATGATGTGCATTACCATGAAAACTTCCAACGAAAATTAGTTTGAACGAGATCTAGTGAGTAGTTTTTTTTTTAATACGTCATAAATCGTAAACCGCAATTTACCTTTCACTATTATTAAAACATCGATCAAAGTCACAACGAACTACAAAAACATTTATATTATGTTACTGGCTGCTACCGGAACCCTTCATGGGCGATTCCGACTCGCACTTGGCCGCTTTTTATTTAAGTATATATTCTACTCTTTCACAACTGAACAAAATACTCTATACATTGCACAATATTTATTTTACTATACAATGAAGTATGATGAACGCATGTTAAAGTTCCCATACTTAGCTATACATCTGTGTAAGATATATTTTGTTATTGTTATCTCCCATACTACGCCGCGGAGGAGCGAAAATCTCTCAAAGGAAACTTGTTTACCTCTAATTAATATTCGTAGGTAAGTTTAGGCCATAGAGTCGCTATTTAAATAAAATAAAAAAGCTTATTTTATTTTAAAGGTTTTTTTTATAACAGTATACTGCCATGGAGTATCGCCATCCGTGTCTTCTTCTTATATCCTTCTGCGAAGGCAGGTTGAACACAGACCTCACCATCCTTTGTGACTGAGTTTACTCTGGAAATGACTATATTTTCTTTTAATTACTATTTCAAATATTTACCTAGTTAGTTGCATTAAAAATATTATTTTTTTTCCTATTCAATATATTTTATGCGAAATAAGATTACACAAATCACTTTTCGACGTCAAATACTTCTGTGATGTCAAATATCTCACGTAGTTAAATTTTACGACAGTACCCGACCGAGAATCGAATTCACAACCTTCGTAACATAATCTAAACTAAACAACGATTGGTAATTTATATTACTTGGTATTAGATTTTGATTTTGGATTGGAATTGGAATAGAATATAGTGGGAATCCAGATAGCTCCTCTCTATGAAAACTAAAAAGTACATAATTTTAGCTAGGTAGATAAGTTTACCCGAAAGACTTTCGCTGCTGGACAAAAACCTACCACAACGATCGATCCATAATGATGATGATGGATGATGATGACTTATTTTTATTGAAATTTAAACACTAAATCGACTCTACGGTCGTTGTCCTAGAAGAAGCCAGAGAATGACATCAACCCATTAGCGGCGCTCAGAGTCAGCCCTTCCGAACACGACGTAAGTCTTCTATTCTACCATCGCAACATTTACACCCTGCGACACGATCGTACATTGTTGGTTGGAAGGAAGAGATTGTTACTTTAGCGATAAGGCCGTCTATTGGCTTTCACACTTTACAAATTTTCACTGTCCTATTTCTTTCTGGCGTGCGGCCGAAGATCGGGCCAAATGGTGCGCCTTGGGAGAGGCCTACGTCCAGAAGTGGACTGCCGCAGGCTGTAAATGATGATGATGATGATTTATTTCTGGTGTCAATAAAGAATATTAGTATTGAATTGTATTTGTATTGTTAACAGCCCATATTGAGACACACAAACGTGCATTATGAATTAGAAAATCGAATATTGGATTGGTACTTACTTACTGTGCTGAATGGATGACAACAGCGATAGCCTCTAGGCCACCAGCACTCTCTACATAATCGCTGAACTCTCTGAAGCATACTTAAACCGGCTAAACCCAACAAACAAATACGTCGTATAAGTCTTGACTTGTACGACCTAAAGTTGGATAGCAGTCTTACAATGGTAATGAGATGACTACCAGGTCCTATAGATGTCTTTAATGCAACTAATTAGTCGTGCGACGAATATGTCATAGTAAACTGGTATTAGCAACGTTGGGGAGACTAAACGATACGACGTTATATTACAGTCTTAGCTAAAACGTTTGTACGACAACGCAATAGTCATACTAACGTTATAGTCCAATAAACGTTTTGAACACACCAAATTATGTTTTTGGAAAACCTTTATACGACATTTATACAACGTGGATGTTATATAGACGTTTTCATAGTGCCGTTTATATAACAATCAGTACCTTGTTTTACAGCGGTCAATTAAATACTCTTAAATGACTGGGGTGTTTATTGACGACTCAAATATAACCTTTATATTACATGATGTCCGTTTAAAGTCCTGTCCTGACTTTAATCAAACTTGCAGTCGCATTTAAGTCAGGTATTGACTTTATAATGATTAGACGGCCATATTTTACGGAAGTTTGATGAAGCTAGCTGTCATGGCGACCATCATCATCATCATCAGGTCGTACAGAGGTAAGTGTGCGACAAAAGCAACATGTCAGACATTTTTATAAAGAAAAACTATTTTTGTTAATGAAAATATAATGATTATAACACAAAATTACGAGGGGGCATGAAAATCTGAATAGTATTCACATAGGTATATTATCATAAAACTTCAGTTCCCAGTCAAACTAAATAGCATGAGAGACAGATAAAGTAAGCAAGATATGAAAATTTAATAACTTTAATTAAATATCATTATTTCCTTGTAGTATTTATTTTACACTAAATTAAATCTTCGAACCACAAACACGTTGCGACGAACATTACTATGAATAAGTCGTACAGGTGTTGTCACTGGACTCAAACAAAACGTTTTAGTCATTCAATAACACCTGTACGGCCACAATACAACAAACGAGTCGTTGTAAAGTTAGGATGCGACTACTGCGCGACGAAAGTGGTTATCACATAACATTTGTACGACTGTTGAATGACGTTAACGAAGTTGGCTCGAGCTTTCTGTATGACCATTATACGACCATTTAGGTCGTATAACTGGGGCCATTTTCGCGTTTAGTAAACGTTATTATAACGTTAGTATGACTTTATTATAGCGATGTATGGTATTCAGATAACGTTTACTTAACCTTTATACTACGTTAAATTGTTACTTGGGAACCTAGGTTCAGTCGCACTTCGGCTTTTAGCCATAACATATGCACGACAAAATTATGTCTGTCGCACGTGAAACTAGCAGTGTTTTTAAATTCTGTCGTGTGTTGTAAAAGTCCCCGCGAAGTTCTCCCACGTACACCCAGGTTGGCTCGCTTAATCAACCCCCTAATGACGGCTCCGAGGGTGGAATCAATTAATGAATATTTCTGTTCGGATCTTAATAAACGAGTGTCCGGATTTTTGGGGATCGTCCCGGATTGCGGGATCCCTGATTTATTGAGGACGTGATTTGTTCATGAGTAGATGGAATTTAAATAGGGCTAGGTAAGGGATTAAATAAGATGAGGTTTCATTTTATTTGTTTGAAACTACTTTATAGGTAGATGAATCCTTTATATCTGTGTAATGAAGGTTTTTTTAACACTAATATTGAAAAAAAAATTCCTTGCTTGCTTACTGTCATGTGATTTTTGATGTGACCTACTTCACTCACCCTGCTATCAGAATCATTGAGCCACTTATGGCTTCTGACATAGCTGACTACATTAGGTACTTCCGTAAGCTGTAGCCTAGGCTAACGGCTATGAAGTGACTTTTGACTACAAAATACTTATACGGAAACATCTTTCTCGTCAGAAAATCAGGTAATGCAGCCTGCAATATTCTAACTAACCAAACTGGGTGAATTATTTTATTTGACAAGTACCCCATCAGGATTGGAACCCTGAACCTTCGTGTCGTAAGGTGATATCTCCCTCTGGTTTAACGAATTCAGTCCAAACCATTAAATTAAATATGGCATTAAGACTCTGTTACGAAAGAAATATATATGGATGGTTACTGAAATATTTCAAATCACATTGCATTAGTTTTCTGATAATTTTCAAGCGTCCACGTCATTTAGTTTTCTTTAGAAATTGGTCATTATTTTGTTTTTCTTTGCACTCCAACCGTAAAATTTGACGTAAACTACAAATACGAGGGCTGCTACTTATGTATCCGGAATAAAAAAAAAAAAGAGACGTCTATTAGTTATTATGGTTTTATTGTTTTTCAAAATATTCTCCATGATGATCGATACACTTTTGCATGCGAGAAAACCAATTTTGATAGCACTTTTTCCATTCTGAATGGGGTATCTCCAAAACGTGCATTTTGAATGCATCAACGGCTTCTTCGCGGGTCGAAAATCGCTGACCGCGTAATTTATTCTTCACATTTGGGAATAAATAAAAATCGTTGGGTGCCAAGTCGGGACTGTACGGCGGATGACCTGTCAATTCGATCTTTTGACCTTCCAAATACCGAGTTGTTTCGGCCGATGTGTGAGAGCTAGCATTGTCTTGATGAAGGATGATTCTGCGCTGTCGGTTGTCTTTTCTTATTTTTTCAATGACTTCTGGCAAACAAATGGTTGTGTACCATTCCGAATTAACCGTTCTACGATTCTCTAGTGGTATTGTAGCCACATGACCATGTATGCCAAAAAAACAGGCGACCATTTGCTTTAAAGTGCTTTTTGCACGAACAACTTTAGTCGGGTTTGGCTCATTTTGGAACACCCATACCGTTGACTGCTGCTTGGTTTCAGGATCATACGCATAAATCCATGACTCATCCCCTGTGTAGATATTATAAACAGCTTTTGACGTACCATGGTTGTATTTCTTTATCATTTTTTTGCACCAATCAACACGAGCCTGTTTTTGTTCAACTGTCAAGTTGTGCGGAATCCAACGTGAACAAATTTTTTTTACAGCTAAATGTTCATGTAATATCTTATGTATGCTCGTCATACTAATGCCCAGGGAAGCCTCTATCTCACGATATGTAACATGACGATCTTGCATTACTAGTTCGCGCACAGCATCGATATTTTGATTAACAACAACCGATTTAGGGCGACCTTCTTTAAATTCGTCCGTGAGCATTCGACGACCACGATTAAACTCACTGAACCAGTGATACACAGTGGTTTTCGATGGAGCTTCATCTCCAAAAGTCGAAAAAAGTTGATCCATGCACTGTTTTTGTGTTAGCCCACGGCGAAAGTCGTAATAAATCATCGCACGAAAATGTTCACGAGACAAATTCATTTTAATGAACGAGACGGAATTTTGAAAATGACGCCACAATGTGAAAACAATTGACAATCTGATGAAACAAATTGTATTCGACAGCTAAAGAGTTCTATTTTCAAATGTTATAATTACTTTTTTAAAATTATCAATGTAAGTGGCCAGTTCCGGATACATAAGTAGCAGCCTATGTAATTACGTTTTAGTTAAAGCAATTTAATCCTAATGTCGTTGGCATAAGTTAAGAAGGTTATTTTTGTAGATGAAAAGTTACATTTGTTGACGTTAGAAACACGTCTAAGATATAAATTGGGCTGTCAAAATGAGATCACCTGAGTGTTTTATATTTACGGTTTTCTTTAAATGCGAATAGTGTGTTGTTTGACAGGTGACAAGGTGATATATTAATGTAGGTGTAAAAGTATAAAAGTTGTTTTTATGTCTCCATTATTTTTTTAGCTGAAACTTTTAATGGGTTTTGAAATTATTTACGATGAACGAGACTTCTTTTGAAGCCTATTTTTGTTTTGCCTACCTGAAGTAAAAAAAATCTTGATGAATTTAGCTTATTACGATTTCTTATTTACAATATTGTTGTGGATTGTATTATTGAACAAAGCTAAGATACATTTTACCCACATACCTATTCTTAGAAATGGATATGAGCCATAATGAACTTTTATGTTTTTTTATCTTTGTTAGAAGAAGAAGAAGAAATAGTTACTAATTAAACTTATATAAGTACTTAAATGAACAAAAAAGGAAAAGGAAAGGTCGGGTCAGGCAGGAGTACTCTAAACCGACGAGCATGCATGAGGAGATTAATGAATGTAGATGAAGCGAAAGAATTTTGTCCGTATCGTAGCAAGTAGAACGAAGTGGTCTCTGCCTATCCCTCCAGGAAAGAGGCGTGACTGTATGTATGTATGAACAAAAAAATACGTTTAACCAAAGCTTATATAATTATGTTTACTTATAATATTAAATTTTTATTTTAAATCTCTGTATGATTTTTGGTTGTTTGTAATTCGGTCACGCAATAAGTAATACGTAGCCTAACTTTGACGGTCCCGTAGCCTAGTTGGTAGTACGTCTGTCTTCGAAGCACATGGTCGCCGCTTCGAATCCCGCCCAAGGTAAACATTCGTGTCATGAGCACTTGTGTTTGCCTTGTATCTGGATGTTGTATATCAGCTGTCTGACACCCATAGCAGTAGGTACAGCGCTGCCTAGTTTGGGGTCAGAGTCAGATGGCCGTGTTTCCACATCGTTATAATGTATTTATTTACATAATTTAACGAAATTGAGTGCAATTGCACTCAATTAAAAAGATTACTTTTCCGGAAATCACGGAAAAATGTGATAGCCATGCGGGCTACGGCACAGAGCGGACAGCTAGTGATAAAATAGTGTCAAAAGAAATATTCTGACTCTTACTAAATAATATAAAAATATGTTAAAAACTTCAAAATTGAGGTGAGAAGCTATAAATCTTGAAATTACCACTTCAGTACTAAACACGTAGGAGCGAATCACGGAAGCGCGACACCACCGCATCGCGAATAACTATAGTTCGACACCACATAACTTTGCAAAAAAACAGATACTATTTTTAGCGACTGTGCACATAATTTTAGGCGCCACCGCAAGGAACATTGAATCAGCTTAAGCCTTAAGCTGAAATCGTGGATAAGCCGAGTTGGTGAGTTATTGGCTCGGACCGCAGATTGGTCTTCTCACTCTTATCTTGTTCTTTCTGTCTCAGTTAATAGGTTGTTCGCTTTGGGCCAGTGTCGCGAAACACGGTTAGTCTATTTTAAGCTTAGGTTATTTCGCGGTTAATCATGTAATGTGTTCTATGTCAATGAGTAGTAGTGCTACAATATTACGTAGTGTATATGAGTAGTGTTTAAGTGTTAATTATATTGCTCGTACGTATCATTGAATTAAGATCCAAGTTTTTTTTTCTCATTTGCAGTAAAGTATATCCTATCCTATTGTACAAATACAACATTAAAGAGCATTTTAAAAATAATAAATATGTTCACTTACTATGGAGTAGATTTTATGCAAGTAGATTACAATAATAATTAAAAAACTCATGGGAAAAGATAAATAAATCATTTTAAAATGTCAGGGTACGATGTAAAAAAAGGTACTTACCCTTATAAATCACTCCTGGTTCTATCCGTCCAATTGTCAGAGCCAATTCCCTCCAAAACTATTTAATTAAATATAAAACCAAACATATAAACTTGCTAAAGTAATAAAAAACATGTGATTGATCTACGTAATCATCTATTTTGTTTATGTTTGGTGTAACTCGTCCGCAATTTGAGCTAAACGTCTCTGTAGTACAAACATTCAATTAAAATGCTAAGTGTCTCCCTCCAAGGTGGAACAGGCGTTTGTATTCTTAACTTGGCTGAATAATTCAAACGACACGAAACCGGGAAATGTTTTGAATCGAGAGTTAAATGTAATCAAGGGTTTTGTTTTGTGTAACTGGACGGAAAACGAGGTGGCGTTTCAGATACGAATAATTTATTGTAATTCAGTTCAATGTGGTATTTCAATTAAATAAAAAGGTTTTTTCTGCCAATAAAAATAATATTTTTAATTTGACAGATTTCCTATATCCTTCATTCACAAGTAGTAAACTGGTTCGTTATACCTAACCTAACCTAACTTTTTTGTTTAATTCATATCACAAGTTCCATCCAATGTCCATTAACTACGAATGTCCATACATATGAACGGCCGCTCCGCTGAACGACCACTTTGACATTTAAATATTAAATACGCAACCCAACCCCTTTCTTTCCAAAACATTAATCATCAAACCAAAATACAAAAGCAAAAAGTCATTTCTTAAAACGTTCATTATGGAACAAATACACCTAGATTCTAGACAAAAGGTAGTGGTCATTATAGTGACCGGAGAGAGGCCGCAGGGAGCCCCTGGGAGCGACAGGGGGCCTCAGGAATCCACAGGGAGCCAACGAGGGCCTCAGCGGGGGGCCATAAATAATGTAGGTATTGAGTTCAGTTTAAGTGCTGTAAATTGATCCAGCTTGTTAGATGCAATTAGAATTTTTTGTTTAATTTTACGGTGATATTTTAAAGTACAAAATTATGTGTTCGTATTTTTGTATAACACGTTTATTGATTATGGTCTATTAAATTGGCGTGGTAACGCCATAATCCAATCCATAAGACCATAATCCAATTACCAATTGGCGTGATTTTTTGTAAAAACTGATAAACTAATTCCTTTCAAATAATCGAGATGCGTAAATGTACAAGCTATACCGGTGAAATCTCTGTATATAATATTATTTACACAGACAAACTGTCCCGCCCAATTAATATTTTTACTGTAGTTGCTCTTTCTGATGTCTACAAGATTGTTTTATTGGTACTAGAATTATAAAAAGATATTTTTTATATTATAAAAATACTGCAAATAGATTGTTAACTCCTTTAAGAATTTCGCAACTTTTTATATTTTATAATCGTGTGTTTATTTTTTCCCATGTAAATTTATGTGTTCTATAGTCTTCTAATTAATTTAATATTATTTGAAAACAACGGTTTTCAATTATTTTATAAGAAAACACAGATAAGTTTCTAGTTACTTTATAGTTTGGTACGGGGCAGGTATTATGAAACCTGCTATTTAAAAACCTAATTCGTCTTTTTCCATTCCACTTTTTTATACATCTAGAATGAAATTGTATCAAAGAAGTAAAATATTTTTATAAAAAAAAAACGCGCCCTCATATAAACTAAGTATTGTTCAATCACATCGAACGGAAAATACTTAGATCTTTTGGCTGCCGCCCTTAACTTTTTATTAAAAGGCGGTCTCCACACGCCATACCTTAGGCGTCGTTAATAAATGCGAATAGGGCAGAAAGCCAAACTGTGGCCGTTTTACGACCGTCGCCCCCCGCCGCCAGAAATATGAAACCTATCAAAATAGAAAATACACGGACGACCCACACGTACTTAGGTTTTGGGCCCTGGGCCCCAGTTCGTGAAACTTTTCGGTCATAATATGTAAAACTAAGTAAGCTAGTTTGCCGCAGTAGGTTGAATCATAATAATACTGCTGTCTTCCCTCTCTTTTCCTCACTTTTCTCTACGAATTGCTGTACTGGGCTCTCTTGGAGAGAAAGTCAAGACAGGTAATAAATACAATATTATGAATTTAAAATTCGAACACTAGCAGATAAAGGCATGGACTTAGTAACATAGTTACATCTATGGTAATTCGTCCAAGGATAAAGGTAAGGATTGCCCTAATGTCCGATTTTTATTGACTGCATCAAAGAACGTTGTTAACAATTTTGTTGAGTTTACTTGATTGTAGGTACACAATAAGCAATTTGTTGATCAAACAACACTGTTATGCCCCAAAAAAGTATCCACGATAATAATTTGTACTAACTTAAAAACCCTGAGGCCTTAAATGTAAATTATCTAAATCCAACCCTGTCTAGATATTTTATGAAATGACCAACCGTGTTTATGTACCGCAGCATAACCCCATCACTTCTAGATTTTTGTTTAAACGCAACTTACCGCAATATTTTCCTGCCTTTCGTCCATACGTTCTTCGTCCGACAATTTTCTATTTTGTATTATTTTACAGAATTTTCGAATTTATTTGTAGCGGTTTTAGATTTTGCGGTCTTGTGGTTTATGATCACTGCAGTGGTGTGTAGTATGTAAATTGATCATTTTCACAAGCATAGGGTTTTCGCTATTTCAGTGGATGTTTTTATCAATACTTATTTACGTCCTATATAAAAATTTGTGTAGACTTTATAAGCTTTCCGCCGCGGTTCCGCCCGCGTTAACAGTTTTTCCCGTGGGAATGAAGCATTTTCTGTATATCATATCATTTTATGTATCATATCTAAATGAATTATTAGAAAAAAGTAAAATTCTTTAATAAATATATAATGTCTCATAATTCATTGTTTTCATTTGTAACAATTTACAAAGAATGAAAATTTACTGTTTAAATTCTAGGTCACAATTGGTGAACTAAACTTATTCCAAAAAATCGGTACACAAACATAAAGAGTAAAATATTTACGATAGGTTTAGTCTTAAATAAAAAAAAAATCTGCACAAAGCGAAATGTATTGAAGCAAAAATGTTTCAAACCTTAACTCGGTGGGACATGGTTTAAAATACAAAGGCATCTTGTACTAGCCAGATCGGGGTAGTACACGCAAGCAATGTGAAATACGTCTGGACTCGGACATTTCAGACGTTGATCGCGGCAGTCTTGGTCAACATTGCAAGTTTTACTTGGTGGAACGATTGGGTCATTGTAAGGAACGCATCGGTATTCGTTATACTCCGGTATGTACTGACAAGCTGCGAAGGACCCTGGCACAGAAGGACAGTCACGACCCTGAAAGTTTGGGTCACAGTTACTTTCGGCATATCCTGCAAAGAAATAAATAACATTAGCCACCTTTTAGCCACCGAAAAAATATTGGTTACTGTGGGTTTCGAGGTAGAAAAGGCTTCTGGTATGGCTTGTGTAATCGTCCACAGTGTCCGTGGCCATGCTAGGGCCATTGGCTTCAATTCAGAAGTTCACGGGTTTAAACCTCGGCACGTACCAAAGTGTTCTCAATTTTCGAATTCATACTATATGTACGTTTATTCGACGCTCTTACGGTGAAGGAAAACATCGTGAGGAAACCTGCACTGCGAAGTAATTCAAGGGTTGTGTTGTGTGTGAAGGTGATCAATCCGCACCGGGCCAGCGTGGTCGATTAAAGCCTATCAGGGTAGACTCGAGCCCCTCAGTGGGGAGGGGACATAATATATATGAGCTGTTAATGATTAATGACGTAGATAGTAGCCGCAACCAAAATTTATTGCGTTTGTGCGTGCATTTTGATGTTTTCTTTATCTTAAAATTGTAAGCCGATAAAGATGCATTGTATTTGTATATATATGCAACAAAATAATTCATTTTAAATTAGATAGTGGTGAAAAAAATCTATAGACAACGTTAAAGAGAAAAATGAAACAAAAATATAAAATTTTAAACATTTTTATTATTCAGTAGGTACAGTACACAGCGAAATGTATTGTACACTACGGGTTCGAAAGAATACAAAGGCACATATAATACGATGGAATCCTATCAGGGTACCACACGCAAGCAGCTTCATATAACTCTTGAGGACAATATACCGATTTAGAGCAGGGTATTGAGCAATTGTGTGTGGGTGGTGGGTATGGGTCCTGGTAACGGACACATTGGAAATCTTGAACCTGTTCTCTGTACTGACAAGCCGCAAAGGTCCCGTACACATAAGGGCAGTCGCGACCCTTCAGTAGAGAGTTACAATCACTTTCTGCATATCCTGCAAAGAAATAAACAACTTATAAATAATGAAATATATTCGCAAGAAAAAAACATTTATATATTCCACACAATCCATAACACGCATTTAAGCCATAAAAATTGCCTTGAAAAATCGTCTATATAAGATTAAAAAGCTTTGGCACAAGACCTCTAAGTACTGTGACAAAAATTTATAATTAATAAAACGAACAGAAATTGGGAATAAAAAGAAATATATATAAATTTTTTATTTTTCTCTTCTTTCGAGGCGTCTTTCAAATATATTATTTTTCTTTCTTTAGATTTTTTTTGTGAATGTACTGATTCTATTGCTTTCTAGTGTGCAATAAAATATATTCTATTCTATTCTTTTCTTTCTGGTAAATGTTGCACAAGCGTAAAAGAGTACCACAAAGATAAAATAAAAATATAAAACTGAATAAATAAGAAAATAAATTAAAAATATTCTTATCTTACCTAAATTTCAGTCTCGTGCCGCTGAGTCTTTTTATAACCAATGTTTACAGTGCCCTCAAAAAATATTATGATGGCAAAACATCTTAAGCAACCGAAAAATTGTATGTTAAATTGTATGTTGAGTTTCGAGGTAAGCCTTCTTCGCGTGTCAGAAAAAAATATGACACCTCGAGGCATCTGATATGACTCAGGCTAGAATTTCAGTATTTTCGCATTGAAGTTGGTTATCAGATGAAAATCGCCTGAGACGTATTTTAGCCATAGCTCCGAGGAGTAGAAGAATTTATCGAGATACATGTGTGCGATGGATTTTTTTTGGCTGTTTACCATTTACGGCTGTTAACATTTTGGAACATGATAAATATAAAAAATCTGGGTTTTTCGGGGTGTTTGTTTACTAAATTGTAGTATAGTGGGTTCGAAAAATGCTCAGGTTCATTCCTGGTGCGGTGGCTGTCCGTGGCTATTCAGCGCGGCAACTGCAACGCAGCCAGTGTCATGGGCACCTTTGTTCCAGGAGCGAAGTTGGGTGGGCTTTTAGGTTAGGTTGACTTTGTTTAATTTTAATGTTTTGTTTTAGTAAATTGTAAATACTTTGGAAGATAAACCAACTTATGGAAAAAAAATCCTTCTACGATTATTAGTTTAGCTACTGGCGATTTTATTTTTTAATCTGTTGTGACCTGCGTAAGTGGTCCCTTTGTCACACCCGTGGCTCGCCAGATATTGGACAAGCCAGCGAGGACGTACAGGAAAATGAGGATGATTGTGATGAGCTGCTCTAGTCGATTGCCGGTTGTTTTATTGGTTATATAGTTTAGTTTTTCTACTTTGACGGGTTGCCTTCCTCTAATTGCATATTTCGTTTTCACTCTTTGTTATATTAATCAAATTGTATAAAATAAAGATGCAACACCTGTGGAGTTTCTTCCGGCGAGTTCTTCTCCACAGAAGACAGCCAAATCGTGAACTTGGCTTGACGTCGAAAAGTGATTTGTAAAATCTTACTTCGAATAAACACATTTTGAATCTTGAATTTCGAGGACCGAGCGAAACGTGGTAATAATACAGAACATCTCTCATGAATATATTGGGACAAGGTGAAGACACTTAAAACTTATTTGAAAAAAATTATAAATATAATTAGAATTTCACAGGGATTAAGAGATCGGCCGACACACTGAAGAGACAAACAAATAGAGACTATAAAAATGGATGAACTGACGGATGATTGACGAATGAATTCCAAAATTAAATAATTAAATTTAGAAAAAAAAAGTAAAATGAGATGAGGATGAAGTGGCAATGAGGTGGCATGCAAGGCACCTCGTTACACCTTTAGATTTGTAATTGAGAAATTCATTTTGAATGCTCCGATTGTTGCGGAGACTGCGAAATCTGAGAACTTTTTTACTATCGAAAATCAAAATTTTTTAGTCAATAACTACATAAAAAGTAGTTAAGTATAATATTGATAGAATATTATTTATCGTAAAAAACCGAAAAGTTTAAAAAAAGTAATTGTATAATTTAATAAAAAAAGTTATTTCTCACCTTCGCTGAAGAAAACTAGCAGCAAGGCAGCCAAAGATAAAATAAAACCCATTTTGTCCAAGGTTCCGGACTTTCCGCGGCAGTGTTTTCACGGCCTTTGGTTTTATACTTCCGTTGCGAAACTAATTTGATTTTTTTAAATTCGTCTCATATTAAAATATAATTGTTGCTTGTTTGCCATTATATAACATTTAAATGCTTGCCATGTAAGTGCATTCAAATTATGTAACAATAAATTTTAATACCTCTTTATTAGGCAAATAAACAATTTGTAAGTAAACTTGCCGTCATAACGCAAAAGGCGAATCTGTAATTTTTGTTTCAAAATTAGCAAAAAATACTAATTTGCTTCATACCTTTTTCACATGTTTTCAGCAAATTTTGAAAATATTACTATCAGATGCCTCTCTCTTTTTTGATAAGACGGCATATTATTGAATTACAAACTGACACTTAATTTAATTAACAAAAATACAAAGCGGAAGTTTTATTTTTACAGTCCACTAGTGCCCTCAATTATTATACATTATTTACTGAAGAAAAATAGAAATTAATCCGAAATTGGGGGCTGCCATAAACTATGCCTTATAATCTTATAATTATAATGAAGTACGTTTAAAGTACCTACATCAGACTATGGATGATGTCTTTGCAATTGTTATACTGTGCGTTTTAGTTAAAAACGGCCGTTTATAGCAAAAATGCCTAGTATTCAAGCTATGCTTCTTATCATGATCTGACATCATCTAAATAAATGTACTGTAGTTCATAAGTGCAGTTATATTACGTGTTTTAATACTTTCAAATAACTTTTTTCCTAAAACCTTGTTATTCTTATTTTTGTGTATTACGAAAACAGTATGGGACTCAATATTTTACTTCAAATGATATGTTCTGAATACTTTTGGATAAAGAGTTAATTTAAAGTAAGAAGCACGTGATATGACTGGACTTATGAACGCGATCGTACTTATTATATCATACTATCATACTAATATTATAAAGAGGAAAGATTTGTATTTGTGTGTGTGTGTGTATGTTTGTAATGGATAAACCCAAAAACTACTGAACCGATTTCAAAAAATCTTTCACCATTAGAAAGCTACATTCACCCTGAGTAACATAGGCTACCTTTTACCACGGGAAAACGCCTCATTCCCACGTAAAAAAACTGTTAACGCGGGCGGAGAGCTAGTTATTAATTTTAAGCATAGTTGATAGCGGCCCCCAATTATTGATTAATTTCTATTTCTATTCAGTAGGTAATTAAGGAATATTAAATGAGGGTGCTAGTAGACTAGTTACGGAATCACGGTTTCGTATGCCGGAGGGTAATTCAGAAAACATCTTCAAATGAAGGGCATGGCCACAGCTTCGCGCGGCGCGGGCGGCGGCGGCGCAGGCGGCGGCGACCAACGGAATGTTGCCAGTAACCCATAGTCAAAATTAACATGAGAGAACTAAAAAAAGTTTTCATTTCTAAAACCCGCTAGAAAAATGTACCACCGAAATCAAGAAATTGTTTTAAAGGCGTGAAATTACACAACTATTACAAAAAACGTTCAATTTTCATGCAAAAAGTAACATTTACCTTATTTTACTTAGAACACGACTTCAACACTGTAATGTAGCACAAATAAGATTAAAAATACGTAAAAGTAACGTTTTAAGTCATGTGGCGCAAAGTGCTCCAAAATATCGTAAAATGTTACAATACTAACGTTCTGGCAAGTTTTGCGCCGCAAGTCGTCGCCGACGCGCGAAGCTGTGGCCAGGGGGTAAATCTTCAAAGGATTCGTCTTGTATTACATTACATTTATTAATACTTAATTTTTGTCTCATTTCATTTAAAAATGCATTCTATCGAGGCACCTGGGTTCCAACGTTCGTTATGATTATTGTTAGTTCTGGACATTGGAATATTGTAGAGTCCAGTTGTGAGCACAGGGTCGCGGGTTCAAATCCTGCTAATTTTCAAAGCATTCTCTTTACACCTATAGTCTCTCCTAATTTTTATTAATTTCTTTCCCGAAACAAAATATTGTTAACGAGATGAAGTGATGACAAATATCAATTTTTTAAGTTACCTGAAATAACTAGAGAGATAGAGGGACGTATGCAGAGCTGACTGCCAACATCCAGTAGTGGAGAGGAACCAGAAGAAGAAGAAGAAATAACTAACGAACGAACTTGGTGACTTTTCATGTGAAAAGTAACTTTGAAATAAAGAAAATAAATAACAATGTAATATTTCAAAATATATTTATTGCAAAATATTGTTTCCTAGCTCATTATAATTTTTTTTAAATGTACCTTTTTAAATTATTCAAACATCAAATGCCAGTTTCAAAGGAACTTCAAAAAAATTTCGAATTACAATATCAAAATAATTTAGTGTTTATTTTCCACTTTATTTCTCTTTTGATGCTTGATTTTATTTTTTGTGAGTTTTTGAGGTTGACTCACCTCACAAAAAACGCTGGTGCTAGAATCATTGAGCCGCCTGAGGCTTATGTAACAACTAAACCGGTAGATAGAGAAACACATGAAATTAGACAATGAAAAGACGTAGCAAATTTGAATAAAATCATCCTGGCAACACCTATTCTATAGGTTTACCTAATTCGACTTTATATCTTATTTTTTTCTATGTAACTTTGTTACCAGTACAATGTCTTCCAATTTCATCGATTGTCTAACTTTCATGTGCCAAACTCTAGTAGCCGGAACCAAAGACATTACGTTTTTTCTTTTGGTATCTCTATATGAGCCAAAAAGATACTTAATAAAACAAAAATGTGACGCACACACTTTCAATTATCTCATCTTATCTTATCTTATCTTAAATTAAATAATTTTGGTCAGCGCGTCTTTATGTATATACTAGATGAAAACCCGGCTTCGCTCGGGTGAAATGTGACTCATATAGGTACACATCTAGGTACAAAATGTAGGTAGATATTTCTGTAGTCATCGGTTCTCAAGGAATATTAAAAGTAAGCAAGGCATAGATTCGTATAGCTTCGTTTATTGTGTTTAATAAATATAGTTAATAAAAACTTCAATAGTTTTTACACAAATATTTTTTATTTTAAATCAACATTCAAAATTAACCAACATAAATTAACAAAACATATAACTTTTAAGGTTTATTCTCTGTAAACCTCTTTGTTTGCACTCAGTCTCTGTCTCTACTTTGGCGGGAAGATAATGGTGTAAAACCATGCACTCCGTATTCCAAAAATATGTTTCCTTGTCATCATCATTATCATTTCAGCCAGTAGACGTCCACTGCTGGACAAAGGCCTCCCCCAAAGATCTCCACAATGATCGGTCCCACGCTGCCCGCATCCAGCGGCTTCCCGCCATTCTCACCAGATCGTCGGTCTACCTTGTAGGGGGCCTGCCCACGCCACGTCTTCCGGCGCGTGGCCGCCATTCAAGAACCTTTTTTCCCCAACGGCCCTCGGTTCTACGTGCAATGTGCCCTGCCCACTGCCACTTAAGTTTCGCGATGGGGTTTCTATAGTAGACTGCCGTACGAATTTGTTGGAAAGAAATAATATATTGGTAGTTAGCTGGGGGCTGTAAGATTATAGTTCTAAAATATTATCGTGCGGAAACTTGTAGTTTTTTAGGGGCCCCACCGTACTACTCCAAAGTTGATTTTGATCTTTTTGTCTTTCTGGGTGGCAAAAAAAAAAAGAACGAACACCCCGAAGGCTAAGGCGGGAACGAAGCGAGCACAGCGAGCGTAGAGCCCGCCTTAGCCTTCGGAACCTATTTTTGGGGCTTAAATACCGTCTAAAAAACTACAAGTTTCCGCACGATAATATTTTAGAATTATAATCTTACAGCCCCCAGCTAACAACCAATATATTTATTTCCAACAAATTCGTACGGCAGTCTACTATAGTCAACCCTTCGCGATTCTTCGGGCTATGTCGGTGACTTTGGTTCGCCTGCGGATCTCATCATTCCTGATTCGATCACGCAAGGAACTCCAAGCATAGCCCTCTCCATCGCTCTTTGGGTGACCTGAGCCTTCTTATGAGGCCCACCGTAAGCGACCACGTCTCAGATCCAGAACTCATCACCGGCCACACACATTGGTCAAAGACTTAGCCTTGTTTTTGATTCATTCGAAGAAACAGTAATCTTTGAGATTCAATCCTAATATAGGCCAAGACATAATAGTCATGAAAAAGTTTTTCAGCGTAAAATATGGCCTAAAATTTTTACGAACAGCTACCGAAGCCGGGTTTTCATCACGGAATAACTACTAGCAAACTACTACTCCTCTAAAGATAGAAATAAAATCACTGCTGAAAAAACTTGTGAAAATACACATTATAACAAAGAGCAAAGAGAAAAAATAATTAATTGACAAAGAGTATATCATAAAAAAGTGTCAAAACAATATTTTCGCGAAAAGTCAACGGCTGAAGAAAAGTATTTAGTTTTGTTATGATTCACTCAATGTTTCCATGGCGGCTGCAGTTTGTTTATCATGGCGACTGCGATTTGTTTGTCAGTGCCATTAGAATTTAACGAAATTCTCTATAATCCGAATTTTGCGGATATATGTTGTCGACTCGAAATCAATATTTTTTCATGTTTTATTATTCATATAAGGTTTCGATCGAGTCTACCGTACCCCTTGACGAAATTATTAATATAGATGTATGAATAAAATACGGAATCAACAATAAGTCCACTTCCATATCGACATTAAAGTCCCTGTACTGTAAGAATGTGAAACACATCAAAAATTATCAAGTTTCCTAACTGAAAATTATTTTATAAAAATCCCTCATAAGGGTAGGGATCTCTCATCACGCAGACGCAGTAATCATCCTCCCTAAACATAGTACAGGCGGTTACATTCTCCGAAGGGCAGCCGAACCCAGCATCATCACAGTCTTGCTTCACTTCGCACGACACTCTTGGCTTGCGACTGGGATTTAAATATGATATACAAAAATAGTCATTAAAGAATTTTATGAACTGACACACTATGAAGAATCCCTTTCTATTGCCCTGGCAGTCGTGTGCATTTTCAGCCATCTTGCATTTTTGACCTCGCCCTGCGGCTGAAACTAGAAGATTGGTACTGGTTACAATAGCGACATGGACAGCGTGATATTTAACTGGTTGTAGATCTTTGAGGTATTGATTCTACTCATGAATGTGAACAACTTTTACTTTACCTCCACTGTAGAAATTGCGAAAAAAAAATCAAAGTAATGTTGTTCACAATCATGAATAGAATCAATCCCCCAAGGACCTACAATCAGTTAGATACTCCCTGTGTACAGATTCCTAATTCTAAAGATTTAAAATTTAACAGAAATATATTAAAAAATACATATTAGCGAGTATCCATGGGACAATTTAATACATTTGCAAAAAAGTTGAATAGAATTTATAGACAGTGTTTAAATATACCTTTCATTGTAAAAATCAAGAAAAGAACTAATATTATTTGATTAATAGCAGTCATCTTCTGGAAAGCTTCAAGACTACCTTACATTTCCTGTAAACATAAGAAATAGTAATAGTTAAACTAAATCAGTCAAGTTGCTCGCTCATTCAGAATTGTTATACGCCGTAGGTTTCTGACATAATTTCTAAAATTACTACACTTTACCCATAAGATAGTAGCCGAGTCCAACGGCTTTCCGTGCTTTCCAAATCACGAAAACATTTTTCCTTTTCAGAAAACCAAGTTGTTTAAAAGTGGAGAAAGTATGACAAAGTTATGTTTTCAACTAATGTACCACCGGGATCCGAAGCAGGAACCATTATGGGAGACAGGTTCTTTACCACTCAGCCTTATAGGATGAAATATTACCCCGAGTGGTTATAAAAGGGAACACTACTGTCTGTTTCCTGAGATTTTCACCTATATTTGCAACCCACAACAATACAATGACATCTTTGTGGATGTATTCAAAGACAAAAATTGTACTTACATTGGTACCTAAATTTTAATACTTTTATAGGAGAATGGAAAAAAATGTATAGAACTTATTCAAATCGCAGCCAAGAATGGTTTCGTGTTATCGGTGTGTATTGGTTTTACAATTACAGACTATGGTTTTATGGCAGCAATGTGCTAAGTAGGTACTTGTAAAACAAATAAAATGAATTTTATATTTATTTTATCGAAAGTTTTTAAATTTTATTCAGCGGCAATACTGTTTAAACGGACATCGAATCGCTTTTTTTTAAATTGACCTATGCTTGAGTCGAAAAAGTACGACGGATCAAGCTTAAAACATCGAATCGCCTTGCTTTATATACTTAAATTATTTATTATTCTTTAGACTTGTCATTCCTTTAAGGGGCAACGCAAACAGAAGACGGCGAGGCGAGGATACGGCACAGGCGCGGCGGTGTATCGACTGAAACTGGTTTGACATACGGTTGAAAACGGCATGCCAAAATCGAGTAGCGCGCGGCGCGTCGAGAGCCGGCGCGAGACCGCCGCGCCGCCGTATGTCAATACATTTAAGGTTTGGTTTTGATTGATACATCGCCGCGCCTGCACCGTATCCTCGCCTCGCCGTCTTCTGTTTGCGTTGCCCCTAAGATGTAAGCCACTCTTGGTTTGTGCGAAATTTTACTTTTGACGTCATCTATTGTTTAAAAAACCTACAATGAATAAACAAATTGAACTTCGACTTTGACTAACATAGGAAAGTTCTTAAATAGATGTGTAGACAAAAAGTTCCAAAATAAGGTAAAGAATTCGTAATATTAAGTAATCTGAAACAGTTTTATTTATTGCTGTTAATATAGATCTATAGTCATCAAATTAGTACCCTTATAACATCCTTGATCAAATTGAAGAAGCACATAAAGAGATGTTAGTAATGTGAAAATGCATTATTCGAAAAATATACTTAAACATCTGAACTGCTGGATATTTATGGCCTAAAAATCGCTTTCAGTTTCAGCAAATTGCATAAATAGTGTTATCAGTACAGGCAACGATGGTTGGTCGATAGGGATCTGCATATAAAACACAAATAAAATCTTCATAATTAAATTTATACTGCCAATTTAGATTCTCACAATTTAACAATATCATTTTTGTAATCTGTTTACTGCATAGAGTTAGAAATAATTTTTTTATTGGTAGTATTATAGAGACGTAAAATAAGGCGACCAAATCCTGTCAACATCTTAGTGGTTTCTCACTGAGATATCTTTGTTTTCCTTCAGTTTCAAACAACAAAAAGTTGCATTCCTTCGGAACAATCATAACCCCCCCCCCCCGCACCTCCACTAGTTGTCAGAATCTGTTTGCCATTACGACTCTATAGTGTTTTGTGGTTTACTGTATGGTTAGCGGTGGTGGTGGGTCTTTCAATACACAAACACAGTAATCATTTCCTGGCGGATAGACGTCATTAACCAGGGTACAGGCTAGCTCAGATTCAATTGGGCAACTCAACCCATAGTCTTCACACTGCTGTTTATATCTGCACTGCTTATCTGGCAGTGGATCAGGATCGGAATAGAGTACGCAACGATAGTCATTGGAAACTTGTATGTACTGACAAGCTTTAAACGTTCCAGCAGGAGGCGGGTAACAGTCGTGAGCATTTAGACTTTCAAGGCATACCTGAGCATTGCCTGAAAAAAAAAACAAAAGTGGTTATTAGAATAAAATAGAACCGACCTACCAGTTCATTGATCAAGTGAGCGCGAGGCGTGTCAGTTTCAGTTTGGACCAAAATGCGAAAATAGGCTTAAAAAAGTATAATATTATGTGCATGTGAATTTGTAAAATATCGAGGATGGGTGCAAAAAGACATGAAAAGACATCTTTTCGTTAACGCGATGAACAAAGTTATAATAAACTCACAATGAGCTTAAACAAAAACCACCTTTAAATAGCATCTATATAAAACAAACATTATGCAGCAATAATCTGGAATAAATCTGTAGAGGTCGAGACTCTGTACATAGAAAAAAGATGCCTAAAATCGAGTCAGGGGGATGTAAGAAGTGAAATAGAACATATCTAGATTTTTTGTTTCTCTGTTTGTACGAGCTAATCTCCGAAACTGTTAGACCAATTTGAATTAATTTTCATGGTGGTACCTTATATCTGCGGTCAACATCTTAGATAGTTTTTACCGCGGGAAAATATCTCATTTCTAAGGGAAACCGCACGGAAAAGTCAAAATGCAACGCTGGCGTAGCCTATTAAGATAAGATAAAATAAGATTACACAGATTGTTGTGTTTCGTAGTGCATCTAGTGACAGCTTGCTAGCTTGTCGCTTAAGCGATAACTACACTCGGTTCCCTTAGTCACCTTCTATGGCACCCAATGGGAAAACATGGGACGAACGACGGTTCTATTATAATGCCGGAACCACAGTTTGTATTACATGAAATTACTTTATTTTTGGAGACTGATGTATTTAGGTAAATCAAATTTAATAAAAATATACCTCCAATTGTAAAGATCAGTACAAGAACTGAAAAAACAGTAATAGCAGTCATCTTTCACTCCAGGTTCTAGACCACCACCGTCTAGACTTTTCCTGTTTCCTGTAAATGTATGGAATTGGCTTAAGGTTTATTGGTTACGTATGTGAAAGATAAAAGCTGCTGTACATTTTTTGGTGTTATGTACGGTTATGCTCTAAAGTGCAGTCATAAATTTTAATTTTAGGAGAACATAGGAATGGTAATTTATTTCCAATTTTCTTAAATACCTTCAAAACTATTTATCGTGAAATTGTAGAAATAATACATTTGAGATTACAAATTTATTATTTTTACAATTTCACGAAAAATCGTGTAGTTTTCAAAACTTTATTTTTTAAAGCCTAATTGATCACCTAATGTCAATGTCACACGTCCGTCTTTGGGTCACGGATTTACATACTTGTACCAAATTTCAAGTCGATCAGTCCAGTTGTTTTGGCTGATGATGAAAAACTTAGTTTGTACGGCACCCACTCCAGGCGAGTTCAACTCGCACTTGACGTATTTTTTTTAATTGTCCAAAAATATGTAAGTTGATTCCACGCCTTTGGACTTAGCATAGATACGTGAGTTCCAAATTTAAACATAAAAATAGCAATTATGGGAATTATGTTTATTAATGAGAAAGTTGTATAAGAAAGATGCTTACCTTTACAAGCAATAAAGCAGGTTGAGCTATGAAATATCAATTACACTACCTTTATATACTAAGAAAATCAACAGGTAATCAATTTAACGATTTGTAAAGATAATTGCATAAAACAAATTGCTACAATTTTAGCTAAGTACAATTATGCATACTTACCTTAATTAAGTGTTTTTTTATCGATGGCAAAAAACATACAATACGATTTGTCACAAGTGGATTACCTTAAAATGGCCTTGTTATATAATTATATGTAAAGGGAACGCGTGGATTGCATACAAGCTCAGCTCCGCGGTGCGGTTTGTCGATAACACAATGCACTTCAGGGGCTCGTTGAATGATAGTGGCGCCGCCATCCGTTAAAAAATAATTACTCAGTGAGTAAACAGTTTTTCAAAAATCCTGTAAGTAATTTTAAAGATTTGGTGTTTTAGGATAGAAGCCATCAACTCTGTTGGTTTGAGTTCGATTAAGTTACAGATAGAAAATTTGCCAAAAGTGACCGTTTTTAACAGCTTTTCCATCTGTAAATACAGCGGACTGTAATAAATACAGTTTATGGTCCCTATATATCCTATAGCACACCAACTTCAAAATGACCTATCGGATTTTAGAAAAAAAACTTCACGAGTAATTATTTTTTAACAGACGATGGCGCCACTTAGCCTCGGGTAGTCCCTTAAGGGTAGCAGCTAGCAGCACACATTTCAACTCGGAAAGGGATCGGCACCGTTTCAACTCGACCCGTTCAGATCTATTTGTATGAGACTCCCTACTGCAATGCACACTAATCAGAATCGTAACGAAAACGCCTCGCATCGGGACGACCTGCAGTCTACGTGCTTACGGCTCTCCGTCGCATAGCTTACGGCTCTCAGTCGCATAGCTTACGGCTCTCCGTCGCATAGCTTACGGCTCTCCGTCGCATAGCTTACGGCTATCCGCTGGTTAACACCTAGGCCTGGTTTACGGAGACGTGGGCCGTAGCACGGCGCGTGCGGCTTCCCATACTGTTTGCGACGCGTGGACAATCCAAATGTACGCCGCACGCGAGGCCTTACTGCCTTTATGCCAAGCGTAAGCAGATGTTCTATGGGCGGTGAAACAATAACATTTTTCTTTTTGGATTTTTTTCTCGAGTCATGTTTGCAACTTATCACTGCACATTTCACAATATTTTCTTATTAAGTTACTTATTTTCGCCGGGAAAAACAATCAGCTCCGACGACCACTTCCTACTAAAAAATATTCGGACTGTGCATACCCGTGCTTACGGTGCATACTTAATAAGGCGTGCTCTATGCCTACCATATTTTTTTATCTATACTCTAAGAAAGTGTAGTAATTATTAGCGAAACAAGTGAAGAAAGTGCATCGGTGCGACAGCGGTTAACCAACCTGTCAGCGGAAGGATTTTGTTTGAATAATCAGATGAAACTGAGGAGTATTGTTTTATTTTTGCAACTGTACTAGTATTTAACACTAAATTCGTAATACGGCACCTCAAAATTAAGTAAACAGAAGATAAAATTTACCACACAACGCCTTCCTTGTTCATATCTTTTTTAATATTGTAAAGAAAACTAGTATTATTATATTAAAATACAAAAGATGCGATCCTGTGGAGTTTCTTTGGCGGGTTCTTCTCCATGCTCCTGCGCACACATAGCGCAAACCTGCCAGTTATGTTCAAACTGAAATCGCATCGCCTCTTTAGATTTATTAATATCTTTTTTTATTTATTGCTTAGACTTGTAAGTACAAAGCTTTTTAGCTTCTTAAATGATGTCATTACGTGTTCTGAGAAGCCTATAAATGCTTATAAATGTTTGAAGGAAATACGCGCATTTCATACAAGTTCAGCACCACCTTAGCTTAGATATAATAACTACATCATTATACTGATTATTTTGATGTACAAATTGTGATAAACAAGAGATATTTTACTAACATAATATAAATTCATTTCAATTGATCTTATAAATAGTATCTGGCACATACCTCTAAAATTTTAAATTACAAGGCTCTAAAATTATAAAATAATGATAAAGTGTTTTAGGAGGGTATAAACGAAAACAATCATGGCGACTAGGCGAAAATTTAAATATTATGTTTTCTAAGATTAACACTAATTTTATAAATGTTATTTCTACTCGGATATAAAAATAATTAGTTGTCATGTATTCGATGATATAAGTTCGCTTTCCATTGAACTGATTAAAGTAATTTCGTTGTTTTTACTGTACAGCAAGAAAACGTTGAAAAAAGAACAAAAATAAAACAATGTACTAAAATAATAATAAAAATGAGAATTTTGTATTTCACAACACGCACATCATCCTTCCATCCATCTGTCATTTTATAACGACAATAGGCAGAGCAAAGATAGCAGGGGGTTCCTTCAATACGCACACACAGTAATCATCTTCGTCCTCCTTATACATAACGCAGGCGTGGTCTTTATTTGATGGGCAAAGCAACTCAGCGTCTTCGCAATCTTGCTTTACATCACAATGCACTTCAGGCGGTACGTCAGGTTTGCGATACGATAAACAATAATAGTCTTTAACGTCCTTTAGATATTGACAGGTTTTAAACGTTCCTTTGATCGCCGGGTTACAGTCACGAGCATTTTCAGCTGGTCTGCATCTTTGCAGACTTTCTGAAACTAGAAAATATATTTCAAAGTCAATGTCAAAATTTTTATTCTTTTCATATCTAAAAACCTGTTAGTAAAATGTACCACCGAAATTAGCAATTGATGTGCAGGCATGAAATTAGCAAAGTTACAAAACTTTTAGTTCATTATTATATAGTTATCTTTAACGTTTATTTAAAATTTAATTGAATTTACTTTAGAAAATATTTGTAAATACCTTTTACAGTAAATATCAGGAGAACCGGTAGATAATTAATAGCAGCCATCTTTCAGTCAAGCTTCGAGACTAGAATAAGTTTATTTTTCTTGTTTCCAGTAACATTTCAAAACAATAAAAGCAACATATAAAATAGTTTACTAACTACAATAACATTTGGTAGTACTAAATAAATATATATATGTACATAAAACAAAGTCGTGTTACAATTTATAACTCGAGAATGGCTGCAGCGATTTTTATGATTTTTGAGTTATTGAATTTGTATCCGTCCTGGTTAGCAGAAATACCTAAGTATTAAAGTTCACAAAAATGAAAGTGATAAACAAAATTAAGTTCCCCTTAAAAAATGAAACAATTTCAAATTCGAAGTCACTGCCATTACGTGGCGAAAAGAAACACACAACTATTAAGATCTGAAACGGGATATTCACCATGGTGGTTATGTAAACAACAGTGATAGTTTTAAAAAGTACTTCAAAAATCACACAGTGTCAGCCACTGGGAACTGCAAAGCAGCGTCCTTCTTTCTTCTTTCTATTATCTGTGTAATCAACCAATTGCGATTCCTAACCCGTTTGCTGATGTAGGTATACGTTTCTCCCAGGGAGAGAAGAAATTGATATATCCCTTATCCGTCCTTGCGTTTCATAAATCTTAAATTTACTTAATTAAGCTAGTAAAACACAACATTATCAATTCTCCGGCACTGCTGGTTTCGCTAGTACTTACAAGGGATGTGGTCATTCCAAGATGTGAACGTTCGTGGAATACGGACTTTGGCTGAAAATGGGCATTTGGTGTCGAATAGATTATAACATAAGGAGAGATGTCATTATTTATAATGTGAGTATCAGCTGAAATATATATTATAATATAGTTAATGTTTTTACCCTACTGAAGAAGGAGGGATATGTTCTTCATGTTTAAGTATGTTTGTATAATAAGTATGTTTGTGTTTTGGCACGCTCTTTAGTCCAAACGACTTGGCAAAGTCAAAACTTTATACGTTTAATAGAAATGATACATTTTTGGTATTTAATCGAAAATCTATAAAAAATTGAAAGTAAATCTTATAAAAATATAAATACTTTTTAAATAATGTTTTAGCGTATTATAACAAAAAATCTATCTCTATGATTATAGTAAGTAGTAAATTCATTTAAAAATAACAAAATAATGAAACTAGTTAGGATACGAAATTATTAACTACAATAAAAGTACCTCCTACTAAGAGAAATGATTAGTAATATATTTAAAAACATGACTTTAGTTTAATTTAATTTTAGTAATCTAATCATATAAAACCGAATTATGGTTGTGTTCCTCAGCCTAAATTTTGCTTTCACGCTGATTTCAATAATGATCAGGCAATCGCTACTAAAACGTCGCACACAAAACTAGGTGGTAAATAAGGATCAAATTCAAATTCAAAATTATTTTATTAATTATAGGCTCCCTTAGTACAAGTTTCTATAAAAAAGAGATCAAACATCTAAAACAGGCGATGTGATATAAGTTTGAACATAACTTGCGGGTTCGCGCAATGTGTGCGCTGCTGTGGAAAAGATCCGTAAAAAAATTACCATAACAAATTTAATTTGTACGCACTTTTTGTAGGTACCGACAATCTAACAAATTATCTTTTTTTTTTCTACTATCTCACGTATTTTACTATTTTAATTCAAAGCGAAATTGTATTGTATAGTGTTGTATTGAAAAACATTGTGCTCGGGCGGACTCAAACCTTTATCTCCTTGACTATCCCGGCCAACACAGTCATACTAACAATTGTGCCAGCGAGTCACCCAACGGATTTCATTATGTTTTTTTAAGTACTTAGAATGTACATTCTTCAACTTCATCTGTCCTATTTCATTGGTAGTATAGCTGTCTTAACTATGATGGATTATGGTGATATTGGTGAACTATGATGGGCCAGGTGGCATTTGCGAAACGTAATATTGGCAGACCAATGCTGCGCTTCAATGATTGCGCAAAAAGCGACATGGTGGCCTTTGGTATCAACCCCCAAACCTGGGAAAGCCTGGCTAGCAATCGACCAGAGTGGCGAAAAGCCATTGCTGAAGGGCGTACTACCCATGACGCTGCATGGTTTTAGCACCTCGCTGTAAAACGAAACGCACGTCTCAAGAATCAGCGGGTTCCTGCACCAACTAACTGGCAACATAAGTGCCCAAAATGCGGTCGTCTCTGCCACTCTCGTATTGGCTTGTTTAGCCACGGATGCCGGTGTCGTCGAAGCATAAATTGACGCTGCTTAAAACGTCTGACAAGACGAAAAAGGCCAATGATGATGATGATGATGATGATAGCTGTCTTAGCTTGTATAGTAAGAGGACGCGGGTTCGAGACCTAGCATGAGCTTAATGTTTTCGCTTAGATTAAAAAAGTTATTCATTTTTTATAGTGGTACTTTTCTTTTGCAAAATCGGATTGTCCAGTACACAAAGGCAAAACAAAGCGTCTTTCAAGTAGTTGTCATTATATAAGGTACAGTCCACATGATATTCTAGTGGGCAATATAGTTGTGCGTTTTCGCAATCTGTCGTAGATTGGCATGTCATGGCGGGTGGTATGTAAGGGTTGCGATATAATACGCAGTAATCGTCAGCGTATTCCTCTATGTACTGACAGGAGAAGAACATTCCAGGAGGAGGGTTGTAGCAGTCACGAGCATGCATTTCGTAGTTGCATTGTTTTGGGAATCCTGAAACTATAGAAATATTAGTAAAACAGCTGACTCGACAGACGTACTTAGTCAAAGTTTTTGTACTGATAATCTAAAAGCGTAGGTGTACTATGATCTGTTATAAATCCGGAAAACAGTATATTGACCTCTTTCTTTTCGTAAAGGTTAATAAAAATAATGTAACGCCAAAATGTCTGGCAAGGTCTTACGCTCACCCCGCCTTCTACTACGGTAGGTACGCATTGCATGTAGGCATCAATGACCGTTTTTCCGGATTAATATGAAACAAACCATAGAGCTAGTGGCTAGAGCCTTTGTCTTCCATTTAGCAGATGCAGGTCTAAGCCTCATCACGTACAAATGTGTTTTCAGTTTCCGAAATCATAAGGCCGTACTTTCGACGACCTTGGGCGTCGAGGCGGCAGCGATTATACTTGTGTCGAAAAAGTGCGACGAATCAAGCTTCACCGGACTTGTGAGGTAGTGGAAGGCTCTACCAGAGTAGCCATGTACCAACGCGTCTAGGGGCGGCTTGAGGAAGCCTCGAACCTAGGCCTAGAGCGTTGATACGGATAAACATAGCGAAGGAGACGACGCCCGAGAGGCTCCGTCTCTGATTATTAGTTTAGATTTCGGCCCCGCCGGCGGGTACAGGAATTGTTACCTGAAGGGGGCCATATAATGTACGTTGATTCAACGCTCCTTCGGTAAGAAAACAACGTAAGAGGTAACAACCTACATTGAGTGAGGGTCATCGACTAAAGCATGTAGATTGTACAGTAAGTACACTCTGATTCACCGTATGCTATTAGAATTAAGCCCTACGCTAAAATAAACGCTAGATCTGATCTGTAAGTACGCGTACTTACAGATCAGGATCTGTAGTTATTATAGCGAGAAAAAAATCTATTGCCTACATTAGTGCGGGAGATATATGGAGTTTTTAATTGTTTAGAAAATTTATTAAAACATACCTTCAATTGTAATAATCAGGACAAGGACTGATAAGACATAGATAACAGTCATTTTTCAGCGAAATTTCGGGAACTCAATACTTTTCTTTTTACCTGTAAATATGTATGATAATATTAATAAAAAAAAATGAAAAAATTACCATAATAGCAATCTATGAGTTCAATAACGCAAAAAGATACCTACTATATAATATACAGGGCGTCCCACAGCACAGCTATGCCACATGGAGGGAAAGTACCTTAAATATTGTAAGTAGAACATTTTACTGAAAGAAGACTTTATTTTATTTCTAAAAACTATTAAAACTGCATTCATACATTTTTTAATAATTACATGGTTGAACCGGGAATCGAACCCGTTATACGAGAAAAAAATATATCCTGTAGTTTTATCATACCGATTGAAAGGCTTTATCATAAGGGTTATTTTTTGCTAAACAACATAGTGTCAGAAATAAAAGGAAGACTATGTATTTTAACATTTTTAATACAAAATTTATCAATTTTATTAATACGCTGTTGAATACAAAGTCGCACTCTTTTGATTATTTCACTCCCTGTCTTTAAAACTACGCCACGGATTTTGATTTTAATAGATAGAGTGATTCAAGAGGAAGGTTTATATGTATAATACATGCATAATATACTAAAGGATAACCCACAATAACCATTTTCCCGTGCGGAGCCGGGGCGGGTCGCTAGTAACCCCATGCATAAAAAAAATCTCGGCGACCACTTCAAATGTTAAAATTCATGATCTTTCTTTTATTTCTGACACTATGTTATTTAGCAAAAAATAATCCTTATGAAGGAGCCTTTCGATTGGTATGATAAAACTACAGAGTGTTTTTTTTTCCTCATGTAGCGGGTTCGATTCCCGGTTCAACCATGTAATTATTAAAAAATGTATGAATGCAGTTTTAATAGTTTTTAGAAATAAAATAATGTCTTCTTTCAGTAAAATGTTCTACCTTCAATATTTAAGGTACTTTCCATCCATGTGGCATAGCCGTGGGACGCCCTGTATAGTTGATCAACACAATATACATATACACATTTCTGGGATATTTTTTGTTCGCCTTGTATGATACCCATAGGATGATCACTAAGCAGTTGGACCAGTGCCCCGTACCGAAATTTATAAGTCAGAAACTATACGGCTAAATCCATTGAAATTTACATATTTTTTAATCATAAAGATTATTTATTTGCGTGAAATATGGTATGTAAATTAGATCTTAAATTTCTAAATAAATTATGTCCCTAATCATTACAATTTCACTATTTGGCATGCAGAATACGAAATGATACACAATTTAAAATAATCATTAAACTAAAATAAAATATTGCCGAGAAAAATATTAAACATTCTTACCTCGAAGTGTGATGTAAGTATATGTATAATTATAACTATACTATATAAACTATAATTATTAATAGCTAGTAACATGTTAATCAATTTATGAAACTTAAATGTTACAATCGTTAATATTTACAACTTATTTATGATAAGAAAAATAAAGAAAAAAAACGACGCGGAAAAATACAACGCGGGCGTAGCCACGGGTGGACAGCTAATTAATTAATATAATAATAATATAAACTTTGCGCCCCATTTCTTTGTTTTGCCTCCTAAATGTAAAGGACTTAACTAAGGAATGTAAATATCTGAAAATTAAAAAAAATTTGCTAATTTTTAGTTAATATTATATTTTTAACTGGTATAGTCTCTTAGCAAATTTTTATTATTTTTAAATGAAATGAATATAAAAAAATATATTTCGGACAGGAACTTGAACCCAATTTAGCCAGATTTCTAGTACGTACCCTGAATTTTTTTACATAAGCTCGTCCTGAAGAATCCAGACTTAGATTTAGATTTATTTATTTGCATAAGATACGGGTCACAACTCAATGGTCTTAATGTAACATATTTTAGATCCCACATAGGACAGCATGCAAACATTGGTCAAACTTTTTCTTATAAACAACACATTAAAATCTCGAAATCTCTTTGAAGTCCAAAAATTCACGAATTGAGTAAAACATATTCTGTACTAGCCAAGCCCGGAGAGACTTTTTAATTGTTGATTTGTTATTTGATTGTTTAATTGACATACCTATATTTTTATGCACATTATGTAGCAGTTTTTCCTAAACCGAGTACTTCTTGGAACAACCTCACTTACAAGATCGTTTGGATTTCTCTTTTTTTTCCCAGTAGCATCCTTTTTTTTGTAAAAATAATTGTAAATGTAATTTAACAAATATTGCAACTTCAAGAATGTATGCGTATAGACAGGGGATTGGTAATATATTCAAGTTTTTAAAGAGTGCCCGATATGGAAAATCTGGTGGAACATTAAAAGTTGCCCTGTCAGTCTGGGCACTCTACATTTTTCTGATTAAAATCCGCTTTTTTGAGCACAAATTTTACCTTAGGATTGCCTGGTAGGGATTGCAATAAATCTGCATATTGGCTCTTGTACGGACTATTTTCTTGTCTGTTTATTTTAGCGCCAAGTTTGTGCTAGGTTTATTTTCTCCCTATTGTATCACTAAATTCAGGTATATTCGTATAGGTAAGGTATTTTTAATCTAAAATATAATATAGAGTAAGGACTCCCATACATAACTGCGAATTCGCAGTGCATTGCAACTTTCTGCGAGCTAGCATGAACAATCAGTTCCATGGTCTGAGAAAACAAGGTCTAACCGTTAGACCACGTGACTGACACAAGCTTACGTCATTTTGCGCTGTTCATTCTTGTCTATAAACACGCATTCAACAAGGATCTTAGATCATGATCAATTCGAAAATGTTTGTGCGAACTCGCAGAAAGTTGCGATGCGATGCGAATTCGCAGATCTAAGGTAAAAAAAATCTGTATTTTTTCCTATTTATTACTTACTAGCGACCCACCCCGGCTCCGCACGGGAAAATGGTTATTGTGGGTTATCCTTAAGTATATTATGCATGTATTACGAGTATACATATAAACCTTCCTCTTGAATCACTCTTATCTATTAAAAAAAACCGAACCAAAATCCGTTGCGTAGTTTTAAAGATTTTAAGCATATATAGGGACATAGGGACAGAGAAAGCGGCTTTGTTTTATACTATGTAGTGATTTATTTACTCTCTGGATTGACGCACGCGCAGTAGTCCCCAACAGGGTCGTTGTCGGGGTAGTAAACGCAAATCGGTTGGGATTTCCCGCGGCATCGGGACTCGCTCAGCCTACAGTCGACAGTGGTACTGCACGCGACTACAGGGGGTGGGTAGGGATCGTAGTGTAGGACGCACACTTCTCTGCCAAAGTCCGACAAGTACTGGCAGGCGTAAAACGTCCCAGATTGGGGGGGTTTCCCGCAGTCACGGGAATTTGATGCAGGCTTGCATCGTGTATATCCTCCTGTAACTGAAAAAAATATTGATTATTTTATCAATACATATAATAATATCGTCGATTTACGCTTCTATTTAAAATTAAAAAATGGTTTAAAAAGTCTGAAATTTCCCCTTCCCTGCGTTATTTTTCTCTGAAAATCATGCATTTTCCTGTAGTAAAACTATATAATTATATTATGTTTTGTTTTATATTAATCCGGACAAAAAATCATTGACGCCTGCATACCTACAATGCGCACATTTTTTACAAATGATCCGATAAAATGATACGGTTTGACTGGAAGAGATCTCTATTTAGAGATTAGCTCGCCCTTGTTTACTTCCGCTTATGTGAATTGTATAATTTTGCTTTTGTGTACAATAAAGAATCTAATAAAACTATCGGAAATTATCGCAATATACGTAATATGGCATACCGTAGTAGAAGTTGGGGTGAGCGTGTGACCTTGCCAGACATTTTGGCGTTACATTGTTTTTAATAACTTCCAAGAAAAGACAGAGGTCAATGAACTTTTGTCCGAATCTATATGAAACAGACCATAGACCTCCTTCCTGATTTCATCTGATACCTTAAAGTTCTGCCCGTATTTTTAAATTACCCTTAATAATGGGACTAAACAAAAACTACTAGAAAACAAACAATGTGTACTATTACTAATTTATTAGATGTGAAATTACCTTCAATTATTGAAATCAGAGCAAAGACTGATAGAATCTTAAAGAAACAGTTTATTCTCCTTCCTTGCATCCTGAAACCATTTATATTATCAGACGCAGAGTTTATATTCAGTCTGTCCCATAGATCGCGAAAGCGGTCCGTGTTACAGGCTGCATATAAATTCGGGTTTCAACCAGCAGTCCGCTCTTTACCGAGTCTGTGAGTGACTTTTGTCTTAAATCAATGATCAAGTTTAAACAAGTTTGATCGGGAGGAGCTAAGCCACAAATTAATTTAATTTTTAACGACAATACAATTTTCTTATCACTTTTTCATCAAAATATCTATCGGAGGCAATCATATTAGAATAAAAAGACTAAAAAAACAAAAAACTTACCTTGAAGTTCAGCAAATCTAACAAACGTTACGAAAAATCTGTTAGCGTTTATATACTAGGCAAATTTTGCAATAATCTTGTAGCTATTTTAATCAAGTTTCCAAATTGCAACAATGATTGTTTCATGATTGGGATAAATAGTTTACAAGCTTTGCGGCTGGCTTTCGTCTCACACTAAATTAATAAGTATAGAATGAGTAGTGTTAAGAGGCCTTACGATATAAGTGTGAACAGAACTGGCAGGTTTTCGCAATGCGCAGTGTGTTTGTTTTCCGCCTTTAATTATTATATTTTCCAAACTGTCTAAATTCCAACCAACTATGGTTTGAGCAAAATTTCTATGAAAAAGAAAACACTTTGACGACATTATATTGTTTCAAATAACATTTAATAGTTAAATTACTTTACGATTGAGATTGATTTTCAAATTTTATAAACATTTAATAGTTAAATTACTTAGTCTTTCAGTTTTATATTGATAAAAAAAGTATAATACGTTACGATTTCTACATGAACTGACCTTTTAATTACAAATATATGAATTCAGCTGTCCAGACCGCGGAAACGTGTAAAAATCATAATAATATTGCCAAATTTTAATCAAATTATAAAAAAACAGAAACATTTTACAACTCTTCTGTTATAACAGTGTGGTATACATGGCGCGAGGAAACTCAATGCTGTCAAGTTAACAACTCAAATAGCTCGAAGTGGCTTGTAAAAAAATACACAATTCATTTCTCTTCGTGCGGAGGAATCGGAGGAGACGATAAACCAGACGATTCATAGATAGGCGGCAATGGACGATTCAGTACACACACACAAAAGTCCATTGGAGGGTAGTTGTCCGGGTAAAAGGCACATGTTATGCGGTATGTATCTTGATAAGGAGCACATTGTAATGATCGACATTCCCTTGGGGTTTGGCAGGGGATGGTGGGGGGGATGATCGGGTCGTGGTACGTCACGCATTGGTGGTCTCTCCGTTCCGCAATCCATTGGCAGGCTTGGAAGTATCCTGGCGGTAGTTCTGGGCAATCGCGGCCATTTTTGTTTGGTTTGCATGAGTGGAAGGCGTCACCTGGCAATGAAAAGTTTAATGAATTTTTTTTTATCTGTGAAATGTTTGTATGGTTTTTTGATGTTTAATCCTTATTTCCTATTTTAGAAATTTTCATAATTTATTTTCTGTTATTTTTATTATAAAATATTAAGCAAGAAATGAAAAAGAAGTTTTAAGATAAAACAAAAAAATACCTTGATGAATCACGAATAAAACAAAGATTGACCAAATAGAAATATCTTTCATGGTTGTGCACTTGGAAACGAAAGGCATTATTTTCTATTTTATTTCTGAGACATTCAATTATAAAATGAAATGTAAATATAAATGAGGATGTTGTTTCATTATAAAAACACAATATGAATTTTATACGGTTTATTACTACGCAAATTTAAAAGTACAACATCGCTATAATTTATTTACAAGTGTGAAAAATTTACCTTTACTACATAATAAATTGTAAATGTTTAGTTTTTTCTTGGGAATAAGGAAACTTCACCTATTATTGTTACGTGGAAATGTAGTAAAATTATTTTATTCATTACTGTATAAACTTTTTCATTAATTGAAAACGAGAGCTAGTCTTGTTCTGAGCAACTTTTGACGTCAGTTAAGTATCTTAAAAAAAATATTAATAATTTTGAGTTGGAAAAACAAACCCTAACGCGATTTGACTTCAGAACGTATGCCGTCTCACCACATAAAAGTTAAACGCACGTTGAATGCGTGGTGAAGAAATCCCACATGAGGTTTTTCATACAAGTTTAGACACTTAGTTTTAAATTTAATTGTATTTATTTTAGACTATCACATAACACTTTTGTATTTTTATCACCACATGTTCGCAAGAAAGATAAACTATTTTCTAAAATTTGTAACATTTAGTTTTATAACATAACTACACTAAGTCACAAAATTCGTCATAAAATATTCATTCGAATCGTAAAAGTCTACTCTCACGCAAGTAAAGTTCTTAGATAATTGTCTCTGTTGAAATGTTTTTTTTTTATTGTTGTAAGACACCATCACATGTGTTGGAGGATTTTATACAATGGTACAAGTCAACATAAAAGACAAGACCACTGTAAGGTCTCTCCTTAAAAATTAAAATTTTGAATCGATCGTACTTTGGTAATGGAAGAAATACGTTCGGCTCTACATCGGAGAAAAAAAAACCTTTAAAAAAAGCTTTAACTAATTCTTTCATTCTTTCTTTTAATTCATATGGCTAGATATCTACCAAAGCTTAAAACGCTGCGTAAATTTTATAACAATCTTTCAGTCTAATTTTGCACTAAAAAAAATTAAAGGTGGTGTAACTTTCTGAAGTCATTAGTACCTACCTACCTAAATATTTTCATTCAAATTTTTTTTTCTAAAACTATCTTAATAGGTTACCTAAAAATAAACCGATTTAACGATGATACACCTAATTCGAGCAGCTCGTAAATGTTGGCTTTGGTGTTTAATAGTGAGAAAAATCCCAACTGCCGCCATTTTAATGTAAGCTGTATATCAGCTGCATTAGCGGGCCGTCGACAGTGTGAATGGGCCTTTAATTTATTGCCGCTTCACATATTTTTATTATCTTTACTGATGTATAAAACTTTTATTGCAAAAAACAAAACAACCGAATGCGAAATTTTTTTTTTTTTAATTTCTTACAATAGATACAAATAAGAAACTAAAAATATAATTATTAGAAATTATTTAAATCTTAATTTTGTATGGGTGTGATGAATTTGTATTCTGTTTTAAAGAAAAAAATCTTGAATACATGAAGGCACACTTAAGTGTGTCTAGATCGTAGGTAATGGAAGGAAGTGGCCTCTGCCTACCCCATGGAAAGAAACGTGACTGCTTTCGCTTCATCCACGTTCATTAATCTCATCATGCAAGCTCGTCGATTTAGAGTATTATATTCCCTATTTGATCCTGAAATGTTTGCCTTGGTCTTGTCCTTCCAACACTTCCTTCCACTCTCTACCTTGTATATATATTTTTATTCTTGGACTGTAAAACGTCTGTGTGCCTCGGTGGTCAAGTGGCAAGAGCCGTTTTCTTCCATTCGGAAATTCGCGGGTTCAAACCTCGGCACGTACCAATGTGTTTTCGATTTTCAAATTCATATATACTTAATTCGACTCTCGAAAGAAAACGTCATGAGGAAACCTGCACACACCTGCAAAGTAATTAAAATGTTGTGTGTGAAGTAGACCAAACCGCGTTGGCCAGCGTGGTCGACCGAGGCCTGTTCAACCCGATATCAGGGTAGGCTCGAGCCCCTCGGTGGGGACGTATATGAGAAGTAGAAGACTGTAAAATGTTGCATTCTCTAGGAAGTAAAAACGGCGAATGGCGTAAGTGCCAGTAACCCGCGTTTACGCACATTTCCGCACCTCAACATATCGAGGCGCCGGCGCAGACAAAACAACACCGTCGACACTTAAAATAAAGCACTTAAACCGCAATCTATCACGTTTACCGATGTACGACGTACGTCCCAACTTTCAGGGATCCTCAAGCTAAGAAATACACACTGGAAACCAGCAGGATCACTACATTGGCGCGAAAAGTTCGAGAAGCTGTCAAATGCGACATAATGACCGAACTACTGTGGCTCTTATGTCACTATGTTTTACAGTTTTGTCTTCTCTCTCTCTCTCTCTCTGTTTTATCTTCTGACGCGTTAGTAAGCCTCCAGGAGCTATAATAGACGAAGATGTTGATCTTAGGGCGTTTTTTTTCACTCGACATAAAAAGCGCCTGTCATTTTCGTACTGAATAAATATACCTAGTTCGTTTCTGATGCTTTGCTTCAGCCAGTCTTTGAAACAAGGTGTTAGTTTGATGTTTTCCTTTAGTTCGTTTTATTAGATTGGCATTCAACGTAAGGTTGAATCTTTGATTTTTTGTACACGTTAATTTACCACTATTTATTACATTGTGTAATAATGACTACAAATACTTATATACAAGTTCGAATATTTTTTTCGTTAAATTTTTAACAATAGTACCTAACTGCTTTGTTATAGCTTTTGAACCACCAGCAGTTGAAATTTAAAAAATCGTATTACTAATAAAGTACCTATTGTTCTTTCATCAGCTCATATATAATCATGTCCCCACCAAGGGGCTTGAGCCTGCCCTGAAATCAGGGTGAATAGCCCTTGATTGACCATGCTGGCTCATCGCGGGTTGGTCAACGTTACACACAACCTTTGAATTTGTGCAGGAGGTACTTATTGTAGAGCTGTTTGAATTTTAAAAACTATCTCTTTTATTTATCACACATTACTTACCTGGAAAGTCATAGCAAGTTTTTATATCTCTACAGAACCTCTACACAAGATACTTAACTTTTAATAAGCAGGTCGATTTTTCATTCAGACACGGCGCCGTCCAAAACTAACAACATTATGATAAAAATGAAAACAAGCGAATGAAAGCGATCGCTCATGGACGAGTCCAGTTCATCGCTAGAAATAGACAAAAATAGAGGAATATTTTTACGCTTACATTTATTAAAATTACTTAGCACAAAACACTTTTTTTTATTTAGCGCGGCATTTTTTTAGGGGTTTTTTTTGGGGGGTTTTTTTTAGAACTACACTTACATGGCTGTCCAACCGCATGTGCTGGCTTCTATACATACCCATATAATTGAAAATGCTCTCATTTTTTAGGACTTGGTTAATTGAAGTTTTCTGTGAACTCGTGAGTACTGTCTTCAACCTTGTAATATTTTATAATGAAGGTCAAAGTTTTCAGAACGCCTGAAAGTTGACTATAGAAAAATTATGACAAGTTTTGATGTAACTGTCGAATAACCGTTTAAATTACGACCCACTTGAATATCGTATTCTGCAGGTCTAATTAGGTCATAGAAGCCTTTGATTGAGCAGTGGAGGTAGCAAGGTAATAAGGCAACCCAAAATACTAGCCATCAACAAGACACGCCAAAAATTACAAGCAACGTAAGTACCAGGAACCTATAAACGTAAGGAGTTCACGGAGCAAGGATTATGTTCCGGCACCGTGGCTGCCGGGTCTATATTAAAACCCATAATTGAAAATGTATATATTGAAAATCCATAATCATTCAATGTCATAATGATTAAAATCCATAATTTTGAAACACATATATTTAAAAGCCCTAAATTTAATACGAATACTGTCAGTATGTATAATAATTAAAAAAATATAAATTTGACAAATACAGCACACATTTATTAAATTATTATTTTTTATCACCAAAAATGCTGTTTCTCTTATGTTATTTTTTACCAAAATATCTTAAATTTATGATTTCGAAACATTATAGAATTATGGATTTTAATAAGTATGCTAAATAATGGTATGTATTTTTAAATTATGGATTCTAATTGTTATACTATTTAAAGTTATGGCAAGTCTGTTATGGATTTTCATAATAGGGATATTTATGTTATGCAATATAAGGGGCACCCGTGGCTGCCATTATGAATGAGTGACGTCATCGGCGCCTGCACGTGTTTGTTCACTCATAGACGTGGACGTGCCGTGGTGTGTATAGCTGTCACTGTCACTCACACGTCACACACGCCGGATGTTGGACGAGGTGGGCATTTCTTTGAATGCCATTTTCATCAGTGTCAACCTAATTTGGGAATGATAATAATTACATTAGATTTCGTTGGTGATTTTTATCTGAATAGGTAAACCTGATTCACAAAAACTAAATCGTGTCCTGTGGTAAAAACAACTCGAACTTTTTTTGTCTAATGTAATGTGAAAAAAAAACACCGCTTCGCGGCTCCCACCTCTCTGGTGAATACAAATTATTGTAATAAAAATGAAAATCATCTATACGAAAAGTCTTTTGTAAATATCAGACTAGCCAAATTCAGCTAAAAGTTATGAAATTAATATCTGGTTTTAATATACAAGATTATTTCTAGCTAAATCCGATATTACCTATAATATTATCCGTATCTACTAAAGAGCTAACAAGAAATGTGAGTGCAGACGGGCATCGTTAGAGCATCAGAATATTATGCTTACTATTTTATATCAGAATAAAATATCACATACATTTAATTACCAGTGGCTCGATGAGCAATGGACCTCGTAGTTCAAAAAATACCTTACATAGTTATCTTAAATAGTTTTTACCGCGGGAAAATATCTCATTCTTATTGGAAAATGCACGGAAAAGTCAAAATACAACGCGGTCGTATCCGCGAGCGGACATCTAGTTTATAAATATTTGCCTTTTCGCAGCAAATTTGTAACTAAACTGTGGTCCGTCTGTATAGATGCTAAATGTAATCAGGCAGATGTTTACAGCCGGATTCGCGCGTTTTATTTTACCTTTCGACTAAATGCACCTTTCATACAGACTTTATGAGTTCTACATTTACACGGGAACGAACGAGATGGAACAGAAACGACATGAAATTCAGAGATAGACATGGAACGCGAAACGCTGTTAGATTCCTGGTAAGTCTGCGCTGATATTTTGCGGAAGAGGTTCTCAATAATATTAAAAGATTGTAACTTTGGTTCAATTTTGCATAGCCTATTCTAACAAAAAGAGAATCGTTGAATTTTATCCATCCAAGTGGCGCGGGTTTCAGTTCAATCTTTTGAATTCATATTTAATGCGTTTATACTTAATATGAAAAAACTAGTATAATTAACATTTGAAAAAAAAAATTGTGAATAAGATAGCGATTCCCTACTTGTTAATCAATACGCTACGACGTCGAAAAGTGATTTGTAAAATCTTACTTCGAATAAAACATATTTCATTTTCATTTTCATTACTCTCATTTTATGGCGTATGCTTCACAGCTATTTGACAGCTAAATTTGAGATAACCTCTTGTCACAGTGCATCATGCTACCAGGTACCAGGGTAATGCAATGAACTGAAGTAGTTAGTAGTAAGTCTAGATACTTCTGTCACGCCCGCGGCTCGCCTTGCTCCTGGGCGAGCACGTATAGATTAAAGATTGAAGATTAATTAATAAGTAGAATTCGACGCACTGAGAGTAGAAGAGAAAACTCAAATAGGCACACATCAATTTAAAATATATTCACTCAAACTGCTTTACTGATTACAAGGTTTAATAAAAAAGTAAATGTTACATTTGTGGAAAATGGGAAAGTGAGAAAAATGGATGATTTGACGGATGATTGTCGAATGAATACCAAATTTAAATATTCAAATTTAGTAAAAGAAATGGTAAATGAGATGAGAAATGAGGTAGGAACGAGGCAGAGAGGTGGCATGCAATGTAATGCACCTCGCTATACTTCTATATAAAAACTGTTTTTATTTCTATGCGTCCGCGCAAACGGGCGGACATTACCTGACAGACTTCCGACGCTTTGATATGCAGCTTTCGAAACAGAAACAGATTCTATTCGCTTATGATTTGCTGCGTTTACGTAACACAGTTTACGAGGCAGGTCATTAGGGTAGAATACTGGATTTAGTTTACTAAAATATTCTTTACTATTGGCAATCTTCATTGCGAAACTTGTTATAGAGTATAATAAGCTGCCTTTTGTAGTACTTTTGTATATTCTGTGCTTTTATATTTATTTGAAACTAGCTTAGCACCCAGAGACTTAACAGTTTTTCTCGTGGGAATGAGGTATTTTTTTGCAGTAAAGTGTAGCCTATGTCCTTCTTCAAAAATTTTTCTATCTCTTCACCAAGTTTTATCAAAATCGGTGAAGTGGTTTTGGCGAGAAAACATATGAAAGAGACATACCTACAAACAGAGTTACTTTAGCATTTATAATTTTTCGCATTAATTTTGGAATAATATTACTCGTGTTTGTTTTTACGAATGTGCTTATTTAATCAGTGTAATTTCAATAATTAAAGTATTCTATGTGTGGAAATATTATTCTCATTCTCATACTAATATAAGTCAATGTTAGTCTGAATTGAATATTTTTTATTTTATAATATTATTTATTTATTTAATATAATATTATTCGGGATACAACTACACCTACACCTGCAATAAAAATATAACCAGAACAAAAAGCCATTTATTTAACAACAACAGGATGTTAGAAAATAAATTGCCGTGTACTAATAAAACAGCTATAAAACAAAATGGCGGATAAATCAAAAAGACTGGAACAAGAAGCGTTTTGCATTTAACTCTGTTTCAAAGGATTTATCGGCGCATAAACTTGGTGTAAACGGAACGCAGTACACCTTCTCAACACCTGGCGTGCGTAAAATGGAACGCTATGGTTTACGCTACGGGTTTTGATCGTCCACATAGCGTAAACTTCGGTAATCGTGTTTAGGACAACCTGTATACAACTGATTGAAGTTCGGAATTGGAACTGTTTGTGTGTCATATGTGGTACTTATAGGACAAATTTGGAATATGTTTCCTGTCTTTTGTTATAAAATAAAGTACGAATAAATTGTAGTTATCTCAGTGCTGAACTAAGGGGCTACTATTGACGTCGTCGATTCCGATCCGTCGACATTGAGATCGGGTGTTTCGTACTCTCGAATGCCACACTAGCGCCACCTTGGTTACATATTGGGCGGATATTGAGTGAACAAAATGAAATCGGACATTTGTCAACTCTTGGCGAGCAGAGTTTCTAGAGTAGCGGTCTAAAATTGACTTTGGTATTGCAATGGGTTGATTTCAGGTGTAGTGCACCAGGTAAGGTTATACAGTATGGCATGTATTTTACTTCTAAACAAGTTAGCGCTTTATAGAAAAAAAATCGTCATTTTCAGTAAGACTCTTTTCTTGTGAAACTACCTAATCAACTGAAATAAAATTATGTAGTTAAAAAACCAAAATATTGTCTGTCTGATTAAGTCAATTATTTTTTAGTTCTTAGCAGCTGTTGGCTTTTAACAATACAACAATACTTAAATCAACATCAGAAAGTCAGGGTTTTAAAAGTTTTCTTATATTCCACAAAAGTACAAATAAAAAAATCCTAATTATTAATAACACTAGCACCAAAAAATAACTTAGAATAAGTAGTATAATGAAATAAGAATACCTCTCGCAATACGGAATTAGTTGGTCGAGATTTGACTCCCGTCCGAGTCTATTTTTACCAAGAATGTGGGTAACGCTGGTGAATTTATGGGTTGTTACCTGACTTCTAAATCTGGAAGAGATTTCTATTTGCGGGTTTATAGCTGAAGGCGAAAGGCCCTTATACGTTGCATTTAGTTGAAATTGAGTGCACTTCATATTTAAAATCTGATTTTCATAAAAGAAATTAACACGTTGTGAATTTTGACGTTTGTACTTCACAATGATGGACACTTTTGACTTTGAATCGTTGTTATCACGATGCACGTGTTCAACTAAGTCTATTTTTGACCATTTTTAAGTCGTTTTTTTTGCCTTACATCCAGAAACTTAGTGCTGCTCCTTTACAAACCTTTGTAAAAAATTTAATAATATATTATTATACTCTGTCCAGTTATGATAATACAAGGATCTTCTTAAACCTAAAAGAAAACCATCATGGGTTAATATGGGAGGAAGAATAGAAATGATGATGGTGATGATGATTAAATCCACAAAATATGTTGTTAGTTTATGTTTAGAACTGAAAGACACCTTGTGGTCAGGTACATGCTAGACCAACGATATTAGGATAGCGGGAAGCCTCTGAATGCGGGTAGCGTAGATATATCGTTGTGGTAAGGGGAAGCTTACGTCCGTCCAGCAGTGGATGTCTCTCCACTGAATAAGTATATCACATCAATTGTCCAAACGTAAACCTTCCAAACTAAATCACAATATTAAGGTAAAAGCTTAAATTAAATTGAAATAAATCAAACTAAAATTTTCGTGTCCATTAAATGCCGTCGTTTCACGTGAGCGTCCCATTAATCGGCGCCCGCGCAGGTGCCACGCTGACGCCGGCGCATGATTTACGACACCCGATGTTCTTGATCATTTTTACTATTTAGGTGTACCCAAGAATATGAACGTTTCGTAAGTGCACAAAACATTAATTATCCGAAAGTAAAAAAACAAAAACAAATGAAAAATAAATAAATAAAAAAATAAATAAAAATACCTTTATTTCCATCAGCACATACAGTTACCCTTTTGTTTGTTTAAAACTATAATTTACAGCTACTTGCTTACACAAAATATGTAGGTAATGGTTTCTGGCCCCCAAACTAGAATACTCTGTGCTATGGGTGGCCAGGTCTTTCGTTCCAAGTAATGACTTTATCTAGGTATGCATGTGTGTAAATAAATTTGCTGAGTGTTTCTCAGCTTGTAATTGGACCAATGTCAATCTGCATTTTGAGTATTTTGAATACGTTATTTATGTAAATCAAATCATACCTAAAACGTATTAAAAATAAACTTTAATACAATAGTGGACAGAGAAGTTGTTGTTAAACTTGTGAATTTAAGACGAGAGCTAGGCTTAGTTTAGCAAAGTTTCTAAACTATTATTCTAACTTGAAAAAGCTTGTGATTGAATAAATCACTTTGAGTTTGACTTGTCATAGTATTAGTAAATTTCTTATGTTACTAGTTGTAATAAGGAAAGCTTTGATTATATTTGACGATATCTTAATATAATACATAACATAAATTTTGAAAATTTAAATACCCCCGCCACAAAACCATTACTTGATCCTTTCAAAAACTATAAAAGAGCTGATAAACTTCAAATGGATGAAGATATTTTCTTGGTTTCTAGCTAAGAAAACTCTCGATTGTGATACCTTGCAAACAAAAAAATCTAGATCAAAATCGGCGCATCCGTTTAGGAGCTACGATACCACAGACAGACACACACGTCAAACTTATAACACCCCTCTTTTCCGTCGGGGTTAAAAAATAACGAAACTTCATATGAAGTTTAAAGTTTTCTGACACAACGACGACACGATAAACCCAACAAGCTGATAAACATAAGGGTCTGTTTCACTAAATTACTATTTACAAACCAGTATTTGTAATACATTGCGTAGTTGATTATGATTAAAATGTAACAGTGTACAGATAAAACTTTTTAGCTACGCCACAGAATAAATAATAGTACGCATTGAATATGAAATCGTATCTTGTTGCTTTGAAATAGTAGAAACGGGGCCTGATGGTAGCTACTAACTAAAAATGTCTACTACTGTTGGTACTACATTGTGTAGTTAATATGAAAAAAATATAACAGTGTATAGTAGAGACATAATAGCTACGCATTGAACATAAAAGTGTATCTAGTTACTTTGATTGTAGAAACGGTGCCTGATGGTACCTGTAGAGACATTGGACGCAGGTTGACAGACAGACAGACAGATCTCGTTAAGATGTCGCGTGCGTCGAAATTTTCCGGTTACTTTCTTGTAGAAAGACGTTTGAATTTATCATTTGTGTATACGCGCGCTCCGACTATCTTACATAGTAGGAAAAGGAAATAAAGTAGTAAATTTGCAGTTTTTCTTCCTAGTTTTTGATTAACCAAAACCAATTTTTAACGCCCGACGAAAAAGAGGGGTGTTGTAAGTTTGATTGTGTGTCTGTCTGTCTGTGGCATTGTAGCTCCTAAACTGATGCGCCAATTTTTATCTAGTATTTTTTAGTTTGTAAGGTGTTACAATCGAGAGTGTTCTTAGCTATGATCCGAGAAAATATCTTTAGCTATTTGAAAATTATCACCTCTTTTCTAGTTGTTGAAAGTCAAATTCAAATTCAAATGTTTTATTGCTCCATTATGGTAAAAAGATTTCAGATGAATACTTAAGTATTTGAGTAACACATATGGACCCGGGAGGGCACAGCAAATTATTAAGACTAGAAAATATATATAATACTATTCAAAAAAATTATCTAGTAACAGTTTTGTGGCGGTGATTATTAACATTTTTAATTTTATTTTATTGACTCTCTATTCCGTGGTGATTCAATGAACCCAAATATGATATAAAGGAATGCTAAAGAAGATACCTTAAACAAGTTTTTTATGAGCGGTTTATTTAAACTAAAGGACCTGATGTAAATAAATATGAAATAAGAAAATCCATTAGTCCAGCAGTGGGCTGTTAAAGACTGTGAACAAACACAAGGAACATACAATAAAATACATGATATAAAAAAATGTGCCACAAAGAGATAAAGCAATTATTTTCGAACTTAACGACAAAAAGACGCACAGAACAAAAAGGTGGGTAGAGCAAATACAACGTGTAAACACATTTTCACTATCCAATCATTTCCGGTCGTACGAATTTAAATTCAAAAATAGAACGACAGATAACGAATAGCCCGAGACTAGCGAATGGTTTCCCGTGTCTGCACACGGAGAAAAAAATAAACTGACACGGACGACACATTGGACGGAAATATACGTTCGTGAGCTTTCCATTGACAGTTTTTGTAGAAACAAAAGTACGAAGTATAAAAATAATGCAGCGATGAATACAGTAAAAGTGTATTTTGTCGTTTGAGTTGTCCTAAAGGTAAAGGTAATAATGAATTCAGCCCACGTTTACACACTCTTTTGACTTGTTACTTTGTTTGACAGTCCGCGAAATTGGGTGAAAAAGTAATTAATTTGTCTATGTTTCAGTGGTTTTTAAATTTGGAACGGGTAGGCGTGAAATTTATCTATTATGACATGGCTGTATCGTAAATTCTCTCGAATTAAAAATAATGGTATTAGACGAGGTGGAAGACGAAATGCATTTTATACTATAACTTAAATAAATTGGAATGGCCAAATTTCTTTTTTATGCTTTCACTAACGTTTATTTCTAATTTGGGATATTAATCTTATAAATAATCTATAGGAAATAGAAACATTACGAATAGCCACTTAGTGATCTTATTTAAAATTAATCTTGAGTTCAACTCAACTTAGCAAAGTTATGTTAGGTTAGGTTTTACTCAGGGATAGCGAATATACCACAAAATTCTTATACAGTTTAGTTTTTTGTATAGAAAATTATTTTGTCCTTCGTTAAGAAAGTGTCTATGGTCGAGTGGCTAGGGCGGTTGACTTCTATTCGGAAGTTCTCGGGTTCTCGTTATCTATTCATATGTACATCTTTATTCGACGCTCTTACGGTGAAAAAAAAACATCGTGAGGGAACCTGCACCTACAAAGAAATTCAATGGTTGTGTATGAAGTTGACCAACCCGCAATGGGCCAGTGTGGTCGACTAAGGCCTACTCACCCTGATTCTAGAGAAGGCTCGAGAGCCCCCTCGGTGGGGAAAAATATGAGCTATTAACGATAATTTGTTCTTCGCTACGAATTCCTTTTTCCTTTCTTTTCCTTTTTTCCACATAGAAAAATATTAAAAACTAGCATTCCGCAGCGGCTCCGTCTGCTTTAATAGTTTTTCCCGTAGGAATGAGGAATTTTCCCGTGATAAAAGTTAGCCTATGTTCTTCCGCAAGGTCTATTCTATCTCTGTGCCAAATTTCACCAAAGTCGGTTCAGTGGTTCGGAGCCTATTCAATTATAAGGGATATTTTAGGTATATTTTAATTCTTTGGGTTACCTTATTTTTTTTATTTATACCTTATGTTACTCAGGGATCATGTAGCTTCTCAACAGTGAAATAATTTTTGAAATCGGTTCAGTAGTTTCGGAGCCTATTCGATGCAAACGAACAAACAATTAAACCTTTCCTCTTTATAATATTAGTATATAATATACAAAACGACTCATTCCGGAAATAGTATTTTATCGTATGTGTAGCCATAGCCACAAGTCATCAACCTCGCCTTGGATTATGCGCGGGATCCGAACACTGCGGCCGTGCGCCCACGCAGGCCGCCCTGATCCCTGGCGCGATATCAACCAGCGCACCTAGGCGTTTACACCACACGACACGACACGATTGTTGCTTGTAAGTTGATAAACAAGCACGACAAAATTATACCTCTCAGGCATGAATGGTCACGCTGGTGTCTGTTTATTATTAAACCACCTAAGACTTCTGACACGTCTTTATATACCCAGATAAATACGAATCTGTAGATAGAAGCCGGCCCGTTAGGCTCCACGTGCCTTTCAGAGCACGGAATCTTCTTTTTTTCTAGAAAATTTGCTTATTCAGTCTGCAATAATAATAAAGAATATCCTAAGAGAACTAGGGAGAGACTCACAGAGTGATATATCACTCTCTCTGTTACACATTTTGTCACGCTGATCACACGATTGTCATGTTTAACTGTAATTTCATCTGGCATATTATATGTCCCCACCGACGGGCTCGAGCCTAACTTGAAGGATGAATAGGCCTTAGTCGATCACGCTGGCCCAGTGCGAGTGGGTCGAATAAACTTATACAGGGTGTCTCAGAACGATCCGACTATTTCGAGAGTGAACGAAACGCAAATTAAGCGAATTGGCTGTATGTAGTGAGTGTCCTGTGCCTGATCCGTTCTTAAATTTTTAATTGCCGCCATGATTTACGCGGGAGAACATCGTTCGTTTTGTGTTCGTGCTTATTATGAAAACAATCGATCTCTGATTCGTGTTCGACGGTTATTCCGACTTCATTATGGATTGCGGAATATTGGGGAAGCACCAAGCAATGCTGACCCCACCAGATTTTTTTTATGGGGTTATCTTAAGAGCGTTGTCTACGAGGACAATCCACGAAATTTGGCACATTTAAAAAGAAATATCGAAGAAAAGATAAGCTTGATTTCTCGACAACTTCTAAGAAAAATCTTCCGTAATGTTCGTGAAAGATTCGAGGAATGCCGACAACTAAACGGACGCCATTTGAACAATGTCATTTTTAAAAAGTAAAATTTCATTATTTTTCTGTTTGATGGTATTAATAAATATTAGTTACAAAAAGTTTTTATTTTAACTATATAGCATTGTAAATAGTTGGATCGTTCTGAGACACCCTGTATAAATTCAAAAACCGAAACCCATTGGTTCGTACCGAGCCTAGTGCCGAGGCTTAAACACGCAAACTTACAAAATCAAAAAAGGTTTTTATTTGTAGTAAGATTTTACAAATCACTTTTCGAGATCAAATTTTAATGAAGTTACTAAGTTTTGCTCAAGTCAAAGCTACCGAATGGAAGTCAACACAGAACATTTAAAAGAGGTTAGAATGGCGATAATGCGCCGTCCGTATGAAATCCGGTGTCGCCGATTCCACCCCACCTTTCACCTCCACTACATCTGTACTTCAATAAAGATGAAGTTTACGCACATATTTGCAATTTCAAATCTAGCCAATCATAGCGCCGCTCAATCACGCGATTTCAAATGGAAACGAATCATACGCATGCACGCATACCGATGTACATTTTTATAGCTATGTGTGAGTTAGACAGCGCGATCGTTTCTTTGCGTGAAGTATGAGCGTTTTGCTCATAGTTTTGGCGCGCCGGCCCCGCCCACATCGCCTTTCTAACCTCTTTTAAATGTTCTGTGGAAGTCAACGACTCTAGCCACTGGGCCACCGACGACGGTTTCCTATAAAATATTTAGCATCAAAGAAAATTCTAACAGTTTTTTATTCATGGACTCAGATCAATATCTACTGTCGCGTCTTATAAAAAGCATTTTCTTAAAGAATTTATATGGGTTATTGTAAGTTTTATTACTTTTTATTGTACAATTTGTGCGAGGTTTATAGACATGTGGTATTATCGTGTTTTGGTCATAATTTTGGTGAAATAATGGTTAGTGTATTAAAGTCGTTTGTGTTTTTTTTGTTCAGATGTAGGCGTTGAGGTTTTACCTAAAAGAAAATATTTCAAATAATGCGTACGATTTGGATTATGTCCTAGTATACCATTTGGTCAAAAATTATTGGTAAAATTTTGTATTTTCATTTAGCTCCTAAGAGGTTGAAGATAAAGGTTACACAACACATCTCCACGATTGAAAGAAGCAGAAAATCGCTGAATAGATAGAGTAAGTTCGCGGGTTCGAACCTCGTCACGTATGTAGGTATGTATGTACCTGTCATATATGTACATTACATAAGTAGTATATTAATATTTATTTTTTTCAAGCTTGTTAGGACAAGGCAGAATTTGTCATGGGTAATATTCTTAGCCAGAAGCATAATTATGATCTGCCGCTATGTAGGTAAGCAGCAAACGTGTAACCTAGGCGCTATTTATAGATAGTGCTTTTTGGCGTTTTACCTAAAATTAGTCATTACATTCACCGACTAAAATCAAATTCTAATTTTATTTCGATCAAAGCTTTTTAATATTATAAGTTAAATCAGCAAAATAATGACTCCTTCCCATTTAATATGACATTTTGAAATAACCGTAGACTACAAAGCCCGAAGCATCTGAAAGTCGTTATTTCAGTAGATCGGTATAAAAGTCGGAGTTTAGCCGTCGTGCCCCACAAATCCGTGAAACAAATGCGTCGTTAATCGCGACAGGTGGGGCTGTCACGGCCGGGAATAGAACCCGCGACACAATGTGTCTCGCCTCTTTTTGTGCTGTGGTGATGAACGCGGTATATTTTTTGTTGAAAAAGAAATTGAAGCTGAAAATGCGCGGGCTTTTGTTTTCCTGCTTTTTGCATTGGAAGCTAAAAGATTTCGGATATGTTTGTTTACTTTCTTGTGTAGTATAAGTATTCAATGTTTTTAAAAATTATTCATGTATTTTCTCTTATGGTTTCCGGCCTATAATATAACCAACAAAAAATGTATATTTAGGTGTTCGAGCCTTCGCTTGAACCACTTGAGATTACGCTTTCTAAACGAACATCTTTTGTCTCTTTCTAACCTACTAGTACAATGAGTTCTATCGCGCTTCTCCAACGTTGTGACGTTAGCGCTAGGTCTCCTGCAGCGCCGGGGCCATTTTGTGATCAGTACGCTTTTAATTCTCAAGCGAATAACACGTTTCTTTCTACGTGAAAATTTATTTTTAATTATATTTCTGTCGTCTTGGTCGACGATAGGTACGACAACAGATGTCGTCTCAGTCGAGGCGTCGAGCGTCGTCTTGGTCGACCAAGTGCAACAAATGTCGTCTCACGAGGCGACGAGCGTCGTCTTAGTCGACGACAAGTACCTACGACAGAAAACATTGGCGCATGCATCAATCGTCTTCGACATTATGCCGCCCAACGTGAGACGACGACAGTGTCGCCTCATTCAACCTGCAAAGACTAAGTCTTTCGCTAATTTCCGCTCGGCGCCCTTGGCCCAGCGACGAGACGCATGCATCCTGCTGAAGCGTCAATTGGCACAACTAATGCCACTTTTCATGAGACATCGGACAACCGATGTCGTCTCAGTCGAAGCGACGAACGTCGTCTTGGTCGACGAAGTATAAAAGATGTCGTCTCAGTCGAAGTGACGAGCGTCGCCTTGGTCGACGACAATAACGACAACAGATGTCGTCCCACGAGGCGACGAGCGTCGTCTTGGTCGACAACAATGGATTTCGCGTCGTATCATTGAGACGACAAGTACGACAACAGATGTCGTCCCAGTCGAGGCGACGAGCGTCGTCTTGGTCGACGACAAGTACGAAACAGATGTCCTCCCAGTCGAGGCGACGACCGTCGTCGTCTTGGTCGACGACAAGTACGAAACAGATGTCCTCCCAGTCGAGGCGACGACCGTCGTCTTGGTCGATGACAAGTACGAAACAGATGTCCTCCCAGTCGAGGCGACGAGTGTCGTCTTGTTCGAGACAATGGATTTCGCGTCGTATTATTGAGACGACAAGTACGACAACAGATGTCGTCTCAGTCGGGGCGATGAGCGGCATATTTTCTTAATGCCGTTTTAGATTGAGCCATACAATTTTTAATGGACTCCATGTTTATTTATTTATTTATTTTTCAATACATGACTGCGAAAGTCTCAACATTTGGCGAAATAGCAGCCTCCGCCTGATTGCAACAAAAGGGCTTGGATGTCGATATTGGAATCCATCGGGGACAACTTTCCCAGTGATTGGTGTGGACGGTGTATTCCCTCGAAGACCTTTTCGGGGAAGTATGCTTTTCCCGGTATTAGAGGCCAAGATCCGATTTTCCATTCCGACAGCAAACCTCATAAAGAGCGTTTGAGCCCACAGAAACTTCAGTATCGGAACGTTTGTATCGCCAAATCAGGCGTACATTTCAGATCTGGCCTTTAGGACAGGCACTTATTCTGCTCAAAATATGCAGGCCTTCATAAACATTTTTATTAAATTTTGCGATGCAGTAGCATCCCTTAAACAAAGATTAACGCTGAGGAGGTCGACTTGTCCGAGCCCGCACACAATTGAAAAGCTACAATCGGCTCTCACTGTAGCCAGCCCTAGTACCTTTACAAATCTAAGCGTCTACAGATTCTTCGAAGAAGCGGTGCACTCGTAACACCAGGGACGCAGGGCAGCTCTAATCATTTATTAGCCGCAGCAGTCAGCCAACAATTGCAAATGTGCAATAAACTTATAAAAGTATTTTCTGATACAAATATGTCTCTGAAAATAGTTGGTGGAGCTTTATGTTCGCAAAACACAAGTAATAAAGAACACTTTCTTTTGAGTGGATCCTTGGCTTCGGTACCAGAGGGCACATAAAACTCTGAGGTTAAACTAGTTTCAAAGCTCACTAATAGAGAATCGGCAGAAATGCGACAAAGAGCACTTCGAGCTATAGTTGCAGTCGCATAGTGTGAGTTAGCACAGCTACAGTCATATGAAATAACCTACCGAACCTAACATATGACTTCATTCCTATAATTACCGAGAGAGAATTCAGATTCTCTACTGTAGATCCATATTATCTAGTAATGTAAATGTACAGAAGCAGTTTCAAGCTTTAAAAGTAAATAATATACTGGCTACTGTTAGCCGAACTGTTCTAAACAGCTCTATCGGAGAAGTTTGATCTTACTCTGGGTGCCATCACCAATGACTTGCTTCAACAACGGAAAATCTTCACAGAACTTACAGATGTTCTTACTAGTCACATTCGACTAGTTGTGGGAAAATGAATTCTTGGACATGAATTCTAAATTCAAAGAGGACACGAATTCTTAATGTTGCTACATGTGGAAGGCGAGTCGAAGTATAAAAAATGCATCGAAACGATGTCTATAAGCAATGTGCGCTATATAATATCCTACACGATATTCCACCCTGAAACTCAACTTGTTTGACGATAATAAGCTCGTTTGCCATTCACAAGTCCTTTCAATTCAAAAAAAAAAAAAAAGAGGGGGGGAGAGGGTGTGGTAAAGACGACTGGATATTTGGTAGGAAAACCTTCCAGTCACTTTTCCCAATTTCATCCAACGATAAATACCTACCGGAAGCAACTGGAAACAAAACAGCAGTCTATAAAAGAACAAGAAAAGGAAATTTAGACCAGGGATGAACTATATATAAAATTTCAGAGCGGGGTTACTAATAAAATGGAAATTTTTATCCATATGCTCCAATAATAAATCATCTACAAGGTTACAAATCCCATTCTTAAAGAGACCGCCAGTATCAGATCCTAATCCATTTTGCTCAAAGGAACATCAAACAAAAAACTCAGAATTGTCATGGTAAACAGAAAAAATGTTGGGTTCTGATGCGCTCCGTCCAAGTCGCCAATTCCGTAGTTTCATTTCAACAAAAGTCAAAACCCATTCGCTCGAATCGCACCATATTCAACATCAAAAGGCTCAACAGTTCTTCAGCAACTTCTCTTGAATTATAGAGGTATAGGTTTTTAAAGAAGAACAAATTTTAAATGAAGATCAATATCTCTAAAACATTTATTACTAAGCCCCAGTTTACGAGAGTCATCGTCGATATCTCTTGCTCGCATTCAAGAGCGCAGCTTTCGAAATGTCTTGCCTTCTGGTCGGTCTTGCTAGCGCTCCGGCTGCGTTTGCCAAAATAGCCAATTGGTTGGCACTTTTCTTTCACCTGAATGGTCTGAGAGCCATAGTTTGCAAGAACAGGCCAAATAAGTAGTCGGAAATGCTTCTCAAAACCTTCTTAACACCTAGCAATAGTTTGACATACCTACGGCAGCAAATTTAAAAGGTCTGTCGAGCGCAAAAGCGTTTTCCTTAAAGATCTCAATTTCGAAGGTTCTAAGAAGAGGCTACTGGAGTAGACTTGATTCCAGAGTTCTGCTAGGGAGACTTAACGTTGCCTCTTTCGTATTGCCGTTAGGTCATCTGCAGGGTCGGACCCTCCAAAGAGTTTTAGCTCGACTACCAAAGTCGCTAATGTGTATTAGCGACTTTGTGTTACTACTGTACAAAATCGCTGTTTCCTTTTAAGCCGCAGCGGATCTATCGCGGTAGCTGGACAATTACACAAAAGTTCCCTGATTCGAATCAATAGGTTCCTGGTTTCCATGCCAACAACTATGGCACAGCGATGCCAAAAGGCTTCGGACGGTGTAAGAGGTTCTAAAATGATAACGTAACCAACTAAAGAACCGATCAATCGTGTTCCAAATTGACAATTTGCACCAGCGGCCTGCGCGGCTTTAATATCAAAGCTTGCTTAGAACCAGATCTCTAAATCCTTCGACCGTAACTAAGCTCCTCCTCCTCCACAACTTCTGCCAACGCAAACGTTTTCATATAACTGCTCGCTATACCGGGGTACAACCGCCTAGGGACAGCTGGCTTGTCGTGATGCAAAAGTATTCCAGAATGGTGTCTCAGCAAGGAAGCTACTCCAATTATCTTTCTATCCGGAAATAGACATATTCGCGTTTGTGAAGTCAGCTGTGCGTCCGCATTCCGGTCTATGTAAGTAAAGATAATTTTGAAGGACAAGAACAGCCAATTTACGAACGCACCAGCAAAGGGTGGCAATACGAATTAGGTTGGATTTTCCCCTAACCTATCTCTAATGAATGACTCATACCCTTTGTCACCTACAACCTTTAGAAGGAACTTATATCAGCTGGTAACACTGCTTTGAGGAGGCCGGAATTACTTAATCGAACGCTTTGCCCGCCTCTGTATATACTGAACCTAAGAACCCACCTTATCGACTTTCGTACAGGCCTACCATTCCCGACGGTAGACGAGTATAATGAGCGGCTTAGAATGTACGGGCCCTTGAGTTAGAAGGTTCGATTGATTCCGATGTAGTTAGATTGTAGAAAATTTTCCCTGAAAACTTTTAAACCCGCAAGGGAGAGATGTAGGAAGTGGTCTTCTGCGAACGGATTTTCTTGAACCGACCCAGACCCAAGTCTTGGCAAATTCTATGCCATTTAGTGTTGTGAAATGGTCAGCACGAACCATCGCGGTGCATAAATTTGTAGTTGTTCACTTTTCTAATTCATCCTATATAGAATATTTCAGCTCATATCCTATATTGAAACATGTCTTTAAAGGCATATTAAACAAATGTCCTTCTCTGAAGTAACCTCTGTCCTGGGATAAAGAAGATTTGCTCAGATATATGGAAATATATTCCTATAACGAAGATAGTCTATTTGCTGTGTCATTGCATCGTGTCCATTCCTTACTTCTGGCATCTGGTCGCAGAGTCCATGACCTAAAAGCTTTGAGTATAGAAGCAGGGTTTCTTTGAACACAAGAATGACGAAATCGTTTTTGGTCTTTTGGATCCAAGTTATTCCTATTCCTCAAATGCTCGGCAGTCAGATTAGTGTTTGTTGGTAGATCATAATGTTCCAGAGAGGTTAACACTCCTTCGGATTAGGAAGTTGTTAAGCAATCCATCGGAAGTGATCGGAACGTCGAAGTGTAATAAATCTCTTTATTACAACGAGGAGGTCGGTTAGAGCAGCTTCTCGGACCGTTAAGCTCGGGCTGGATAAGAACTTCGTTAAAGAAAAGTCAATGTAATTATTGTTTATCGTTAGGATATTTACGAAAGGAAGCAGGTACCTACCTAGGTATTTTAGATTCTATGGGTAGCTTTAGAAGTGCAGTGGCAATTGAATCTTAGATTGCCAGGCAAAACATTGAGAATTTGTATTTCCGGGGTACCCGCGTCATGAAAACACTGTTTTCAATCATTATTCTTGGAATGTAGCTTTTCCGACCGAATTCTCTAAGAAAAAGTTAATTGATAGTTTTGTTCCTATTAAAATCATGTTTAAATTAAATTTAAATAATACGTATTTTATGTTTTGTTGATTGGAGATGTCTTTAGTTTCATGGTTTTACTACATCTCATAGATTTTATTGATATTAATATATTTGTCACAGTACGCAATTTGCAGCGCCGGCAGATAGTAAACACGTCTCAAGTGGTTCAAGCGAAGGCTCGAACACCTAAATAGAACCGTTTTTCCCCCGAAGGGTATAAAACGGATATTTAGGTTTCAGCCGTAGCTTGAACCACCATTTCAGGCCTTTGCCGGCTTCAAGTATAGGTACTGATCACAAAATGGCCCCGGCGCTGCAGGAGACCTAGCGCTAACGTCACAACGTTGGAGAAGCGCGATAGAACTCATTGTACTAGTAGGTTAGAAAGAGACAAAAGATGTTCGTTTAGAAAGCGTAATCTCAAGTGGTTCAAGCTACGGCTGAAACCTAAATATCCGTTTTATACCCTTCGGGGGAAAAACGGTTCTATTACTAGCTTTCCGCCTAACTGTTTTTCCTATGGGAATGAGGAATTTTCCCGCAGTAAAAGGCCTGGGAAACGACGGGAGCATTTAGCTGTTATACCTGTGGTTATACCAAATGCTACCGCGACTCTGACTTTTCTCTTGTACTCTTACTGTTTGTTATTTAGAATGTTTAATTACACTTTATGGATACTGCACATATTCCCTTTGGTTATTATGTATGTAAAATATGGACACAGAGTCTATATTTTGATAGTAACGCCGTTGCCTTCTATTTGGAAGTTCGCGGATCTACCAATGACCACGCTGATCTACCACGTGTCTACCAATGAGTTTCCGATTCTCGAATTCATATGTACAGAAGCCAGCACATGCGGTTGGACATTCGCTCTACGAAATTCACCCCTACCCGCTACGGGCGCTCTTAAGGTCAACATGTCCAGCCGCATGTGCTGCCTACTGTACGTATTTGCCCTACTTACAATGAAGGCAAATATCGTGAGGAACCAGCACACACCTGTGGGTATTTCGGAAGTTGTTTGTGAAGTTGACCAACCCGCACTGGGCCAGCGTGATCGACTAAGGCCTATTCACCTAAAATTCAGGCTAAGCTCGAGTCGAGCCGCTCGAACCCCACGGGGACATATTGTTTGAAGAATACTTGTCTATTATTTACTTTATTGCGATTGCCAATAAATAAATGCTTCCAAGCCGTCAATAGATTTATTAACGGCCTAGAAACATTTATTACCTAGTTCGCAGATTACTGTTTACTACTGAAATAGGAAGTACACGTGCGCTGGCATATTGATTCCGAATTATAAGCAAATAGCGGGCACTTGGCTATGAGCCAATCGACGATTTAGACTAGGGTGACCTGGAGTTTAGTATATACAGGGATAACTCGGAGTACTGACGTATACACATTTTAGACAGAGATAGTTGAAGATAAATTAGATCTGTATCTTTTTATTTTTTTCATATTTCATATTAAATACCATTCGCGTAAACTAGATACTAAACTCTGTATGTTTAAACATAATTTTGCTACATTTATTATAAGAGATAGAAGCGGTTTTAGGCCGGAATTGGACTGACATAAGCTATTAAAATAGTTACGAAACAAGAGCAAATCATAGATCGCTGAGAGTAAATAGTCGTATTTTTAAATTTTCAATAAAACTGTGTGTGTGTTTATTTAAAGATGTGTATTAAAAAATATTTCTCTTTAGCAAAATTAATGTAGATGTTCTTTAATAAAATATCCTTAACGAAACTCTTACAATATGGTAACCCTACTATCATAAAGCGATGTTATTTGACCAACTCATAACTTTCAGGTAAATCCTGTTGATGATCTTAGCAAAGTGAAGTAATAATAATAATAATTGTTAACAACCACTATAAACATAATGAAAGTGAATAGGAAATAGTGAAAACTGGTCACTTCCTTATTGCTTCCCAGTAATACTATAATATTATAATGAACGATTTTATAAATTGGACTGACTCAATTCTTCATGTTGACTCAAATCTGAGTAGCTTAACATAAGAAATGGACAGACAGAATTGAATCAAATCAAATTCAATTTTACTTTATTTCACATACAACGCAAAATACAAGATCAACTTATACGACTTTATCGCTTTAAGTAATTTCTTTCAGTTTTTCCAGCATTGACCTGCGTGTGTGTAATTTAATTACACTAATATTACTTATAAAGGCAAAAGTTTGTGAGTGTGTGAGTGTGTATGTTTTTTACTTCTTAACCTCTAAACGGCTGTAGCGATTTTTATTATATTTGGTATTGTGGAATCGGTTATGCCGTCTCTTTTACTTTTGGTGCTGGCCGCATGTTTTAGTTGATTGACATTCATGAGTTAGTTAACATCCCGGTTAAGACATAGGTCACTTTTTACCGCGGGAAAATACCTCATTCCTACGGGAAAACCTGTTAACGTAGACGGATCCGCGGGGCAGAAAGCTAGTCAGTAATAACTACGATCCTCAACCCGCTTGCATGCAATATGCGTGGGAATTAATACTAAACATTATACTTAGCTCTTTACTCGATAGAAATGGCCCTAAACAATCATCGTGCTATTCGTTTATGCGGAAATCGCAGCGTCAGTGCGCTTCCAATAAGCACAATGTGTTTATGTTTAGAGCTGTTGCGCACTTCGTCAGAATCCGTTTCGAATCCGATCAGAATCCGAGAACGTTCATACAAACTGTATCGGACGGAACCAATTTTTGTATGGACATTCTCGGATTTGGAACAGAATCGCATGTAGTTCGTAACCGCCCTTACATGTGAAAACGATACCGATAGATGCATTGCTTCTATCGCTGCGCTTGACGCATAGACGAAAGACACGCTATTAATCTGTTGCATTAGTATGAATAGGGCTTGTATCCCGTCTAAAATAAAAATTATTATGAATCCCTTGAAAGCTCTAAAAAGTATATTGTAAAGCATAGTATACAATGGCAGGAAGTATCAAGCCTTACTTTGGGCTACCTCTAGCTGTTTGAAGTAGTGACCGTAATAGCCACTTACAATGATACGTTTGGGCATTTCTTATTATTAGCATATAGTAAGACTTCGTATGATGAAAACATGTTACTACATATTAAGCTAGGTTTTTATTAGGACTTGAATGAACTTGCTATCCAGATTCCGATGTTAAACTTACACCTCACCATGAGGGTATTGATTAAAGTTAAAAAACGTTTCCCCATAAAATCACTCACTAATTTATAAAGTCCTTTACTTATCCCTAAAAACTACCAAATTTAAATTAATAAGACAAAAACTAGAACACTTCAATACCTACCTCCTCAGCGAAAATTTAATACTTAGATTAATTTGTATCCATCCTTTGTGTTCTCATTTGTGATTTACTTTACAGGTACAGACTACAAGCGCCATTCCTCCAGAATGTCCCTTACTCCTCCTTTTGGGCTGAATCACCAGATATTTTCGGTGTTAAGCTCCAACGGTCTTTGTTACTAAGGTGTGCGGCGACTGGCTTAAATAAGAACGGCATTTGGTTGAGAACTTGGAATTTTTGAACGAATAAAAGCAAATAGATTTATAAATGAACAGGGACTTTCGTTAATATTTTGATGAACTACGAAGAATAGGCCGAAACATAGTTCACCTGTTGTATCGGGTTAATTATACAGGTGAACTATGTTTCTGCCTAAGTGTGGGTATTATGAACAATCACCTACCTATCCATTGGTATCACTTGTCGCGGAGATAGGGGCTTGACGGTGCTTTGTGGAGTTTTAGGCTCCATTTTTAGAGAGAAGAATGTTTAGGAATTCATCAATCACATTTTATTCATCAAATCTCCTCAAAAAAAAAACATCCTCAACATTTTTTTTACACAAGCCAACCCGTCCAATCAGTCGCAAAGATCAAATGACAGACTGTACAAAATGTATGTTTCCTCCAAAGCTGCGGTGTTCGCAGATCAAAGGGACCGCCAAGACGAGCGGGGCGTGGCCAATCGCGTCTATCCGGACGGTGCGCTCGAGTCGTATTTTTAGTGCACAGGTAACAAGAATGCCCCTTTGAAATCTAACACTTCCGCTCATAACCCCGATCGTGAGGTCAAAGATTAAGCTACATTGAGTTTGTGTTGTTTTCTACCTATTTGCGATCTTTCTCTCTGTGGTGTTTATAGAACACCAAAACAAACAAAAAAATAAGAAAATTGAAAATGTTACTTGGTGTGGTGGTCAAGGTAAAGGTTGTTTGTTTGAAATATAACCTAGGAATATGTGAACAGTAAGCTTCACAAGTCTGTCAATATAATTATGGCTCCACCTTATAAACTTATAAAATATCTGAACTGACAAAAAATAAAGATTTTTTTTAGAAAATAGAGTCTGCTGTAGGAAGCGCTACTGTATGGCTTCAATACTGGACATAAGCTGTTTTGGTATGAATTGATAGATGTAATATTTTTCACTACTAATGGCTTCACATTTTTAGTTCATGATATAGGCATTTGTAACTCCAAAGCAACCAAGGTACCTAAATATATGCTATATAGTTATGTATTTTGAATTGAATGCCTCAGCGTTTCACTCATCTGTTCAAATTATTCTTTGGCGGTTCTGTTACAACTTTAATTTACCTCCGAAAATAAAGTGACACATCCCACATCGATATTTTACGAATTTTACTGTGTTTTGGTGCCTTGTGTGACCAGATAGAAATAAGATTATAGAGGTAAGGAGAATCGAGAGACTACGTTTTGGAGAATAAGGTAACATTTCGCTAATATTGAAATGTCATCTTGACGAACGCAATTGAACAGCCATTATGGATAGTTCTGTGGTCCTAGCTTTAATGGTTTTTCTAAAATTTTACTTAGATTTAAAACTATTTAAATTTTAATTTGATTGTCAGTCAGTGCATAATACCTTTAGCCCTTCGTTCACCGTGAAATTTAACTGGTTCTTTGTTTATCCGCAACATAGATTTAAATCTCAAAAAAATATTCAACTTTTCATATAAACTTCAGTCACGTGACCGGCCACTTTCTATGACAAGTTGAATTTTAATTTTGAGATTGAAACCTATGTTCCTTAGGGAAAGTTGTTCAGTACTGTGACGCCCGCGGCGCGCCAGGCCCTGGGCGAGCCAGCGAGTGCGCACAAGAAGGTAACACTGGAGACGTAGTTGAATTTAAAACACTGAACACAGATTACAGATTTATTAAAATAAACAGAACTTGATTTGTTTTTGCACTAGAATTTTGTTCGGCCAGCTTGGCCAAGAGGTAAACCAAAAGTGAATAAAAAATGAATGAAGTGACGGGTGATTGTCGACTGAATTCCAAAATTAAATATTTATATTCGAATTTAGACGAAAATTGTAAATGAGATGAGGATGAGGCAACGAGGTGGCATGCAATGCACCTCGTTACACTACCACTATGTTGCGGAAACAACCAGATGAATTTCATGGTGTAAAGTAGAGAGGCCTGATTTTTATACAAAATAAAAAAGCCAAATGTGTTTACCTACTCATCAACCCTCTTACCCTCTCCCCTAGAGAAGGGAGGTAACAAAAATACGACGCGGGCAGGTCTTAAATCTCAAGGCGAATCCACTTTTAATGGCATTTAAATTAGGTTTTTATTTACTTGCGGCGCCGCAAACAGCTAATCTGCGTGGGATTGTGTTGCCATAGACCAGCATTTGATGGGTTCCTCCTCAAATTAAACTGAGTAGGTGAAGTGCTTTTTGTTAAAGCTGTTTTGGTAATAGGGTCTGTTGGGTGAATTAAAAACACAATTTGACTGTTATATTGTGTTGACAATATAATAGTATATATAAGTATTTTTGCTGTCTTAAGGGCTTATATTACAATACAGGTAAGACTTATCTGCATAATACTCTTAAAGTCTGTAAAAGTGCAATATCATTCACCGAACACGTTCACGTAACGAACGAAATAAATAAAAATTATAAGGTACGTATAAGTCAAAGATTATAATTTTAAGAACATCATGTTTTTCGCACCTGTATATCTGTCGTCGGCATTTTGTATGATTTCGCCGTTTACATACGGCGTCGGCAATTTATAAACGCTCGCTGTAATGTAAAATGCCGAAGGCAAAATGTATAGGGTTGGCACAAAAAGGTTTTGAATAAGTCCGCACTCAGTTTTAGCTAAGTCCGTATTGCTAGCTGAAAAATAATGATGCACCTGTATATAATGGGGCGAAGCCCCCCCATTTCTGAAGTGGTATTCTAAGCCCTTATAGAATTTTCAACCCGATTACAAAAAGGTTACTGGCTTTGATAATAGTAGCCAGGGCGTCAACCGAAGCGGGGGGACGGGGGGGCGCAGCCCCCCGAAAAGAGGGGGCTCGGGGGGCGCAGCCCCCCGCTAAAAAAAAAAAACAAATCTCTACACAGAATTAAATCGATTGGTTAGGTTAGGTTAGACTGATGTCAATAACAGAGCGGAGGGAGCCGAGCGAGCGGAGCGAGCGTACCGCGGTAGCGGTCGGCGACCGCCGGAGAATTACATTTTTCAAAGTTGATTTTTGTGCCAACCCTATACATTTTGCCTTCGGCATTTTACATTACAGCGAGCGTTTATAAATTGCCGACGCTTTATGTAAACGGCGGAATCGTACAAAAAGCCTGCGACATATCCAAATTGTGTTAAGTGTAGCAATACGTCGATATTTCAGAAAAAGCTACCTATTACCTAAATACTCAGACTATTATAAGGGAAACAAGTAGTGCAAGAAATAAAATAAATAAACTCTTTTTATTAAAATCTTCATAGCAAAAATACGTTTGTTTCTTCATGTAGATTGTAAGGTCATCAACTGACTTTATTTAACTAAACCACAATTTAAGTTTACATTCATAAAGTGAAACAGACAATCACTTTCACTCGTCCTGCTCTATTTTCCGGTTGTTACGTCAGGAATCCGCATTACCCACCTCAGTGGTATATTACTGCATAACCGACGCAAGTGGACTCTAAAACGTAACCGGTATTAGAAAAAACCAGGGCCGTAGCTAGAAAAATACTTCAGTATTTTTAACAATAGCTTTTATCGTGATTGCACACAAATGGATTTTTCGTAACTGCTGCTCAACATCATTTTATTTTAAACACTCTAGTTATGTACACACAACAACACAAAACACACGCGGTATAACACTAAAGTCACAAATTATTTTTGTCATTTAATATTCATATCCTAACGTGTCGATGCTAGTTGTTATGATACTCTTATAGAGTTATTATGATAGTTGCCCTGCCCAATACCCTGCCACCTGACCGTTTTTTCTGAAGCCTCCATGAACTCTATATACAGGGCGTCCCACGGCTATGCCACATGGAGGGAAAGTACCTTAAATATTGTAGGTAGAACATTTTACTGAAAGAAGACATTATTTTATTTCTAAAAACTATCAAAACTGCATTCATACATTTTGTAATAATTACATGGTTGAGCCGGGAATCGAACCCGCTACACGAGAAAAAAAAATCACCCTGTAGTTTTATCATACCAATCGAAAGGCTTCACCATAAGGATTATTTTTTGCTAAATAACATAGTGTCAGAAATAAAAGGAAGACTATGAATTTTAACATTTGATGTGGCCGGCCGAGATCGCCAGATCTAGCCCCGTTAGATTTTTAAAATGAAATCATGTAAAAAAATTTAGTTGACAAGAACCGGTAAGAAAATTTCCACGAGCCACAAACAGAACTTAGACGTATTAATCTAACAACAAGTTAAAAAATCGACAGGGAGTGAAATAAAGAGTGTAATTTGTATTCAACGGGTCATTTCGAACATTTGATAAAATTGATTTTTGTACTAAAAATGTTAAAATACATAGTCTTCCTTTTATTTCTGACACTATGTTATTTAGCAAAAAATAACCCTTATGATGAAGCCTTTTGATTGGTATGATAAAACTATAGTATATTTTTTTTTCTCGTATAACGGGTTCGATTCCCGGTTCAACCATGTAATTATAAAAAAATTTATGAATGCAGTTTTGATAGTTTTTAGAAATAAAATAATGTCTTCTTTCAGTAAAATGTTCTACCTACAATATTTAAGGTACTTTCCCTCCATGTGGCATAGCCGTGGGACGCCCTGTATAGTCGATTTTCATTATAGATATTCATTACTAATTAATATATTTCTTAATAAACATAGTCTTGAAATGCTAAACTACCAAACAATGGAATTTTCCGACGACTCATAAGGCCTGCTTGATTAATTTAATAAAATAATAAATAAATAAAACAAAATTTCTTTATTTCACGTATTTGATTTGCAAACAGAGGTTACAAAGGAGTGGTTGTAATGTGATGGAGTATGTATACAAATTAATTGTTGAACCTTGATCTCCAAGTTAAGCTTAGGCCTGTAATATGGAGATCAGTGGTCGTCAAGCAGGCACTAATCATATAAGTATCTTACTGTCTGCCCAAATCCGTCCCTGTTAAACAAGACCAGACCGTCGTCGTAAAGGCTATCTTCCGCATACATCGCCGAAGCTACAGAGCACATAAAATTTAGCGGTAAATATTGAATGACGTTGTATATAAGCTAACAGTCCTACATGTCCCCACGAAGGGGTCGAGCCCACCCCAAATCAAGGAAAATAAGTCTTAGTTGACCACTTTAACATACAATAATCAACTTTGTGTGCAGGTTTCCTCACGAAATCCAAATCAAAATATTTTTTATTACAAAAGCATTACAAAATCATTTTTAGATGGCAATGCTAATGAAAACAAAAGAACCTTCAATGTGAGATCGTAAAAAAAATGTAGTACGTATTTGGAAGTAATAACAATAATATGTAGGGACACCTCACACACGGCCATCTGACCCCCAACTAGGCAGACCCTGTACTATGGGTGTCAGACAGCTGATATACATACATATATAAATATACAACATCCAGACACAAGGCAAACACAAGTGCTCATCACACGAATGTTTGCCTTGGGCGGAATTGGAACCCACGACCCTGTGCTTTGTAGGCAGGCGTACTACCTACGAGGCCGACTCTGGTACACAGGTCCCGCCGAGGGTTAAACTCCCTCCTTGAAAGAAAACGGCTCTAGCCACTGGGTCACCAAACTGGGGAAAGTTTCGCAAAATGGTATTTGTTCGACGGATCCCCACCGGGATTCGAACCCGGAACCTCCGTAATAGGCCGGGAGATGATGACAGAAATTTTTAGGTCATTTGTTACAGTATGGCGGTTTTACAGGAGTCTTAGTACACAATGACAAAAAGAAAAATGATAGTCATAGCGCTGGTACTGGCGGCCCAATCGCGTGGGCGTTAGTGAACTAGTCGGATAAATTACGAAAGTCAAACGATTTGTACCTACCACAAAAAATTTAGTATTTTCCGATAGCCCGTAAAAAATAACTAGACTACAGTGTCATGCCATACTTCTCCGGTGTGACTTACAGCCCGCCATACCGACGCGAAAAATAAAAATTCAACCATTTGTACCAGGGTAATTTTTGCACAGTTTGATCATCTTCGTGCAGCCATTTACGAAAATCACCATGCCATACTTTTCGGACGGTTCCAAATGGTCGCCATACTGCCGAAAATCTGCAATTTTTTTTTCCGCGATTGGGCCGCCAGTACCAGCGCTATGACCATCATTTTTCTTTTTTTCATTGCGTACTAAGACCCCTGTAAAACCGCCATACTGTAACAAATGACCTAAAAATTTCTGTCATCATCTCCCGGCCTATAACGTCAGACGAGCTTTTGACTATTCGACCACGGAGGTTGTTGCTTAAAGTACCTGGTTAAACCAATTGAGTATTAATTATTTTTATTGATTATAAAATATGTTTGATAAGATAGTCATTTGTCTAGTTTAATTACAAGAATGCAAGAAGGTATATTTACAAAAACCACAAGTAAATCTATATTTAAGAATGTAATGCAAAGAACATAATAAACTCGACCTCCCCCACTTTCCACCCCCACTCTTTCCCCCCAAATTTTAAGTACCGTTCGGATATGAGGTAATCAGCACATTTCACTTGAGGCACAGAATAAATAATAGTACTAGGTCTGGAGGGTAGGTGTGCAGTTGTCGGCCGGAAATACGTGCCGTGCGGCCACTTCCGGATCCGCCTGCGAGTGGCCAGGGTTGGCCCAATTTCCGGTCGCCACGGTTCATAGATCTCTGCGCATGATTATTTTGAGAACCTTCTCTTTGGTGGGTTCTCGAGGTGTTTATGTTTTGCCATAAAAACTAGTGGCATAGAAGTAATTTTAAAGTTGAAGATACTGCTTTTTATAAAAAAAGATTAACATAATGCATTTTCATTAGGAAGTAGTTTGCCTTGCTTTATTTATAAACTAGACAACAGCACAAAATTACTAAGTGACTTTAATAGATAAAAATAAAAATGTGTGGACATACACTGACCGACCACAAACTAAGTGAAAATTGTAGATATCTTGTATAATATTAAATAGATATGGAAGCGGTCAGATACGCAATGGAATTACTGATGGAATTACCTAAATATTTCCATGGACCAAATCTACAGATCTGTGGTACGTTTGCTCGAATAAACTTACAGTCTGACAAAACAGAGTAGAATTTAAAAAGTAGCAACACTATGGTGTCGTCTCATTTTCACGATAAATTAGTTGGAAAGGGACGACACTACAGTGTTGCTACTTTTTAATTTATATTTATTTTTGTCAGACTGTCCCAATGCAATTTAATGTATAGTGTTTTCTGACCTAGCACTTGTGTAGAAAAGGTACGACCAATCAAAGTTCAGCGGACTTATGGTGATGATTGTATAGTCAAAAAGAAAACTGTCACGTGCCTCACGATTTTGTACCTTATTCAAAGGCTCGATGTGACTGTACTATTCACTCACTCACTATACTACTGGGCCGAAGATAAACATTATTTAACACTATGGATGCTTTTATTTCAAATGCTAATGAGTATAGTTTATATTAGTTTTACTTTATAATATTACCTACTTTACAATAAACAATTGGGCGTTTTAACGAGCGCGCCCAGCCGGCGCTTGCGCACCGTGCGCGAGGCGGCCGCTTTGATGTCAGACAAAGAATAGTCATTTAAATAAGTACAGATGTTATGTGAAAGTTTGGACGTGAGAAATAGTATAAAAACAAAACTATGTATCCGTTGCATTTATTAACTTTTTGGTGTAGGTTATTTTTTGCTCAATAGCAATAGATTTGAGATGCGAAATATGAAAATGACTGCAGCTATCAAATTCTGCGGATATCATACGTACTTATAACTAAACGAATTACGTATAAAGAACAGTGGAATCCTTAGACTGGACTGGGTTGATTTATAGCAAAAATGCCTAGGAAATTAGAAAACATAACAGGACTTTCCCACATACTTAACAGAAAAAAAGTATTTAGGTTTGATATAAGAACATTTAAAGATCATTTTTCTATGCTGTGACTGCAAGAATACTATACAATTGACAAGCTTCACTAGCCTGTAATTAAAGTTAGTTTAAACGCCAAACTTTGTCCCACCTGTTTCACCACTTACTCTATGTGACTAATTTGCAATGGCGTAACATTCAAACGAGTGACAACCTTGACTCGGACTTGGCCAATTAACAGAAGTTTATTGTTTCTTTGATACCGTGTTAAAGAACTAACGGAAGCTATAACCCCTTTGTGTTTCCTCTCAGATGCTCCATTTGCGTAGGTAGTAAATGTCAGTTCTAACAGGTGAGCGGAGTGACGTGTCTGTGAATTATAATAAGTGTCTAAAAAAGTGTAAGAAATGTTGAGTGAAAATTTCATGTAAATTTTTTCGAATTTTGTAGAGAAATTTGTAGGTCGTAGACCCACTCTACGAGTCGTAGCGCCCTCTGCTACGCCGTAGCAAACAAAAATATTAGTAAACTTTCATCTTTAGATTGTGAATGTGTACGTTTTCATATAAAAGAAGAAAATAAGTTGCTTCTCGTAATAATTTTAAGGTTTATGACTATTCTTGCAGGTTCCCGAAAAAATATATATATTTTTTTAAATTATTGTGTCAATGGGTTCCATTTATAAAATCATGTTTATAACAATTTCCACCAAATTTTCCGTTAATGACCTATAATCACCAAACGACAACCTTAACAAATTAGAGGTTTCTAGAACAATAGCTTGTAATCAGCGAGTATAACCAGCCAATCAGAGCGCTTCCCCCGTCCGCCCGGCCCTTACATTAAGGGTTATTAAGTTGTTATGATGAGACAGTAATACCTGAGTGACGACTCGGCTTAAAGCCATAAGTCAGCGGCATTGAGGTGATTAAGATGCTTTGGTGAATGTTCATACTGAGTTGCTGGAATAATTGCATTTTGGCGTTCGATTTTTATTTTCATATTATTATTATTTTTTGTAATAGGTACATGAAAAGTCTAAATTGCCTATACTAATACTAATACTAGTAATATTATAAAGAGGAAAGGTTTGATTGTTTGTTTGTTTTTTTGTTTGTTTGTTTGTTTGTTTGCATCGAATAGGCTCCGAAACTACTGAACCGATTTCAAAAAAATTCTTTCACTGTTGGGAAGCTACATTCACCCTGAGTAACATAGGCTATATTTTATTTTCAAAAAAATTAGGGATCCTTACTAAAACTTCAATAATGTAACCCAAGGTGTGAAAAAAATACGTAAAATATTCCTAATAATTGAAAATGCTCCGAAAGTACTGAACCGATTTTAGTGAAACTTGGCACAAAGTTAGAATAGACCTTAGGAAAGAACATAGGCTACAATTTACCGCGGGAAATTTTCTCATTCCCACGGGAACAATTGTTAAAGCGAGCGGAGTTGGCATAAAGATAGAATAGACCTTGCGAAAGAACATAGGCTAACTTTTACCGCGGGAAAATTCCTCATTCCCACGGGAAAAACTATTAACGCGTGCGGAGCCGCGGCGGGAAGCTAGTTTGCTATAAAATTACTAAATTAAAATGACAATAGACCAATGTTCAGAATAATTTTAAAAAACTTTCACGTAAAATAAAATAATCCGCTCACGTACTCTTCCTTGTTTTCAAGACATAGGTATTGAACATTTGTTTTAAAACTTTTAAATACACACAGCCAAATTGCGAACCTGCCTCGACGTCGAAAAGTGATTTGTAAAATCTTACTTCGAATAAATATATTTAATTTCATTTCAAATACGTATTTTACAATTTTAAGCCTTTATGGCATTGTTTAAAGAACTTGTAATAGAACCTTAGTACAGGTTCTGTCTAGTTTGGATGTGTGTATATTCCCATCTTAAATATTTCTATAGATTGTCAAATAAGTGGTAAATGTTCTTAGTAGTTTACAGTATTAACACAGTGTTTACAGTGTTTAGTATATTCTATTCTATTCTAATTAACATCAAAATAATGTACAGAGTTACTAAATAATGCATCAGTATACAAATGATGCTAGTACATTTGTTTATATCCCAGTTTACATAATGCAAATAAACCGTGCACGTGTCGTGCAAATAAACGTGTTTTAGTATCCGATGGAATGAAGACATCACCGACCGTTTGCTTTCGTCGCCAAGTAAGTAATGAAGACATGTAAAATATTGAATTTTCTGTTTTGACATTTACTATTTCTTTAACGTTATTGATGATTTATCGAAGTTCACCTCAAAATTACACAGAGTTAGGCATTGAGATGTAGATGTTAAAAAAAAGATATCCATTGTATCTATCCGATAAAGAAATAATAATTATAATAAACTTACCTAGTAAAAGTAGGCATTTAGGATTATAATTTCGTAATAACCAAAACTATTCACAATTTATTTTGATTTCAATAGATTTAGGGCTTTTTTTAGAATAGAATATACTTTATTGCACACAAGAGAATACAACAAACATAATTGAAGCAACACACGTGTACAAAAGGCGGCCTTATTGCTAAGGTAGCAATTTCTACCAGGCAACCCTTTACCTCAAAAGGAAAAAAATAAGCCTTTTATTGGGATCACTAGAGTGTCAGACAATTTAAAACAAAAAGTGGTGGTAGACAAAGCACCTTAGCGGGACAGACGAAAAATTAATGAAATATATATTAATGGTATAGTATTTTTCTTGTCATCATCGGACTTTTTTATCTCGTATAGTTTCGATGCAATGGTAACAAACATTTAAAACGTCATCACACCGTAGCCGTTTGTCTGTCCTCCTTTTTACTACCGGTTTATTATATTTTACATTATACTACTTATCCAGCCGTGTGGCTTCGGTCGCTTACTTTTTGCAATAATTGAAAAGTTTGTGATAAATGATATTTATTTATGTATTTTATTCTCACGAGAACAAGCGTTTCAGACAGATTGGCAGGCGGTTCTATTATAATATTAGTAAAGTCAGGGAAGAAACATAAATACGGTTTCTAAACTATCTTCGTTTTTCAGGTTACCGATATTTTAATGCTTTTTTCCTGAGGAGGAAAAATTATCTCAATGTAGTTGTTATGTGTACGTTGACTAATAAAAGGCTGTCATAATTTGTATCAATCAGCCGGCTAATTGCGGGATCCGCTGTAGATGGAGTGACGTCACCAAGATGACATGAAATACCTTCCCTCACTATTAACATTGATTGACGAGCCCTTTCAGGGAAGGATTCCACTGAAAGTCCTTGAACACACTCTGAATAACTTTAAAGTATCAAATTATTGTTATTTATTAAGAATAAAGAGTTTCTTCGGCAGGTTCTTCTTCACAGCAGCGCACACAGTTTCAGTTTTAATCGGAAACTCATTTATGTATGTCGGTTAATGCTTAAATTATAAACTAGAAAGATAAGTTTGATTCTTTACCTTTACAAAGCAAAATCATAATTTACTTAGTAAAATAAAAATATTTCATACCATTGTTTTTTAGAGAAATGGTCTTATTCTTTTGCTATAATTTCTGGCGCTCGCTTGGGAATCAATTACAGCTATCAACATCATTTCTCCCTGTCGCACTAAATACGTTGCGAACTTCTTAATGCGTGTAAACTATGCGCGGAATTGCGTCCTTCATGCATAAACAAACTTGTATATTTTTCTTTTACACGTAGATGTTATAAAAAATAATAAAACTGTCTTGTTGAAGAAATTTTATTGTGATCTGTTTAAAAAGTGGGTTCAGTATGTCGCAGCCCAATGTAGCCATCTAATAATTATATGTCTAAACAATTTGTATAGATATCATCAGATAAGATTATTCTTTCAAAATCTTAGTCTAATATAAAGCTTGTTATGCTGACTCATAGTTGCAAACTAGCAAGTTAGCATAAGAATAAGAATAATAATAAGAAAAATTATTAATAATTCATAGTGTACAGTATTAAACTAGGTGAATTAATAAATTCACTAACAATCATTATTAACAGCGGACCCTGCACTAAGCGTCGCTTGTATTTCAGAGGCCCAATAAGACAATAAAGATCTAAAATTACGATTCAATGCATTTCAAGAAAAGGTACATACAATATTATGTGAGGATTACCTGCCTATTCAAATTTTATTGTTTGTGATAGGATTTAGTTAGCATACTTGCGGACAAAACACTTTATTTAGCAGCAACATACTGCGAAGAACATTCTCGGTACAAAGGTAAAGATGGAAGAGATAGGAAACGGAAGCTACATAGAGTTACTCATTATTTCTCATGTTGGTATGCCTGTAACTAACTAGGTGTACATTAAGCAGCTGCAGTTAAATCACATAAATATATGACAAATATGCTCCCTAGGACATAATATAAACGAAGGACGATACATACATTTGGTGGTATTTTCTTTATTTTAAGGAACCCTTAAAACAAAAGCTGACACCTAAAAACAATCGGAAAGTGGTAATGTTCATTAAAAATAGAACAAAACAGAGCGGTGAGAGACCTGGCGAGACAATGAGGTCAATTCTAAAATAAATTCAATATTTTCATAAACTCTACATTTTCATTGTATTTCTTGACTTGAACACCTTGTTTTATGATCTAATTATGTTTTAGTGTCATTTTTAATACAAAATAATTTATTAGAAATGCAGAAATAAAGAATAACATACTCGTAAGCTTATTATGAGAATAATATATTAATTTCAATAGATCTTTCTACCTATTTACGAAAAACTGCAAAATGAAATCTGACATAACATGGTTTTTTTTTTATGTGTGTGTTTTATCTGAATAAATTAAAAATAATAATAACAATGAATATGTGGGGACATCTCACACACGGCCATCTGACCTAAAACCAGGCAGGGCCTATTATTTATTTTATTGACTTACTGTATTATTCTGTATTATTATGCAGAAAATTGTTTTTCTTTTTTATAGATTAAATCTGTTTATTCTTTTTCTTCTTATACAAATACTAGTTATTAACACCTCGACTAAGGTGTACCTATTTAATTAAAAGCTTTTATTTAACTTTCACTGTATGTATGTATGTTTATTCGGGTGGAATCTTTGAACTCAATTTTGAAGTAGATATCTTCAACCTTTTACCTCATTATGGTTGTTAGAATCACCACTTCGCTACACAATGGGCCTTTCGCGCGCAGGCGCCCAATCTGTCACGCGACTGTCAGTTGTCGCGCGCCGCTGTCGCGTGTCGCCGCGACTGGCAGGTGACAGGTCGCCGCGACACCTGCGGGAATTAAAAGGAAAATCGCGCTTGGGTAAAGAATAGGGGCTAAAGCTTTGGTGTCGCTCACATGCCACAATTAGAGCTTTTTAAGCTTTCTAAAAGAGTTGTCCATGTGTAGGTACTGATAGTTAAAACTAAAAAAGTAGGAACTAACCTTCTGCATAAAAATATTATTTTATTATGTAGCGCACCCAGAAGGGGATTTTCTGGTCAAAATTTAGAATAGAAAAGAAAATAATTTTTATAGCACACCAGAAGACACCAATAATAACAAGAAATACAATCCACAACAATTAGACGTGTAAAAATAGGCGGACTTATTAAGGTAGTAATTTCAACCGTATTTACCTTTGTATAAGTAATATTATGGCTTTTGTTTACTCGAAAAACACTCTACCAATTTAATTGTTGGGGGGTATTTATATTAATATGATCTTATAAACTAGATCACACAAAAAAAAAGTTTCAATTTTGTACTAAAATAATGTATAACAGAAAATGTAAACGAAAAAATATATACCACTGATTACTATCGATGTTTCAACATCACTACTTTAAAACACCTAAAATAAACACGAAAATTGATAACATTGCAGAAAACACTTTAACATGCAATTACTACGAATTATTACAACATTCTCTTGTATAAACCTTTTAATTCACTGGATAATCTACAGTTACTACTTACACTGTGACACCGATGAGGCTGGTTCAAGCATTATTTATATTTGGGTCTAATAGATACTTCTTAAAACGTTTCAACTAATTTTTGTACTACACATTTGCCATAAATGCATTGGCAATACTAAGTTGTAACAAGTTCATCGGCAATATTTTGAAAGGGATTTTTTTATAGATTTTGCATTTGTGGCTTTAATTCAGTAAAAGTTTAAGCACAGAGTTAAAAAAAATACCACAAAAGTTTGGAAAATATGTACTTTTATTCATTTGGATGCACTCAACTACACATCTAAAATTAAAACGACGACCTGGTCGAGTGGTCAAATACTCGCTTCACGTAACAGGCACAGAGGTTCCGGGTTCGAATCTCGGTATAGATAGATCGTCCCTCAAATATAACTTGGTGAGATTTTCCCCAGTTTAGTTATGACATTGCACGCTGAATCACCTGACTATCCGAAAAGAAAGATGATTCCGTGCTTCGGAAGGCACTTAAAGCCGTTGGTCCCGCCTGCTATGTAGACCATAGGCGGCTCAATAATTCTGTCACCAGGGTTGATTAGGTAGGTTAACCTTAAAAACCTACACGATAAGTTTATGTAAGTATTAAAAAAAAAAATACAAATACCAGTACAATTTAAAAAGGCAACCTTACAACTTGCCTTGTTTGTTTTCTATAAGTTAGAATTAAGTTTTTATAGATTTTGAATTTTGTATTTACTTACCTATTCGTCATTTTGTTACATTTAGACGAACCGTATTATTTCATTGTAGCATAGTGTACCTATTTATTTTGACTCGCAACACGCACTATCTCTCGGCGAATGTACCGTAGACACCTTTGGCAGAGGTTGCCAACATTTTTTGGCACACACCTAGTTTTTTTCGGTGTTTGAAATAAGCAATATTTCTCAGGTAATCTGTCGAGAGGCGGAGACAACAGCTGTGTTAGAATATTCAGGTCTCTTTCTATTTGTAACGGCATGACGGGAATGCCATTAACGAGTTCGGTATTGTGAAATATTTATTTTACTGGCGTCGATGCATTTATGATATTATGCTAACTGTATTTCGTCGATAACAATCAGTTTACTTTTTGCCTTAAATTTTAAATAATTATAATATTATTATTATCTTTTTTAACTCATCTTGTACGTACACATTATATATGTATCAGTATAATCAACGTTATGTTAAGCATAAATATAATGAGTTTTATTATGTCAGAAATATTAATTACAATTAGGTAATCTAGTTATGTCGTATTTTCTTTTGTGCCATTATTATCAATACAACTCATTAGACTGGGCTCCGGTCGCAGAAATCCTTACCTCATAAGATTCACTGTTAGACGCACAATGCAGTGAAAGATAATGTTGCCGAGTAGGGGTATTTATATTGTTTTCTTCCCTAAACCTGGCAGGACAATGTTTATTTTTCAGCTAAAAACCCTAAATTTTGCTCAAATTTACATCATAAGATTTCAATTCAAAATGATAATAAGACATCGACATTTTTGGCCTACTTTGAGGCGGCCTACTGCGGTCCCTGCCAGGGTTAGGGGAACCAACATACGAAATACCCCATCTAGGAAGGAATATCTTTCACTGCATTATCATTTTGAATTGAAATCTTATGATGTAAATTTGAGCAAAATTTAGGGTTTTCAGCTGAAAAATAAACATTGTCCTGCCAGGTTTAGGGAAGAAAACAATATAAAATACCCCTACTCGGCAACATTATCTTTCACTGCATTGTGCGTCTAACAATGAATCTTATGAGGTAAGGATTTCTGCGACCGGAGCCCAGTCTACATTATTTAACACTATTTCAGATACTATTTTTGCTTCCACATTTTCTTGATAAGTCGAATGCCTACCAAGGTAAATCACATCTCTCCCGTCATAGGCTCAATTCCCTAGGTGCCAGTGCCGTCAAATCTGCGATAAAAAGCCACGGTAAAAAGATATAAAGTAATGATCATCTGAGACGCACCGCGGTATATTACTAACGATCACACCTACACGGGCTTGGAAAATATTTTAAGGGGAAGTCAATTTATATCACAAATTAGAAAAACAGCGGGCGGGAATATCCCCTCAGGGTTTTTCAATAAAATAACGATAGTTTTTTTGTAACTGACGAAGAAACTAAATTTTGCATAACAATACCTATTATTTTTTATGCTTTTTTGAGGAACTTCTAAAACTTTATTTCATTGTTCGTTAAACTAATTTAAAATGTAATTAGTTTGCGGTATTACATGCTTATTTCCGGTGTAATAATTTTATCACAATAATAATTAAATCTAGAACATAAAATAATAATCTGTTTAGGATTATTCTTTTATAATCTTATTTGGTTACGGTTAGCTTAACATAATTTACCGATAAACATACATTATGTATTGAAAATAAATAATTTAAGACATAATTTTAATTGTCATCATCATCGAATTTAAGAGTCGAGCTTTTCTCTACGCAATTCCATTCTATGGAGCTTTAATTGCATTGCTAAAAATCAAAGAGTATGTGCCTTAAGAGGCTATCTCCCCAGGGCGTAGTTCTTTTTCAGCCCCAGTGCCTTGAGGCGAGACCGCCATCTGATAGCAGTTATATCCAGGTTATACGCCGATCGGGGAGACAAGGTGACATTTGATAACAAGAGCCTTATCGTGTTGGCTAATTCATGCAAAAGATGTGAGGTTTGGCTTGGCTGGCTTGCCTTGATACTATAATTATTATGTAGCTGAAAGCCTAGGTCGAAAGCTTCATCAAGAAGATCATATAAAATATTGTACAAGTATATTCTGTTTTGTTTAGTTATGAAATGATATTGTATGGATACAAATTGTGATTACAGTTTGGTGTATAGTACCTACCTATGTAAAGTGCCAACTATTTACTGAATAAAGAATAATAATAATAGTCACAACAGCAGAATCCACTATTAGATTAGAATTTTTAGAATTAGTCTATGCGATGGATTACATAAACTTTTTTTTCCACTTTCTTTATGTGATGAGGCTACCGCGGAACCGCGTTATTTCTGGTTGTGGCTAAAAGCTTCACAGCTAACCGTTTAGTGCGTAGAGAGCTCAGTATCGCTTGAACGGATTATGTAAAATGAAATTGCATTGTACACACTATTAAACTCTGATAAACACTTGGTAATCTCATTTCAAAAGTAGGCAGTAGGTAACAACTAAAAAAGTAGACACGACTCAGATCAAAAGAAGCTAATGAGAATATTTGCTTTGTCTAAAAACTCAGAAAACTAGGTAATTACTGAAGTCTAGTTTTTAAATTTAGCTCAACAACTGCGCGGTTAGATTTTTTAAATGTGCCAAGAGTGAAACGTATTTTAGGTATTTTTAATTTAATGTGAGAGGAATACTGGTTGCGGTTGGTATCTCATTATACTTTTAACTAACTCCTAATCATTATTTTCTTGTGATTTGGCAGTTAAAATAATGGTAATTTAATATTTATGGACTCCTTAAAAAAGTTCACGAAAACTATGTTTTTTCGCTAAAAATCGAACGAAGCTATTCGAAGCCATTTAAGGAACAAGTAAGTTTTGATCGCTGAATTTTGAATGTTGACTATTTGTTTGAAAATCAAACACACATTGACACCACCATGGTATTTCATAGCTTTGACATCTCAAAATTATTTTGATTAGATTTGATTAATGTGACTGGACTTACGTTTATTCGACGCTCTTACTCGTACGGTTAAGGAAAACATCGTGAGGAAACCTGCACACACCTGCGAAGTAATTCAAGGGTTGTATGTGAAGTTGACCAACCCGCATTGGGCCAGCGTAATAAACTTAGGCCTATTCACACTGATTTCAGGGTAGGCTCAAGCCCCTCGGTAATGACATAATATATGAGCTGTTAACACAAAAAGGTAGTCTATGTTACTCTCCAAGGTCAATTATATATTTGTACCAAGTTTCATTAAAATCAGTACTGTAGTTTCGGAGCTTATTCAATGCAAACACACAAATCTTTCGTCTTGAATATAATATCGCTTTGACAGTTTATTGAAAAATGGCTCAATATAATATGTGACTTACTGTGAATGCAATTTGATAATGATGACCGCTGCACGTGTAAAATCATTCACAGGATGGTATTGCTGATTCGTTAGTATTTCGTCGCAGGCGCACTTGCCAAAATACTGATACGGATTGCGAGTAAGAGCTGTCGGTCATACCAGTTGTTATTTATTTCGGTTATCGACAGAATCATCGGGCTTTGCGGCGTATTTAGTGATGTCAATATTTTTTGTGAATATTATTTTTTGCGCTTTTATTATTTAGTAAGACTTATTAGAGAAATATTCGCCGATGAAACACGGGCGTCTTCGTATAATACGATTTTGATTTATTTTCTAATGCAATAATATTGATCATAATATTACCCGTTCTTATTATTTTTTAGTTACTTTTATACGTAAGCAAGGAAGGGACCATAGTATAAGTATATTTTCAACAAAGGGAATTTTATTCCTGCAGCTGATTAATCATTTTATCTGAAAATAAATATTCTTGGTTTGTTTATTTTTTTCCTTTTTCTCTAACTGTGTAGTGGTCATTATTATAATCAACTTTAGCCTAAAATACCAATTTCAAACAACATCAAGATCCAAACAACGAAAACATTTTGTAATTGAAACAAGTTTGTTCAGGACGAGAAAAGCTAAAATAATAATTTGTAAATAAACACATCAGATGTGTACCTGAGACTGACAGACTAACGGATATGGCACACATCATAAAATCTCTAAACAAACAACAAAAATTACCTACGGCAGCCAAATAAAGCGTGCCAAGTTTATTTTTAACCGACTGCGCAAAGGAGAGAGAGTAAAAATGTTTTGGTGCGATCTAGACTGTGGTATATTTCTCTTATCTATAGTATAAAAATGAATCGCTAAATTTGTTGGTAAGCGCATAACTCAACAACGCCTGGTCCAATTTTACCAATTCTTTTTTTTAAATGTTTGTTGAAGTCCAAGGATGGTTCTTACAGAGAGTTTTTTTTTATACCTCATTCCCACGGGCATTTTTTTAACGCGGGCGGAGCCGCGGGGCGGAACGCTAGTGCGAAATAAGGATGACGCCGTTACAGCAAGATGATAAAAACAAAATGTTACTTCAGACATTGAAAAAAAAAACTAAACGGATCATTCCGCACCTTTATGTATCTGACACTTTTCACTGTATCCACCAACTTATTTAACCAATAACACTACTAGTAAAAATATTATTATGACATTTACTCTTACAATACTCATAAAACTAAATTAAAAATGAAACAGCAAGAAACTGTCTAATTTTTCTTTTTTAAAAACACATCAAAACGAAGTAAGGTATTTTTTTTATTAAGAAATATATTTTTTTAGCTAAAAGATGATATGTGGAGATACATCATATTACACGGTGTTTTAGCGTCGCGTCGGCGGAAATCCGGTAGGTAATGACTGGTAATGACGTGTGGACGTCTCACCTGGCCCGCGTGGTCATTAGTGGGGTTTGAAAATTAGTGAAGAGATTCCTATTTTCACTATCGTGTCGATTTTGCGACCAAAATCTCACCTATTTGAAGCAAATATGAAAAACATTGAGCTTGGCTTGGGACTTGGACGCGCATCCTTAGCTCTCCGGGTCAACATTGGCGCACCAAATGTCACCGACTAATAATCCATGACCGAATAATTAAAAAAAAGTAAAATCATTATCTGTTAAAAAAGTAATAAATAACTTCGCAACGATATTGTCCATCGAAAGATAGGTTACCCTCCTACTAACTGTATTTTGATCATCTTTATAATATACATGGATAGCCAAGTTATGAAACAACCTGGCCGCGGCGGCGACTTTTGTATTCCCGAGTGCTTATAAGTACTTATATATAACCCAGGACCCAGGGCTTTTAACTCCAAATTGAACAGGCGTTTTTTGGGCGAGATCGCTCCACCCTCGGCCTCATCTCGTCCGCTCTGTGGATCTGAATATTAACAAAATCAAGAATATTCAACGGTGATGATGATGATGATGATGGTCCTGTATACAATACTAAACGAGATTTAAGTTAGCTTTTTTCACAGGATTTATAAATAAAAGCAATGTTGAACTGAGTAATAATATCTTTATTAAACTGCTCTGTAGTAGATTTCAATTTTATATACTTACAGCTTAATTTAAGTCTTACCTTTTTATTACTGGCAATGCTCATAGATTTTGTCCACATGATGTAATAAATAAATAAATAGTATATAAAAGTTTTGTCAGTGTAATACAGAAATAAATATATAAGAGTTTTGTCAGTGTAACACATAAATAAATAGTATATAAGTATCTTTTCCCGCTGGGACTATGTAGCAATCTGGCTACACTAAATGTAGTTTTTGTTGTTGGCAATACTTGCCAAAAAACTCTGTGCTCTGCACGCGTCTTGTATTTTCGACTTTAGAGGTAGAGATTAGTCAACATAGTCAATAATTTTTAAAATTATTTTTAGTTGATGTTCAGTTTAATAAAATATTACATAATTTGTATAAAAAATTCGTCGTTGTAATATTATAGCGGTTAAAAATTTTATAAAATGAAAAAAAAATCATAGTTATTTATTTAATCGATATGCCAACGTCCCAGCCCTAGTCAGAATGTCGGTAGGCGCCAAGTTTCCCAAACAAACCAGCGCGAAACGCGACCACTGAAAGGTGTTCTGGCAGCTCTAGACAGTTGCATGAACTAAGTATAATTACAGCTCTATATAATTATTATACTTTGTTAACTTTTTTGGCTGCTAATGAACTTTTCTTTTGATGACGAAAATAAAATAAAGTTTTCACATTTGTAACTCTCTCTTCTTTGTAATCTAGTTATCTATGCGAAGCTCTGCTTTCGTAGTTTTTAAAACTTTATGTAATCTTTATATCTTTTACTAGCTTCCCACCGTGGCTCCGCCCGCGTTAATAGTTTTTCCCGTGGAAATGAGGAATTTTTACGTGGTAAAAGTTAGCCTATGTTCTTCCTCGAGGCCTATCCTATATTTTGTGCTAACTCCGCCCACTTTAACAATTTTTCCCGTGGGAATGAGAAATTTTCCCGCGGTAAATCATAGCCTATGTTCTTTCTCAAGGTCTATTCTACCTTTGTACAAAGTTTTACCAAAATCTGTTCAGTAGTTTTGGAGCCTTTTTAATTATTAGGAATATTTGACGTACTTTTTTTACACCTTGGGTTACATTATTGAATCCCTAATTTTTTTGAAAATATAGTATAGCCTATTTAGTATGTTACTCAGGGATCATGTAGCTTCCAAACAGTGAAAGAATTTTTGAAATCGGTTTCAGTAGTTTCGGAGTCTATTCGATGCAAACAAACAAACAATCCAACCTTTCCTCTTTATAATATTAGTATAGAGTATAGAATATAGATGTCACTGGATTGACCTCATAATTTAAAATTTTGTGAACTACATTGAATAATTTTTCAAGTTTAGAAGTAAAAACGGTTTTATTAATGGTGAGAAAGATGAAATCACCTATTGTTTCTTTTGTTGTCAATCCTTTTTTGGAATGTACTATGAATTATTATAAAACATTAAGTAACTTGTAGTATATAAGCTCCTCCTACAACACATCAACGCAAAATTGGTTTTCTTCCTCAAGCACAGGTGTGACCCCGCCTTTAATCGATCGCACAGGTGCGCTCTTCTCTGATTGGTCGAGACGTGAGGTGAGTCAGGTGTCTTAGAGCATCGGCCAATCAGAAGAAAGGATGATTTTTTAAGGTGAGGACAGGTGTGAGTGATTGATGCCTTAGTATTTTTTTTATGTAATGTAGTTTATTTTAAAATGTTCCTCCATTGGATGGTCGGTTTTATCGAACAAACCATATTTTTATTACAGTCTTCACAAATGAAGTAGGTACCTAATCCTCAGTTTGACTGGTTTTTCTCTGTTTCGTTCAATATATTTGCAATCAATTTGTATTTTTTTTTTAATTTACCTATGCTTGAGTCGAAAAAGTACGACGGATCAAGCTTCACCGGACTTGCGGGGGAGCGGAAGACTCTACCCCAAAAAAAGTATACCAACACGTCTAGGGGCGGTTCAAGGGAGCCTCGGACCACGGTTGATATTGAAAAAGCAAAAAAAAACTAGTTTTTAAATTATGTTAGGGTGTCACCTAAGTAACCGTTAACCGTTAAACCGTTGTAGTGGGTAATAAAAGGATAAAGATAACAATTTATTTATTCTAGGCAGACATAAAATGTAAACTTCGGTACATTTTTCATATTTAACATTACATTTTTCTCCCTTTTTTTTTTCAAGAATTATGAGTGTGGTCTATCTGATCATCTAATAGTCTGTGGTCGTAATGTACTGAAAACCAGGAATAGTAAGAACACGAATTTGTTTGGGTGCATTTCACAGTTCACTTCACACAAGTGATATACGGTCCCTCAAATTTATTAATAATATACATATTATTTCTACGAACAAGACGATAAAACTACATTGTGTGCAAATTACTGATACATTGATGGCCTTAAGAGATGTTATCTTGAAATACATTGAAAGTAATCGGCAATGTATCGCCTAAATGAGCATTAGGGAGATGAGTTTATACATTTACTATCTGTTTTGAATGATACACAGTATTTAGTTTGTAATGGAGATATTACAAAATGTATGCTTAGAAGATTATTTGCGTTAGAAATTTCATAGCAGCGTCCACAGGCAGCGTCTAGTAATGACATAAAATACAATTCATACAAACACAAAATACAGTTCACAACAATAGGTTTCTGTGCTTTGGAGGGTACGTAAATAAAGCCGTTACTCCCAGATATTAACTTATAAGTCATTATAAAAAACAAAAGCCTTAGTCATTAAATCCTTAAACTAAATATTGTTTATTCATTCATGTCGTGTCCTAAAACACTTATTTACTTCAAAAGGTAAAAAGCTTGGTTCAAACCAAGGTTGGCCCTATTCTCATAGTTGATTTATATCCTGGCAGACCTAGTTTTATACTTACCTTTTAACCGTAAAACTGCGTTGATCGTAAAAAAATGCATTTGAAATAAAAATTAATAACTAACTTTATGTAAATTAACGTATTGAAATGTTCATTAAAAAAATATGAAAAAAATTCTGTACCCCTGGTGGGACTCGAACCCACAGTCCCCGGCTTAGGAGGCCGATGCCTTATCCATTAGGCCACAGGGGCTATGCGTGGGCCGACTGAATTTAACGACTACATTTTTTGAGTGCAAAACTGTCATTAATTTTATGGTTCGGTAGCCGATGAATAAGAATAGGTTGCGTGCAACATGCAACAATATACGTATAAAGTTTTTTATTAATTGTTTATCAAAATGTGACTATTTTATTTATTAGACTGAAGCTGTTTAATTGATTCATTTTAAATTTAATCTTAATTTTAAAAGTGACAAAAACAGTGGTCCTAATTCTATAAATTACTTCAGAAACATCAATTACAAGTCCTCAGTCCTCCAAGACAAAAAAAAAAAACTAAAAAACTAAGTCCAAATTCCGTACCTAACAGATAAACAATTAGAGTAGGCTTGAGCCCCTCGGTGGGGACGTATATGAGCGAGACGAATAATTTGTTATATGTAGTATCTTATACCAAACATAATCAGCGAGTGAATCCTAACAAGGTATGCGTGACAATTGTCGTCACTCACAGTAAAGAGGCAAGGTAAACACGTGTCAATCAACTAGCTCGCTTGTCGGTAATTGTGCCGCATACCCTCCCTTCTTCGGCTCAGCTGGGAATATGTTTGATGGAGCCGGGCTGTGAAAAACGCGGGCAAAGACGCTTTTGTTTTGCGTAAATTTGTAGTCGATGATTTCTTGTATTTTTAACCCCCGAGGCAAAAGAGGGGTGTTGTAAGTTTGACGTGTGTGTATTCTGTCTGTCTATCTGTCTGTGGTATCGTAGCTCTTAAACGGATGCGCCGATTTTGATCTAGTTTTTTTGTTTGCAAGGTCTCACAATCGAGAGTGTTCTTAGCTATGATCCAAGAAAATATCTACAGCCATTTGAAGATTAGCTCTTTTCTAGTTGTTGAATGGATCAAGTAACGGTTTTATATATTTTTTTATCATATTGCTTTTTTGTTTCTTTGGTAATTTAAGTGCGTCTGGAGGACGGTGGTGGTAGTAGTGATAACGTACCGGAAAATCCGTGTGGACACAAACTCCTCCTGAGTGGCACCGAAGATCTTCAGAAGGTATCTGGAAGCATCCAGCGCAGACTATGCATTATATTCTGCGGTAAAGTAATACTTTATTGCAACCACAATATAACATAAAAGTAAATAAACAACTCTTCTTTTGTCAAACAGTGTCCGTAACCATATAGAAAAACGGAACCCTTATGGATTCGTCATGTCTGTCTGTCTGTTTTTTAACTGACGACCTCATTCCTTCCTTGAATCACCTAAGCTTTCTGATATGGCTCATTATAACTACCGCTTTTGAAACTAACAACAGTTTTACACGTATTTTCGGACAATCAGAATTTACAATGCCCTAACTAAACTGGTGATTATTCTACAAGTCCCCGACGAAATTTGAACTTCGAATCTGGGTAATATGATGATAGCGATTTCGCACTCAAGCATTGGTCAATTAGAGGAAATATAAGGGTTTTTTATGCATTTTTCATGGCCCACGTCCTAATAGCATGGCGATTGGGTTTTTATTTACCTATTTCCCGCAAGTGGCACGCATTTATATGTTAATTTTAACGCGGCCACGGCAGACTCCGGGGGGCTGTTCGTTCCGTCTCCGTTCTGACGGATTTTTAATGAATTAAACACGTTTTGTGAACGAATTCCCCGGAACCCTCTCGTGGGTTGAGAAATGGAAAGTGAAGTGGCGGGTGAAAAAATCTGTTTTGAAGTGTCTTTGTAACAGGTACGGGTATAGCGTTTGAAGAAGAGGAGAGAGAGTCTTTTTGTTTGGGGATAAAATGTGTTTATTTTTGAGTTATCAGCTTTTCTCATCTTGTGCTTGACAATCAAGTCTTGATCAACTATAGGTACTCGCTCAGCAAAAGTTCGTAGAGTTGCCAGTATACAACAGTCATAACAGTCATCTGCAAAAATTGCATGCTTTAAAAGGGAAAAGTCTGCCGCTCCCATATAGCAAGTGGGTTGGGGATTGCAGTTGTTACTGCTTTCATTTGTGAACGTTGCTGTTTATTCTTTGGGCTAGCATGTTAGAGTGTACGCTTCGTAAAGTTTTACTAGAAGAGTCGGATTTAGGTAGGTTCATATAATTCACTAAAAATAATTAACGTTAGGTACCTACTTATTGGTTTATCAATTAATACGACACCCATAAGTAGAGTTGGGTTGGTTTAATTCAAACCATATAGTGAACACGGAGGTAACTAAAGAAACATACCCAAAGGATAGGTAGCATCGTTCATATTATATTTAAAAACAACTGCGGTCCCCAACCCATCTAGGGATTGTGGTAACGGAGAAGGCTGTACCGACCAGCTGTATGTTGGGTTATATCATTTTCAAAATATGAATTGCACGGAAATGGAAAGTTTCTAAAAGTACAATGTAACAGAATCATTAATGTTAAAAGTATTCATAAACTCTGATTATAGTTCAGTAAAATAAACAAATAACGTTAGCAAAACATTTTAGTGCGTGTTTTAGTACGCAAAGATCTTTAGTTGACTTCATACTACCTTGTAATAAAAGAGACATAACATCCACCTGTCTCTGTTTAAATATTCACAATAACAAACTGAGTAATTTCCTGCGTAGACGCAATGTTATAACGACACAGATTAAAAACCAGATGTGATATAAATGGATTGAATTTAGCAAAGAAAAAGACGTTCTAAACCTGGATGTTGAGGATCAATTAACCAAGATTAACTAAGTTTGTATGTATGTATGGGTGTATGTTTGTTACTCTTTCACGGAAAAACTACTGCTTAAATTGTAATGAAACTTTACATTAATATAGCTTATACATCAAAATAACATAAATAAATACTTTTTACAGCGGGAAAATACCTCATTCCCACGGGAAAATGTGTTAGCGCGGGCGTAACCGCGGGGCGAAAAGCTAGTGACATATATATTGAAAAATATAGGCAGTTATATGATGTGTTGTCTAGTAACATTTAAGAAATATAGTGATAAATATATATATATATATATGTCAAAACATGATCAAAATTGGCTGAAACCAGTTAATCGTAACTTAGCGGTATATTTCTTTGCCGTTTTCGTTTACCCTGGTGTCAGAATTATTACTGAACCACCTAATTTTTTTACGTGGCTCCTAAAACGACTAAATACTTAATATCCCTGAATACAACAGCTCTAGCAGAGACTAACAACGGCGTTCCGTGCCTTTTGAAGCACTGAATCGTTTTTCTTTACTTAAAGAGTCAGGAGGTTCAGCTCAGCCCGCACCAAACAACGGAATGTCTCACAAATTGATACTTAGTTAAGTGCCGCAGATTAGGGAGGTTCCAGTTTCGAATCCCAACCTGGAACCTCTGAGGCGAGCGTTTTACCACTCAACCACGGTATCTGTTGGTACAGTAGCCAGCACACGCGGCTGGACATGTTGACCTTGAGAGCGGCCGTATTTCGTAGCGGTAGGAGTGAGTTTTGTAGTGCAAGTGTCCAGCCGCATGTGTTGCCTTCTGTACATAATTATTGCATTTGTTCATTTTTTGCCATTACAGAAACGTCACGTGTACCAAATGTAGAGTAGTTTCGAACTCGCCACTCGCTACGTGTTATTGTATTAGTGTTTATTTATAGTCTAGACCAGACATGTGTTCCTGTGACCGTCTCTCTAATGGCAGCTATTCCGGAATGATTTACTGGTCTATAGTTAAACCAACCTCCAGTTGGGAATTAATTGTTTATCTTAATACACGTGTACGCTTTTATTATAGACATTATTGAAACAATGTGCCATTTTAACGAAAAGTTTATGCGATGCGAAGTTTTTTTTGGTTATGGCAATTTGGTAGAACGCCTGTTGGATTCAATTTGATTTTTTAGTGTGTTTAATAATAATTAATGAATACGTGAGGATATCACACACACGACCATTCGACCCCAAACTAGCTAAATCTAAGTAATATTTTGTTGATTTGACATCTGCCTTAATGGGAAATATTAAACTTTCACTGTAAGAAATACTAAATGCTCCCCAAAATAACTGGATTGCACACTAAACATTGATTGGGTTAGGTTTAGAGTGCAAACCATTTTTTTATTGTGCATTTTGGTATTTTATGATATCGATTTAAATAGCTACATGTCGTTCTTAATTGGCTTGAGATATTGATACATAATCTTAGCTTCGCTATGTAGTGCTTGGTTAATGTTACTCAGTCAGCACATAAGTATAGGTAGGTGTACCTGTAATGCTTCAAAGTATGCAAATATTATTTTGTAATTTTCAAGCTAAATTGAACAAATCAGTCTAGACAGCCACTTAGTCAAAGTCAAAAGGTTTTTTATTCAAAGTAAGATTACAAATCACTGTTCGACGTCATATTGCTTAAACCAAAGCTGACTCTCTTCTTAGAATTTGAATCCATAACTTCTTAGTCAATATTTATCCAGGCCAGGCCACCAAACTCGCCCGATGATGGCCGGAGGTCGCTGACCGGTGTACCGCCGTCATTGACCGTCATATTGCCGTCAATGGCCGTCATTATCTGTCATATTCCACCGTCAACGCGTCAACGAGGTATGACGACCTGGTTTGATGTTCGCGTCGTAAAATAATTTGCAGAATTTGCAGATTCGGGACAAACATTGGCCTTGTTATGTTTTTGTATTTTTGCAGAATGTTGTCTGGATTCTTGCTATTTTTGATCGAAAATTCGATAGAACTTTTTGAGATACTTAGCTTAATAGTTTCAACACATCTCTGATAAGCATACTTTACAAAAATATAGCTAATACTTACATCAGAATAACATATAATATACTATCAATACTTAAAAATAGTATTAAGTAAGGAAAAAAGATATCGATAAAAAGAACCAGTTTCCAAATTTTTTACTGACAAAATTCACGCCCCTCGAAATAGAGTCAAAGCAACGTGATAACTGGTAATGTTAAAAACATCGTTATTTTACATTATATTGCTATATTTAATTTTACTATAATGTAGAAAGTAACATTGTATAAACGTAAACTGATTTGTAGTTGTAATTAAAATTATTTTTTTAAATCGGGGTATCGAAATTCAATTGTAGTGTTTTGTTTTTCATTTGACACGCAGCGTAGTTGTTACAATATGTTGAACTTCAACGAATATTAACAGCCAAACAGCTGATTCTATGTCAGTCTATATCTGCCAGAGGAGAGTTGATAATTTAGACGAGCAAATTCCGCACCAAAGATCAAATTACGGAAGGTAAGTTTAGTCCGCAAATATGAAATGGAAAGGGTTCCCAGTAGTCCACAGCAACAGCACACATTGCGCCAACCTGCCAGTTCAAACTAATATCACATCGCCTTTTTATATTTTCAAAAGTTTATTCTTCATTTGTGCGAGACGCGAGATATCCAGTGGTTTGAGCAAAACTTAATAACTTCATTAAAATTTTACGTCGAAAAGTGATAATGTAAAATCTTACTTTGAATAAAAAACCTTTTGACTTTCGTAGGCTCATAATAAGTGTTAAATAAAATAGGATAACACTGTTTCTGTTACATACTCTAATTAGTACAGTATAGTTTCATGCGAGTAGACTATTGAAAACATATTATTTTGTAAACATGAACATGAAATTTTTTATTGAAAACAATATAAATTATATATTTAAACGGTAGTAATCATTTATTCAATATAATGAACAATTACCTAATAATTCAGAAAGCAATAACAATATCAATATAATTCTAAAATAAGCAATAAAATAGAAATCTAAGAATAAGAAAGATGATACTTATTTCAAAACTATCACACCGCTTATTTGTTAAACAGCCCTAGCTACAGTGACCAATATGTTTTAGAGTACAGAACGGATATGTAGAGTGACGTAATATACCTATACTATTACCTGCTTTAACATGGTGTATTAATAAAGATGTATCATTTGGCACGAATTATATTTTTCTCAAATTTTGCTAGCCAATACTGTTCACAATAATCATATCATCATCAATAATCTTATCTTATCGTTTGTTGAAGTACGAGTTGCTAAAAGTATTTTTTTTATTAGTTATATATATTTTTTTATTATTTTATCACATTAGTTTTTGATATTAAAGTACTTAGCAGCTTTTCACCATATATTGTTAAGCTTAGATTTTAGTTTTGATAACGACAGCTTTTTTATAAAAATAATCCTAGCAACGAAAGAATAAGTCAAAAATTCAAAGCTTTTATTTTTAACTCTAGAAATTTTCCTAAAGTTACATCACTCACTTATGTCAGTATGCACTTTTTCTTGCTTGTCAAGTAATACAAGCGACGCAAAGATGATAAATTTATGTGTTTCTGATTGACCTAGTAGTTCCTTTCATTTTATTCCTACCCAACTGCGAGAAGCAAAGGAGATTTATGTTTCTTTACAACATAATATTAGACTTAACAACCCAACTCAACCCCCATCTCTTCAGGAAATATCCCCCCGATCCCCTCTCCCCTGTATCACCCGCTGATCACCTTAGCGGCTTATTTGATGCGCGTGATGCCAGAATCAGCCCTCAGGCGCACCTTTGTAGAGGCTTCCGGAGGGGGTAATGACGGGAGGTAATAAGTGTTGCTGTAGTTGGGAAAATCTTTGACAGTTTTTTTTAGTACATTGGTTAGCAATTTGATTTGTAATTTTGAGTTTGTAACTTTTATTTAAAAACGTCATATTATGAACGTTGATTTAAAAGTATATTAGGTATGTATATATTTTCCTAAATGTAAGTGGTACAAGTGTGTTTATCTTAGTTAAACAGTTAAAGAAGTGTTTAACTTCAAAATTCAAAAGTTTCTCTTTTTATGTACCTAAGATTTTAGTAAAAACATTTATTGGCATCACATTCAAATAAATACCAAGTACCAAAGCTGTCCATGGTTGGTCGTTCAAGTAAAGCTATTCATTGCGAAGTCTTGTACTTCTTAGAACAATAACTCTGTAGTACCTATATTACCCTCGACTTTCCTTCCATAATTCGACTATTTTGTAATATTAATATTATTTAATTTCTACATCAATCATAAAACAAATTATGTAACAGACTATATATACAATTTATCACAGGGACAATATTTTTGATCAAAACACGGAGTGAACAATACGAGTAAAATCACTCTGACGTTTCAGTGTGCAATTAAAAGAGTTTGTATCGGAGCCATCGCGTATATAATTTGGCACGTATCCATATCCACATCCTCAAAAATCCGACTACTGTCTGCAGCATATCGTATCAACGGCTTAACAGTTTCAAAACATCGCTCTTATAGATCCAAAACATCATTGTAATATAACGACTAATCAACGTCTATACGACGTGCCTAATGATACAGGGTCCCTTCCTCACTCATAAGTTTTTTCAATAGTCAATAGGCCTGTGTCCTTAAAAAATGTAATTAGTCCGTCTTTTAGATTTTTCAAAAATAAGAGACACGTATTTTTTTATTTGTAAATCGGACCAAAAATTACAAAGATATAGCCCATTAAAGTAACGTGTGACGTCACACCGTGCTACGTTTGGTAGCACTAAGTGACGTCACACGTAACTTTAATGGGCTATATCTTTGTTATTTTTTGTTTAATCGAAAAAAGAAAAAATACGTGTCCAATATTTTTTTATAATCTAAAATACGGACTAAATAGAATGTAATTATTTTGACCCTTGACACAGGCCTATTCTATAGGCGCTTTTATTAGCAATATTCTAGCGAATCGCGTTATGAGGATTTGTAACCCAGTTTTTAAATATTTTGGGGCCTTTAATCGCCATTTTGGATTAGCCGACGTTAGTTGCGCAACATCGTTGTTTTTAAGCGATCGTATTTTACTTCTTAAATGAGGTGTGTTAGTCGTAAATAGTTTGTTAAATGTGCCGTTTGTTTTAAGTTCGTATGTTTCTTTTTATGTTAAGAATTAGGTCCGGTGATAAAATATATGACTGAATCTAATGATAATTTTGGGACAGTCGTGCGTTTGCGCTTGATATATCAGCAATTGCGAGGTATATCAGCAATACCTAAAACACAGCATTTTGAGGTATATCAGCAATACAACGATAGTCATTTGGTTATGACAAGGTGAAAAGCATTATACAAAAAAAAACGTACCTTAAACGGAGTAAGAAAAACCTATAAAGAAGGACATAGGGCTGTTGTTAGTATAGCATACGTTAATTGACAAAAAAAATATGATAAAAATAAAACTAATGAGATCAATCTAAATATTTACACAAACTAAGTCTCCGAACATTCCTATGAGAAAATAAAGACATAAAAGACCAAATAAAAACTGTAATACCAAACTTTAAAAGGAGCCGACGTCACTATGACACACATCCTTCAACACAAGTTGTTGATCATATTAATAAATCATTTCAACTAGCTACCAAACATCCTACCTACCATTAACCAACTTTGTAGCACAAAGGAAACATCTCAAACACAACTTTAAGATCATGCCATTAAAATTCACATTGAGGATATCCGAAAAGATGGTAAAATGTACTGAGAGACATCAAAGTGGAATTAATGATTATGACATCTGGTTCACAGTCCACGTCTGTTTCAAGTGACCTAATGGCTAATAGGACGGTGTTGTAAACATTATTTAAGAAAATTAAAACCTCCTTCAAAATTAATTACATTTTTTTTTATTAAAATGTGGTCAAGTAGGTACTTAATGTGTAGAGTAGCAAAGTTGCCATAACGTCACCAAAGTTGAATATTGGCAGTAATCATAATACCTAGTAATGAAAACAACCGTGAAATCTTAAAAAATATATATAATCCATTGTCCAAGATAATATACCTAAGTATCTGATGTCAGCAAAGCGAAATCGCAAAGTCACCAATAAAGTCACCTAAGTACTAGTATCATAATAAGAAATAATACAGCGCAATGCATATGCGTTTTACATCCAGTTAACGGCTTACTGACATAATAATACGACAGCAAGTCAGTCAGTTAGTAAAGCCGTTTTATAATTGGCAGAGATATAATCACAAATTATTTAGACAAATATTGTAAAAAAACTACGGTTCATGCGTCCGAAATAAAGTGATTTTATTTTATTTGTACCTTTATTTTTATTTTATTACTTTTTTAATAAAAAAAAAGCTCAGAACCTTCTTTTTTGAAGTCGGTATAAAAGTTGACGACCATTCCTACGTGCGCGCAGCGATGCGTAAATCACGCAAATTTGCTAGTTTTGACACAACGGATCTCATAAATTAAGCGAAAATTTCAAATATTTTTTCTGATATTTTTGTAAACACGGAAAATTTGAATTATATACCGGAACTGATTGGCGTAAAATAATGATTTAGATTTTACATCTGAAGTATTGTGTAACTATTTTTATTTATTTTTGAACGGGTTCTTTCCATAATATCTATCGTACGTATTCCCCGCTTTTCCACATTTAATCATAATAAAAACACCATGACCTTTCATGACATTATACAAGACTAGCTTTTCGCCCCGCCTCTCCGCCCACGCTCACAGATTTTCCAGTGGGAATGAGGTATTTTCCCGCGTTAAAAAGTAGCATATGTGTTATTCCGATGTTTAAGCCAGATTACTGTAAAGTTAAAATCCATTCAGTAGTTTTTGCGTGAAAGAGTATCAAACATCCATACTCACAAACTTTCTCGTTTATAATATTACTAGCGACCCGCCCCGGCTCCACACGGGAAAATGGTTATTGTGGGTTCTCCTTTAGTATATTATGCATGCATTATAAATATAAACCTTCCTCTTGAATCACACTATCTATTAAAAAAACCGCATCAAAATCCGTTGCGTATAGTTTCAAAGATTTAAGCATACATAGGGACATAGGGACAGAGAAAGCGACTTTGTTTTATTTTATACTAGCGACCCGCCCCGGCTCCGCACGGGAAATGGTTATTGTGGGTTATTCTTGAGTATATTATGCATGTATTATAGATATAAACCTTCCTCTTGAATCCCTCTATCTATTAAAAAAAACCGCATCAAAATCCGTTGCGTAGTTTTAAAGATTTAAGCGTACAAAGGGAGGGACATAGGGACAGAGAAAGCGACTTTGTTTTATACTATGTAGTGATAGTGATAGTGATGACTATGTAGTGATGATGTATTAGTAGGATTACTTGAATCCTCTGGAACCTTTCGTCTATTCTCCCCATCGATCTATGTTATCCAGTGACAATAACTAAATAGATAGATCATAAGTCCATGTTCAGGGGGACTGCCTACCCTACAAATATCTATTTAACTCAGCAGTGTCTGTTAGCACTGAGTTATAAAGATCATCAAATCCAGCAATAGACGTCTACCGGTTATAATTTCCATGTCGAAAATAATTGTATAACAAGACAAACATTAATCAAACGATTTAATACCATCATTATTTGTCAGCCATTTGGAACTGCACTAAATTTTCCAATTTAATATCCACGTGAACTGCATGAAAGCTGGACTAGTAGAGGTATTTGCCGGGGAACCGAACAGGCGTTCGGCTGTAAATCAGCGGCCGGTGACCGTGTCACAATACCGACTATGACACCGGGAAGCTGTTTGTCAATGTGACAAATCGCGTGACATGACCCAGCGATCGTTTTTGTTCACTTTATTATATTCCCAATTTGAAACTCAGTCGTCGTAAATAAGCTGGGAAGCAGGGATAGTAAACATTAAAATTTAATATGTAGTCCGCTCGCGTTATCAATTTTTCCAGTTAAAGTTTTTGAGGTTCAAAGAAGATTAAAACAAACAATAAAAATAACTGTATTTTTTTATCATTGGATGCATCCGTTTGAAAGCTATGCGTGATGCTGTGTTCACTATTTATTTTTTAAATTGCTTTTGCTTTTGTCGATAAAGTGCGACCAAGCTTCACCGCACTTAGCTGTGTTTACGTATGTAAACCACAGTAACTGCGATTTCACTTACACATGCTTTCAATCAATAAAACACATCATTTTAGAGACCTTATTCCAGCCAGACCCAGTTTATAACTTATAAATAGTTTATTTTTCAAAACAATTCCATTTCCTGGACCATAAATAAATCTTATATTTTTCATAACATACAATATTTTCTGTTTCCCTAGTCTAAAACGTTAACGGCTCATCATTTACACCGAGAAGCTCTGTAATCAGGGTTAGTAGACATAGTCGACCACACTGGCCAAGTGCGGGTTGGTCGAATTCACACAAAACCACACTACTTTTGAATTACTTTACAGGTGTGAGCAGGTTTCCTCACGATATTTTCCTTCACCGTAATAACGCCGGAAAAACGTGCATATGAATTCGAAAATGAAAAACACATGGTATGGTATGGTATGTGCTAATGCTCTAACTCGGGCTTCGCGAATGAAAGAAAACGAGCCTAGCCGCTTAGCCACCGACGGTTATTGACCAATACACAGTCAAAAATAGCCATCAAGGTGCAAGATGTCGTTTGATTGGAGTATTAAGCCCAATGTTTGGGTTCCAGCGACGTTTTTGGCATACAACTGACAGTTCTTGAGAAACTGCCAGGTCGTTAACGGCTACATTGTATCATGTTGTTACAGTTATTTTACTAAGTGCCTGTTATGTGACTTTCAATGTTATTTGTTACTTATCTACTTAATTAATTCGCTGGATTACAAAATGTGATAGATAACCAACAAAATATTATGTTCGTATTTATACACAGCTGGTGTCTATAGTCTAGAACACGCTAAGCTTGGACTTTCACCGTTTTTATGTCGCTTAAATATGGGATAAAATCTTGCATTTGACCGTAACCTACATTAATAAGTAAATGGTCTGGTTATTAATTTCGACGTGTTTTTTTATCCTTATTTAGAGGTAAATTCAACAAATTAAAGCTCCTTTTTATTGTAACAAGATATTACTTGACTTTTTAACTTTTACTACACTGGTATAATAGACATTGCCTAATAAATTTTTTTTCAACTTTGAACGTTATCTATCATTTATTTAAATAACTAGTAGGTACTTTGTGATCCTATGATTACTTTTAATAAAACAAAAATATAAATTGATAGTATGAATAAACATAATTTAATTTATCAATCCAGAACGAAATAACTTCAAGTCAAAACATAGCGTTTGTGTACCAGGACATCAGAAGTGATGTACGACCTGTCTAAACAGGCCAGGTGGAGTGTTCCTAGAATCAGCTTCAGCCGGGAACGAACCGGCGATCTCCTAAGCTGTGCTTAGAACCGCCACAGGAGATTGGTCGAGGAAGATATATGGCAGCTTTTAGTGAATTCCCAGAAACTAGCCAGGATAAAGTAAATCTTAAAAGCAGGTGGGATAAGGAGCCGGTATGCTGTTTTGAGAATTGAATTATTTTAGTAGATGGAATGTTTAAGGTTACCTATAATTGATATCTTAGCATGGTGGCAGGTTAAGCTCTCCATTAAGTGTATTATATTATTTTTTGTTATAAGAACTGTAGGTTAGGGATATATTTTTTTAAATGTCGGAGACATTCTTTATATTATATTTTGTTTCTTCCAACCAATCTCTTCATGTAGGTAGATGTCTTAAGAGGCGATAACAATAACTGCGATCGCCAACTTTTTCTAGGGAGATGTACTGCTTTTCTTTCATTACATAATATGTTTGTTCGTTTCGTAGAAATTGACAAATCTATGTGAATGGCTAACAGATTTTATACACTATTGTTTGAGTAGAGTATAAATAAAGCACTGTAAGTGACCTAGAGTAGCATTTAGCAGTGCGTTTCCATCTCCAACTGCTGCAGAAACGGCCGCATCATTTGCACCTACAGCGGCTATTAAAACGCTTGATCTCAGCAACAAAGTCGTTCAAACAAACAATGTGAGCTTTGATCTGTAGGTGAATGGTGTACCTACTGACGAATGACTGTACTGACGCATCCATCGACTCATGGACATGATTCAGGGGTGACAATGGTTCATCCATCATCATTATCATTTTTGTACGGATCATATTGAAGCAGGAAGCAAGAATTCAACTGGAATATCTTTCTCGCCTAACCTACTAGGTATTGTCTTTGTAACTTTATTTTATTCTTAAGATTACTAGCTGTTCGTTCTAATTTTTGAATTATTCATTTCTTTATACTGTTTCTCTTCTATTGAATTGACTCTAGATTCAAGTTTTATATTTTCTGTAGTCAAGACTTTTTATGAGTGATATTCTAATCCTATGCAAATGTTTATTATTACTTTTTTAGATTTTGGATCTCGATTCTCTGCTATTCAATTAAAAGAGCACACCCCTGCTAACAACTAACTAGCTATTTCATACACGCGGACTTAAAAGCGGACATCGTTTTACGACCACTATAAATTATACCAACGCTTAAAGTGAGCACTCAACTAGAAGAAAAAGTACCGGCTGAGGTGGCTATTTCTATTGGTCAGGTAATACCCGGCTTGGAATCAGTTTATGGGGAGTAAAAGGAAGAGATACGAGAGGGTTTAATTTGTGGGCTATCTTCTCAACAAGCAAAGCAAAACCCACCTTGCATTCTAAGTTATAAGCCTGTATATTCTTTGCTGTTGATGATAGTGACGTCAATAATGAAACGCACATCAAACGCATAGCAAGAAAATCTGCAACGAAACCAAATAATCCTAGGCTTAATATACCAGAACTTTATGCAGGTATATTATTGCTATTAGTAGTCACAGTCACAGACGTCACAGATCATAAAACTGAATAGGTAGCAGTCAAAACAATAACAGATGCGACAATAACCGCTAGACAATGACGAATACTAGGCGACAACAAAAAAAGGGAGTGTGCTAATGACGTAAGAAATAAATCTAAAACTAAAGCTAATTATTGACATAACTGGTTTATACGAGTGTAAATCTTGTGCTTTGTTGACGTGACGCGACAGTCGCAAGACTTTGTTGCTACAAGACGCGATACGACTGGAGCCAAAATAGCGAGAGTGATTTACTTTCAAAATCGGTACCGCCACGGCGACGATGGATGGGATGTAGCGAATAGGATTGAGCGTAGTGTACGTTCATTTTAACAACCTTTTTTTGATGATGATTAGAAAAATACATCGGATTATTAAGTTATAATGTTAGTTGTTATGCTATGTTTGTCATGTTTTTATGAAAATTTAATAACAAAAAATATATATACGTTAACGTTGATGTGTGTATCGTAACAAACAAATATCAAATATTAAACTTTCTTAAAACAACTATTTTAAGAGTACGTAGTGCGAGTGAGTGTTGTAGAATAATTGAGTAGAAAAAAAAAACGAGTTCCACAACTCAAGCTTCTAGAATATAATCAAACCTAAACAATATTTAAACTAAAAAACTTGTACTATACCTATTTGATTGTTCATAGATAAGATGGGAATAGTTCTATTCATATAGCCAGAAGCATAATTATTAGAATATAATGTAAAAAATTATTTATCAAAAATTTTTCAATTACGTCTTTTCAGAAGAACTGGTCAATTTAACTAAAATATTTAGCTATGTTCAGGACAATTACTTTAACAACCTCGTCAATTTTAGTTTACGAGTGTCTGTAAAATAGTGTCCCGTCCCTAGTCGTCACACGTTTATTGCCAGGTTAATTGGAGTACTGCGAACTATATCCGGCACATCGGCTTCAGCAGAAGTGTCCAGGGCAATTTGTCTCCTTTCATCCCACAGGTATTTCTCAGAAAATTGATGGACGTGGAATAATTATCAATTAAACCGACTGAACGCTCTTTCACGGCAATTATTTCATTCAGGGACGGTCGTTTGAGGATGTCTTCGAGGAAGTACGTGTTATTGAAAACGCTTTCATCAAATTTTGAACAGCCAGCCATGGACTGCTCTGATATTTTTATTAATTTTGACGTCGAAGAATGGTTTAGTGAAATCTTACTTCAAATAAAAAACTTATTGAGTTTTGAACTTATCTTGGAAGAAGACACAGCATCTTCACATGTAAGTATATCATCTTGAATGTTAGGCGCGTGACTCAGTCGAAGTGAACGAACTAACTCAGAAGCGTTAATAAGATTTCAAGGTAAATATCCTAAAATACCTTGAAATTTCCGCAGCACACCTTATGAAGCAATCACTGTCAGCCGTCATCCTGTCAGGCCAAAGCGAGGAGTATGACCTGTGTACGGTAAGTCACCTTCTGCTGTATAATTTAAAATGCTTTATTGTTCTAACTGAGGGTCTTTTGATGTGCAAATGGTTTTGTAATGGACTGTATCTGGTGTTCCTTGATAAATATAGCTAGCGTTTAATCAAGGTGTTTGCGGGAGGAGGGCAGGTGTGAAGGGTGAAGGGAGAGGGGAAGGCGTGTAATTAAGGTGCAAGATGACAGCTGACAAATTGGCGGTGGCGAGACCATTTTGAAGGATATTTGTATTTAAACCTGGACATAGGAATGGTGATTTAAGTACAACGTTGCTTAAATAGACAGGGTGTTATTCACGAATGACAAAAAATACTTTAGGAGAATTTTTGGGTCAAAGAAGGATTATGCTCATAGAGTTATGTTATAATAATATACTCGTAACGTAATTATTTTTATAACCAGTAAAACGAAACTACATATTTTATAAATCGTTGCCAACAATTTATGTTTTTTCTCTGTTTGTTTTTTTTTTTATTTTTACTAACCTACCTACGAATTTTATGATATCCACGTAACTTTACCTAAAATACTTTGACCTGACATACTAATATTTATTATTGCTTAGCGTAAACAATTTATAGGCACGAGATTTAGCACACAGTGATTATAAAAACATTTTGCGAAATTCCCACAAAAAAACAGTTATTAACTTATTCCCACGAGAAGTTTCTAAAACTACAAATGAAAACGCGAAACGAACGCTTATGTAATATTTAATGTAGATCACATCCCATAATCTCTTATTTCAACTTCCAGTAAACGCGTGCGCACGTGTTCCTTGTGCAAATAAAAAATATGTGTTAGACAAACAAACAGACAAGCGGACGGTAAATGTTTGTTATTCCACACCGAATTATGCGAGTTATAGCAATATCCTAATGCTGAGTCTAAAGTGAATGAATGAGGGTTCCGTGGTATTTCTGAACATAATTTAAATTGATAAAATTGCATTGAAGTACATACTTATTGGATTAGACTGCAAAAGTAGTTTTGCAATGTTTTGACGATACTTGTTAAAAGTCTACCCATAAGTGGTTTTATTTTGTATATAAATAAGATTTTTTATTGTGTTGTATTAAATATTTTTTTACGAAAGATGCGATAAAACGTGACGTGCGCATTTAAGTTTTTTAGATAATAGTAAATAAAAATACTTAAGTAAAAAAAGTTAAGTACCTAGATGAAAGGTAGAATTAGCTACTCGTAATATAATATACTGACATTAAAACGTAGCTCGATAATTTTTAGCAAACAATTATTGATATGATTTATTTTTCAAGTGCAACTTGTCAACCATTTTTATACGAAACCCAATATTGTATGTAAAGCACCTTGCGCATAAATCAGTAGTTTTGCAGCAATAAAAATATTTACAATATTCCCATGATTTTACCTAACCTTCCAGTTTACGTGTATTACGGCTCCAAAAACAAACATCGCCGGTAATGTTCTATAATGCTTTCAGCTGAAATATCGATCGACCGTCAATGGATGGCGTAATATTTGGGGTGTTAAAGATGGCAGTTCAAATTTCTTATCACTGTAATATTTTGGTACCGTGTGGAATGAAAATCTATGCAACCCGATGGTTGTTGCAGAAGAACGGTAAGAAATTAGAATTTTATGCAACTTATCTCATAGGATGCGAATGCAATCTGCGTTATAATTTGGATATAAACTCTTATACCGTGCTATATTCCGCTGACCTCATCATCTGAGGATTTTGACATATGATAATCCTGAGAATGGGTTGATGTTGTTGTTATTATCAGAATAATCAACAATAATTGCGATTCTAAACTTTCCTTGTAAGCGCCATGATTATGGTAACACTTTAATGTAAAGAGAAAAGATTTTTCTTATCGTAAAAGAAAAACTTTATAATTCTGTCAGTGTAAAGGTTTTTTTAAGTTGACATACTTGTATTAAATCCAGGATGTTGGCGACGTAGGTAATTGCACGTTGTTAACATAATAATAATTTAATATCCCATAATAATCTAAACACTGTAAACAATTCATTTATTTATAGCAATGCCAAAATAACCTATCAGTTATTTTAGATCCATAATAGACTTTATAAATTCCGTATTAAGAGTTAATTCGATTTGAGAGTAGCGGCGCAAAGGTAAACACAATAGGGTTTAGGGTAAGTCGGGGTAAATCGCGATATTAAAGCGGTGGTATTGTATCGCTGAAAGGTATGTTTCGCACCGCAGCACCTTTCATCTGGCTCAAGCCACGTGCCATAGACTATTTGTTGATTAGAATATAGACTCGTCAATGGCTTTAGAAATTTTGTTTGTATTTATCTATACTTAGGTTGTTGGAAATAAAATTTGCTGATTAATTAACCAATTAGCAAACTTTCTATTGGTCCAATTAAAATCAAAGAAATGCAAATTTTGATTCTGTTTCCTTATCATAACGCTTAGTTCAGTAGGTACTACTGAAGAAGAATGAAATATAATAATACTGAATTAAAAAAAAAAATCCCCGATACAAAACCGTTACTTCATTCTTTCAACAACTAGAAAAGAGGTGATAATCTTCAAATGGCTGAAGATATTTTTTTGGATTATAGCTAAGAACACTCTCGATTGTGACACCTTTTGCAAACAAAAAAACTAAATCAAAATCGGCATATCCGTTTAGGAGCTACGATGCCACAGACAGACACACACGTCAAATTTATAACACCCCTCTTTTTCGTCGGTGGTTAAAAATAAGATCTGATAATAATTGAACCAATATTTCTCGAAATGAAAGCAGCAGGAGAAAACACTATACTGAATTTTTTAACTTAACTGACTTAACACTTGTTGAGAAATTAAAGTCTCTGGGTTCTGGGTTCAAATCCCGGTGGGGCACTCGTTCAACAAAATATCACTTTGTAAGACTTTCCCCTATAATATTGGTTATGCAGGCTGAATCACCTGATTGTTCGAAAACAAAGGTAAATTCCGTGCTTCGAAAGGCATGAAGGCGTTAGTCCCGGCTGGTTTTATACAAATGTAGTTGTTACAAGAGCCATGTCAGAAGCCTTAGGCGGCTCAATAATTCTAGCACCAGGGTTTGTGCCTACCAAGCAACCGACGTGCAAACGTGGTATAAACCTACCAAGGTTAACCTGGATCTAGTAAGTATTGATAACAGTTTTAAAAAGCAAAGTGTGTCGCTTCTGTACCTCAAGTATCTATAAGATAAAATAGTACACAAAGCGCGGGTTGTTTCGACCACCGGCCGCATTGTCCGCCCTCCATTGTTATTCTGACACTCTACGGCGCCATATTTGATTCGGGTGCAACTGCCGAAGATTTCACCGTGGGCTTTCTGAATGACAGCAGGCTCTTATTGAAATATTTATTGGTATCACAGTTGTTTCATTTTAGCTTTTACAAACAAAAAAAATTATGTGCCACAGGGAGGTTGAGGATTGCATTTGATGTCGATTGTACAGGTGAATTTGTTGGGAACTTTCATGTTTATTATTTTTGTAAGGACACTTGTCTCCTCGCCAGTACCGGTGAGAAGAGAAAGCAGTATATTATGGCGAGAGCGGGGGTGTACTTCAGAGAGGGGAGCGGGGGGAAATTGATGCTGATTGTTACAATTGCTGCCAATCGACTGCGCTCGCGCACCGACCGTTAGCGGTTGCGGGGAAGACAAGGTATAATATACTGTATCTATAGGTATAGACAAGATTTATTAAGTCTATGTGATTGGAAAATATAGAATCGTCACCTGCAAGGTATAACAATTTCCGTTGTTGTTCTTTGGTGAGGAAAATCGTGTATTAAGTATTTGGTGTATGTTGCGTGGGTAATGCCTCTGCATCTGCAGTAGCAGCAGTCAGGTGGTGCATTGCATACCACACCACATAAATGAAATATTGTAAGTGTGGAAATAAATAAAGAAATTAATTTTATCTATCACAATTAAACTAGTCCTCATTCGTATTAAGGACTTTCGCAATGGTGATGGCTGAATCAATTAACTCTTCTTGGTTCCCTGTACTACCCAGGTCCCATTCATCAACATTCGGATGATAAGTATTTTTGCATACAATTAGATTGTATTTGTGTTTGTTTTATATATTACTGGCTTTACCTAGTTTGAGGTCAGATGGTATGTTTGAGATATCACCATCATGTTTTCAGCTAAACCTATATACAGCCCGGCCCAATGATGTAACATTTTTTTCAATTAAAAATAAAATCTCAATCAAAATCTCTGTCCATTTATTAAATAATTTTTGACATCTTATCTAACCTCATTGCATCATTGGACCATGTGTGTGTAGTGTACCTTTATCGCACTATAAAGTGATACTGAAGTCATCGCCCTCACCGGACGTGACCAATTGTAGAGCAATAAAGGTACGTTTACCTCTCACCACGCCTTGAACTCTTATATCACTCTAATAGAAGCGTCTTCGTCACATAAACACACTATAAACTGCCCGCCTGCGGCTACGCACGCATTGTTTTCGTTTTTCCATGGAAATTAGTTATTTTTATTTGGCCTTGACCACTCTCTGGTCCTTAATGAAACTCTGTGCAAAAAATATGGTTGATGCGTTACTTAGCAAATGCATAAAGACGATGTTTCATGGTTTCATCTACGGTAATGAGCTGTGGTATCCTTTATTTTAACCCTTTACTTTTTTCGCGATAAAAGGTAGCCTATATCCTTTCCAAAAATCTATTCTATTTATCTCTGTACCAAGTCACATCAAATTCGGCTTAGTGGTTTTGGCGTGATTGAAAGCGTAACAAACAGACAGACAGTTAAAATACAAAATAGGGATATAAAGTAGTGCTTATACGACTGTTCTGTAGGTGGTCTGGTTATCTATTACTTTGTAACAGGTGGAAAGGTGAGGGTTATTGCTATAAGTCTTGATTATGTTTTGACAGGTTGTTAGAGATAGTTTTGCTCATTTTAATTAATTAGGTATAATAATAAAATATTTATTTATGTCACTCATAATAAGGTGAATTTTTGTGGAAACAAAGACAAAACTAATTAATAAACAGTAGGAATGTAACTTGGAATACATATGCAATATAAAAATAGGCATTGAACCCAAAAGGTGTATACAGGATTTAGGTAAATTGGATTTTTCGTGTGTGCCATGAATAAAATCTTTTAAAAATAACGAAGTTAAGGTGTTAATATAGGTAATATTTTTTCTACCGCCTATAAAAATAAATTATTTTTGTCGGTACCAGTATTGGATTAATGTAGTACAAATACTGTAGAACACTTTGCGTGCAATTTCAACTAGCACTTGGCCAAAAAAATGACCCAAAAATACAACTGTTACATAGTAATATTGTGAATTGATCTGAATTTTGTTGCTGCTGTTTATAATGAAAATAATTACTTTTCCACTCGCCTGTACCAATCAAGCGTCCAGGTCCACCACCTTTTATTGTCGCTTTCATCGCCGGTGTCCGGTTGCTATCCGCCGCTACAATTGGTCACCCTACACTTTCAAAATGGCTGACATCCAACTCGCACGACAAACTAAACTATACCTTAATCTTAGTAAAAGAAAATTGAGAGTACGTTGGAGATGTTTCAAGGGTCTGTTGTTAGGGAGCGGGAACTATTAATTTATAAAAGTGTTGAAGATAAATGGATAGGTACGTAAATAATAAAGTGTTGCTGCAGCTGCTGTTGTTTCTCAAAGGGTCGGGTTGAGCTTTGACTTTAGAAGCCAAATAAGTGTTCATGTGAATGCAAGACGTAGGTAATGTTGACTAGGATACGACGTTTTTTTTTGTTTTATTACCTTTCCCTAAAAATAAACTAATCAGTTTGAAATTAGAACTCTTATCTTTGGTCAAGATTTTGTCCAAGAGCTTTATTTGGAATAATACCTGTATTAATACTATAATTATGAGTAAATTCTAGCCTTTGAATGTCGTTTAAAAAGGTAAGTACACTAAAACTTTAAAAGTAGAGTAAGTTATGAAATTGCGTGTAGGACCACACAGAATATAAAGTAGGCCTAAGAGACGATTTAGCAAAACTTAAAAGTGAGTAAAATAACTATTCTATATGGAAGTGTCAACTTTATTTTTTGGTTTCTGGGTACCTAATGTTTCTTCGGGAATGTTGATGTAAACAGTTGACTGAGTATATAATAATGTATTCCTTAAGCCGCCTCTTACTCCATGTATGGGTAAGTGTATCTTTAAATGTTTTTCGTGAGAATTTCTGATTGAAAATAAAATACTTTTGTTTAAGTAAAATGTGCAAATATATAGACAAAATTATGTCAATAATTTACACAGGTCTCCCAGTAACAAAGTACTAAAGTAGCTCCAATATTCGTCCACTACCATACATCTCGAAAAACTTTCACAATAATAATTTACTACTCTCCAAATACAAATAAAACACGAAATCTTTCCATACTCAGCTATCCATTGCTTCATTTTATTGCAATGTAATAACAAATCGAAGAGATTTTGCGGCAGTGGACTCTATCACAAGAGAGTGAGGCTAGAGTGAGCCGGGGTGAAATGGCAGTAGTTCGATAATAGGTAAAGTTAGTTTTTCATAGGCTGTTATAACAGGTTTGATGTATGACCGGCAGTGGCCACATTAGCCGGGTGACGCGATTTATACGAATTTTGTTTGGCTAGTTTTGGAAATATAAACTTTTTGAATAGGTAGTTTCGGACGCCGGAGTTACATAAAATATTATTTTACTGGGCAATTTTGTGGGTGTTTGTGACTTATATGTCCTACGGTCTCGTTCTTAGCTAGAGTGGATTATTATCTTTTGACATCCCAAAAAAATCACCTGAAGTTTGAATGTTTTCGAATATTATTATTGTTTTTATGAATATAATTAGGTAAATATAATTTTACTACGTAGAAAGTTAGTTAATAAATTACAAGTTTATTATTATAATCAGGTTCATTTTTAAAATTATTTATGTAAAGCCCAATGACAGACTCTGTACTTGGCATTGGCACAAACGAAATAGGTATAAAACTTTTTATCTTAAAGTAGATATCTTACCTATAATAGGTACAGTACCTATAATAGGTAAGATATCTACTTTAAGATATACCTATTTCGTTTGTGCCAATGCCAAGTACAGAGTCTGTCATTGGGCTTTACATAAATAATTTTAAAAATGAACCTGATTATAATAATAAACTTGTAATTAATTAATTAAATAAACATAAATAATTTTAAAAATAATAATAATTAAATATTCGGAAGAAATGAAAATCATATTGAAAATGAATCGTAAACAATAAATTGTATTGTATTGTATGGTATAGGTCCGACAGCTGATAAAAATACATAAATAAATATACATACAATTAGTTCAATTTTTATTATTATTTAATCCATCCCTTAGGCTGCTGAACACAAACAAAATATCGTCACGCACGCAGCCCTGCACCAAACCAAATCTCCGGGATAAAAGGTATAATCGTAAGATCTGTGATGCGATGTGACCGGAAATTAAGAGAGTGGTCCATCTCTCCCCCGTCTCCCCGCCACCTTGCGCCGTGGGCGAGTGAGGTCAGGAGAATAATCATTATCATACATCAGGAGTTCAGGAGCTATCGGAGGGCAGTGGTTTAATGCGTTAGAGGTGAATTGATTTTGACGGTTGCGGATCCTTTTTAATTGACGTCGAAAAGTGATTTGTAAAATCTTACTTCGAATGAAAACTTTTTGATTTTGACTTTGATTTTGACCCATGTTTGTGCCGAAAAAGTTGCGGTGTGTAATATTTTCACTAATTAAGTACCTATTTCATTAGATTATTCTGCATAATTATAAATGTTTATTTGTCTACCTTATGTGGCTGGCAGCAGGTGGATGCATGTGGCCGAAGATTGGGCCAAATAGCGCGCCTTGGGAGAGGCCCATGTGCAGCAGTGGACTGCCGCAGGCTGTTAATGATGATGATGATCTGTCTACCTTAAAGTCATTATAGTAAGTCAGAATGATCAAAAAGACTAAATTTCTTCAGTCTTTTTCGTTAATGGCGTCGTTGTTACGTATCAAAATTATTATAGTTTAAAGTAATTTATTCGTCATACAGGTTTTTAAAAATCGCTTAAGAAGTCTAAATTTTAAGCTGTACTTAACCAAAAGCCTAGCTTTCGTTTCAGTTGTTTGTTTGTAAAATGGTTTCAGTAGAGCATAGAATCGATTTTTAGCTAATTTAAAATTCTTGCATGCAAAAACACTAATTATCCAAACTTTCCATTCGACACGATAATTTTATAGAATGTATGTTATATACTGCACACTAGTGTAACTAGTATTATATTATCTGTGACTGCACAAATATCTACGTAGGTATCTATAGATATAGTACTTTGGCCATTTCTTAACCAGAATACAATTTTAATTATTAAACACACTTACGTTGATACCCAACTAGAAAACAAACTTGTCTTTTTAGGTCTTTTGCTGGAAACCCCTCTTTTTTGCGTTGTCGGGTAAAAAGGGGGTTCAATTTGATTAAAAAGCTGGACCGGTATCATAAAGCCATCATCTCCAGGAGAAACACAATTTCACAGCGGTCGCCCCATAGGTATCTTCAGAAAAAGTGGCCATCTTGTTACATCGAGGCTGCCAGACGTGTGTCACTTAAATCAGAAGAAAAAATATTTTAATATTATTGTCTAGTTTCAGGGTAGGCTTCAGCCTCTTGGTGGGGACATATGAAATGAGCTATTAACAACATTGTCTAGTTAAGCTATGGATATCTTTTGCCCCTTTCTAAACAAGACAGTACAACCAATCGTGTGCTGCCCGATTATTGTAAAACTATTTTTTTTTATGTTTCAGTGATAATTTAAAAGAAAATTTTTGAGACATAAAGGGACAGAATCACTGTCTTGTATTTCACCATGTTTAGGCTTGGAGTCCGGACACTGGGTAAGTCCTCAACAAACAATAAGCTGTTGGATATCTTACATCAGGTTAATGCAGTCAAAGTTAGATTTTATTTTATGCGAGTTATAAATAAATTACATTAGTAAAATGTTGTATAAAGATGATGCCTATTAATTTTAACTTTTCTCCAACACAATCTTCGATTACCTACAAGAACTTGATGATTTTAGGTTTTCGTTGAATTTTAATAAAACCTTTATGTCTGGCAGCCCCAGTACGATCACCTTATATTTTCCTTTCTGATGGCCAGAGGCGGGTCGGGAAGGGAGGGGGGAGATATTGGAATATTTCTCATACAAACACGTCTCTACGTAGACACTTCCACTTGGTACAATATTGCTACAAGGATGCTGAGCTTACATGACGATATAAATTAACCACGAAACTGAAATATACTTACATATTTTTATTGAGCTAATAATTTAATAGTCATTTATATAAACACTTACAAAATACAATACAATACAATACAAAATTCTTTATTGCTCGCAAATAGGAAATGTACAATTATAAAACTTACAAACTAAAGCGTTAGGCGAAACATAGCCCGAAGAATCGCTAAACTTAAGTGGCAATGGGCTGGGCACATTGCACGTAGAACCGACGGCCGTTGGGGCAGAAAGGTTCTTGAATGGCGACCGCGCGCCGGAAGACGTAGTGTGGGCAGGCCCCTCATGAGGTTGATATCCTTGGGGGAGGCAGCAGTCCAGCAGTGGACGTGTTTCGGCTGTGATGATGATTATGAGCATGTTGAGAGCTTAACGTAATTTCGTAAGAGAAATTAGTTTTTTTAATTTGAACTCCAATTTTACTTCGAGCAACGTGGGCCTTCCGTCCCGCCAATTTTTATTGTAAAGTTAACGTATTGTTGTGCTTAGACAGTTAAATATGCTTACATACTCGTAACGGTTTCTTAAGAAACAATAAGAACCTCATTCATTTGTGACTGTTCTAAAATAGTAGCTAAGCCAAAGTACTAGCGGGTTTAAGTTCCATCATTTTCAACTTGACTAATAAAATAAGAATTTTAAATGCAGCATGTAGCTCAATCTTAGCAGAGGTGGTCGAGTCGCGTCGTTGACCGTCTCACAAACTTTTATTATATTTTATGTGTTCGGCACACGGCTGGCCCTGGCGCATTTATTATTCCACTCCCTGACTCCGGCCCTGGCGCTTTAAAAATAAGGGTCTGGCTAGCCCTCACTTTGTCGGCGTATATTGTGATTTGGTTTTGAAGTAACATGATTAGCTGTAACGTAGACAGAACTTCATTGGTGTAGCGGCTAGATACTTTAAAAGATTTCCTGGTAGAAATTCATACCGTAGTAATAAGGCCGCCCATGTTCTGTATTGTATTGATAGGGGTGAATTTCGTAGTGCAAATGTCCAAACGCATGTGCTGGCGTCTGTACATCTCAAGTGTACCTTTTAAGTCATCTGCAATTTTTTTGTCGAATAAGATTAAAATAGATTTCAGAAAGGACATAAGTGACAAATATTGCGTTCTTCTATTGATAAAGGTAAAAATCACTCTTTAGGGATTTTACGGTTTTCCTCAATGTTATTCTCCTCATTTACCCTAACACGATGGGTTCTATCTATCACCACCTTCCTAAAGATTCAAATCTACCTCCCGTCCACCATCTTTGTTCTACAGTAGCCCTGATTTCGGCAGGCACAAAACTTTTTAGTTAGAGATATTTGCATTCTGAGTAAAATTCTTTAAAAATAATAGGTATTTTCTTTCTAACTTATTGTAACAAAGTGCAAACCATGACTGAAAAGGCTTTTACTTTTATTGAAAATATAAAAAATAGCAAAGTTAATTGCTTATAGGACTGAAAAAAATATTAAAGTTAAAAGAAACAAAGTGTTTATACAATATAAACCAAATTGTCATATAACGTCGTCGTTTATTTTTATTTTAAATGTTTGTGTAACGTCAAGTCTGGTGAAACTTAATTGGTCGTACCTTTTCGACACACACAAAGGTCAAGAAAAAAAAAAGGGAAACGCTGTAGGTCCATTTCCCTCACCTTGTAATCTTCAATGGTTTGGAAAGGGACGCAAATATTCGTTGGATATGGACAGTGCAGCAGCTATGCATGACCAGTTGTTGTTAAAATCCTTAAGAACTTCGCTTAAATGTAGACATATTTCCACTCCAAAATTCACAAAAAAATTCAGTATCTAGTTTTCAAGTAATGCCAAAATCACGGTCACAATCTTCGTTTGGCGTCCAATATCGCACGGGTCACTTTTACGATGGTACCTAATCTCGACCGCACCTTGCTTAATAAAGACGTTGGAGGACGTTGAACGGACGCCTCTGGACGTCGTCACGTAAGCGTCCCTAAGTCGTAAAAATTATCTACACGCGCACTTTTTCAGACCCTGTATTTATTATGTATAGGGTGCTGTGAAAAGCACATGATATCGGGAGATTTGGCGGTGGAGTCGTATTATTATTTGAAACGATTTTTAGAAGTTTTTAGGTTGTTTTGGCTTAATAAGATGCATAAAAATTACTACAGTCTTTTTCTATTTTCATGATTAGCTGAAAAATTATCGCGTAAATATGTAAAAAAATATCTAATTTGAATCTTTAATCACTCCTATTATTTTTGACAAATACCAACTTGAATTCCATTAAAAATATAGCTGTCAGTTTCAATCCTTGATACTGGAATACTTAATAATAACATTCCGCAATTTCCCTTCGGAGCAAAATGTACAAAACGCAAAATGAACACAACACGCAAAATGTACAAATCTCAAAATTTCACATTCCATTTTTAGACATGTTTCTATTTTAATTTGATAAATAATTTATTCTTGCCTAAAAATATCTTATCTAAAATTTTTAGCCCAAAATTCCTTCTTGGCTAGACTTAAAGATTGGTTTATAAAATACTGCCTTGAATGGCATCCAATCTAGACAGCCACCTATTGTCCACCGCTGGAAGGTGGGCGCAGTGAACCCAATAAAAGGTATAAAAAGAAATGGACGCTAAAGGAGCAGAAGGCTCGTCTACATTATGCCAGTAAATAAAAATACCGGTATTTTGACACTTAAAAATAAATAAAACTCGTATAAAAATAAAAAAACATATTAAAAGTATAAACTTGTTAACTTTAGAATGATGTGCATCAATCATTATTTTTATTTTATTTGACAGGCTATCATTTACAATAACACACAATAATAATTGTCCCAAAGTTAAAATTATAATGATCAAGTCGTCTTCTTCTTTTTTTGACCTTATTGACTCTGTCTCGTGTCATAATTATCAAGCGGCCTGTCCTCTATTTGTAGAAAGTCACCGGTAACAATGGTTTACGTGCCGTCCAAAGCATGAAATAATCTTTTTTCTGACTATCAGGTGATTTCGCCTGCAATATTGTAACCAAACCAGGTAATGTCAAATTGATCTGACGGTTCCACCGCAGTTTTAATAAACAAATATTGCATTAATATGCATATCTAAGTACCTGTATAACTGTGACCACATATTCATACCACGTACCAATAGTATAGTACTCGTATAGTTTACTAGCATGCTCTAAACAAACCTCAATAGAATAAACTAGGGTTGCACAGGACAACATGTGGACGGCTACTTGCATTTTTTTTTAAATAAAATTAGCATACGTTTAGAGTTTGCAGCGACCACCGGACACTCATCCGCCAATATTGCCTTGTTGTAAACTTTTATCGTTGTTTTTAAACTTATTGAATTTGCTGCCCCTGTTGCCTGTTATTCCAAGGTTAAGTAGTTAAGAAACCATTACTTATTGCTGATGTAGTAATTTCTACCGGGAAACCTTTAGTAATGTCAAGATCGTACTTCGTTAACAGCTCATATATGTCCCCACCGAGGGGCTCGAGCCTACCCTGATACCAGGGTGAATAGGCCTTAGTCGACCACGCTGGCCCAGTGCGGGTTGTCAACTTCACACACAACCTTTGAATTTCTTCGCAGGTGTGTGCAGGTTTCCTCACGATGTTTTCCTTCACCATAAGAGCGTCGAATAAACGTACATATGAATTCGAAAATCGAAAACACATTGGTACGTGCCGAGGTTTGAACCATCGAACTTCGGAACGGAAGTCAACGGGCCTAGCCACTTGACCACCGACGCTCGCAAGATCGTACTTAATAATGACTAAATGAAAATTATTTATTGCAGTAAAAAAACCGCCAAGGCGTCGTCAATAGGTACAGAACATTTTCTTACAGCTAACCTTAGCGCTGATGCATTGTTAATCGAAAGTTTGGTGATCAATGACTTGCTATGTGAAATCATATAGCAAGTCATTTTCGGAGCCGACACAAAAAATCTACTCTTAACCACAGACAAGACTACCGATCAGATTATTTTATAGTTCCAAGCAGGTGGCCTGAAACATTCAAAATCAAAGAACGTAGTTCTGAAGAATTCCATTCACAAATTCTTCATTCACAATTTGGAAACTTAATGGAGCGCAAAAGAAAATGAATATCACACAGAACGACACGCTCGACTTACGCATCTTTACAAAAGAGATCTCACAATAAATTATTTAAGGGTTAGTGTGAAATATTGAATGGACCGAAAACATGGACTCCCCACGATGGAAGCTGAATGTCATACACTATTTTCAGTAGCACTTTAATCAAGAAATTAAAGGAGCATCGCGAGATATTAAGGGGCCATCGGTTTTACGGTATGTTTCTCTGTGCTATAGTTTTGTTGTCCATTTCTAATATTATGATTATTATCCCAATTGAGAAAAACTGGATTATGACTTTCCGTTAAAAAGAGATGATTTAATTATCTCTATGATTACATTGGTGAAGACTGTTGCTAACTCACGATGTTAAAATGTGCGCCATTTATTAAAAATGAATATTTACATTCACAATGTCTTGTTTTAAAGCAGTCGAAATGGATCAGTGAACCTGAATGATAGGAGATTCGTATATCTTTATAGAGTAATTTATTTTAAATTACTTAAAAAATGCTAATAGAAGTAGTTTCTTTTGCTTCCTTATTTGTTTTGTTTTCTAGAGGTGAACAGAAAATTCCATGAATTAGTTCACTACAAAATCTGTGCTATAAAAATGTGTAGCGCTCGGTAAGACACCGCGAGGCATGTGAAAGCGTTACTCCTTGTTTCACACGTCACTCCACGCTAACGTTACATTAAAACAAAAATACAGGAAATAAACTTACCATTTTGAACCGTACAGCGACGTAATAAGGTGTGTGGAAGGAAGGAAGATGACTCCCACGGTGTTGCTATTTGCGTGGACATAATGTGTGTTTCATTGAGTTGGAGCGGGGATTAATATCTTAGTACCTTGTTAGAGATATAAATATGGGTAAACAGATTTGGAAAAATATTTCAGCTTTATTGAAAATCGCCTAAAAGTTTTGATATATAAAATTTCATTTCATTTCATTTCGAAATAAAATTTGTCAGTATCTATCTATAGATTTTAACAATTTGTATGAAAAAATATACACAAATGTTTTTAATTTTGCATTTTCCTGTCTTAGAAATGATAATCGTGAGTGAATGAATATACCCACATTATAATCTATTTTTATTTGTTTCAAAACGCATACACTAAAGTCTAAAGTAGAAAAAAGAATTCGTTTTGATGACTATTATTCTGCTATCATAAAACAATAAAAAATAAAATAGATTAAAAAATTACTTACCAAATATTTTCAAAGCTTCATACCTAGTATTTTACTAATTGCACCATTCTGTTTGCTCTTGTTCATTTCTGTCTTGATTAAGCTATCATACGCCATATTGTATCAATTGTCAGCCTGTAGTGTAGCGTGCACCCACACCGGTCGACTGGGCGTTCACCTCGATTTTTTGTAGCTTTTTTTCAAGCCGAATTACCACTTTTTATTTTAATTTCGCGGCCGTGCCCATATGGCGCCTCTACCCTTCCCGTGTCGGCTTTGCGGGGACTAAGGATTAAAAAATATATTCTCGATTTTAAAACTCTTATTGCTCAGTTTAAGGACAGTTTTTCGTTGCACGTTTGGTGGCGCGGGCTCTGATTCTGAACGAGCTTTTGCCTCAAATTTTATTCTGTCCGTCCTTTATGCTTGTTTAGAAGTTGAAAATCTAGAAGATAAATGAATGTTGTATAGTTTGAATAAAATTAAAAAATATATAAAATGAAAAGCTCGTAACTGCCAATTTAGAAAAAAATATTTTTGATGTCTTTACGTACTACATGTAGTAGACATCCGTACATCCGTAGTAAAGGACATGTAGTACTTAAATAAGTAATAAGTAAATAAGTACATACTTATTTACTTATTACTTATTTATATACTTATTTTTGCATTTGACATTTTCTTAAAAATCTGCATAAATTTTTCATAGTTTGTTTGACAGATCTGTCTCTAGAACAGATAGATATAAATATAAGAGCGTTACTTTCAGAATCGGCACCACTTTTTTATAAAATTAACATGCTTAAGTGTAGACGCATTTACGTGTGTACGTCAAACCCACCTGCGTGTAACAGAAACACGTTTATTTTGATTCCGTGAAATTGGCAGTTCCATCACTTCAGTCGTCAGGTGAGCTTGCGGTAATGGTTTCAATATTTTTGTAAATTTTATTATTTGTTTTGGAGAAAGAAATATCGGCTTGTCTAGCATTTGAGATTTATTGTTTAATTTGATGTTGAGAGGTATTTACTTTGAAAAATTGTTATTGATGGTTTTTGTGTTTTACGTTGGTGTGCCTGGAGAAAGGTTAGGTAAGAATAGGGTGTTGTGAAGCCAGTTAAAAACTTTTGTGCAACGCTAGGCATAATTATTTATGATGTTTAGGGAAATATGTTGAAAACAAAATAATATATAAAAAAAAACATTTAAAGCTGGAGGAGCGTGGGCGGCCCAGTGGCTACGGCTGTTGTTTTCCTGTCTGGAGCTGGTTCGAGAATCTGCTTTTTGAAATTTCGGGTTCATAATATTGAAAGTTTTTATGGTGAAGGAAATTATCGCGAGGAAACCTGCCCATAACCGCAAAGAAATTCAAATGTTGTGTTAAGTTAGCCAACTTTCACTGGGCGGATCTATCTAATGTCTTTTTACTCTGAATTCAGGAAAGGCTCGAACCTCTCAAATATTATATGGGCTATAAACAAAAGCTAGAAAGCTGAAAGTTGAACCCACAAATAGAAAAATTACTCTCGCATACAAATTCTAAACAAGAAATAATTGTCACAGATACAAAACAACAATTTCCGTTACAAAATCTCCCACCTATCCTCACCGATGACATACAAACACATACACACTCACCACACATATATAAATACATACAAACAGACATTCCCAGGCCTGTTCTTGTCATTAGCTTGCGTCATCGCTAACACGCGAGTGATTAATTACACCGGATACATCAAACACATTACTATTTGATGTACAATGCTGGTTTTCTATTAAATCTTAAATTCTACGGGTGAAAAAAGAGCAACGGTGAGTGAGATGTTCATAGTACTAATATTCATTTGCAATTATATTTTAGCTTACTGAGTATTATTGTTGATAGATAGATCAGTCTGCTCAAAGTATGTCGTTTTGATTAATTATTAAGAATTTTGAGGTTGTTTTTCTCTAACTGTTTCCATTTCTCCCGGTCTATCACTTCCATCATCCAGTATACCGCCAGCTTTATTTTTTATTTCATCTGCCCAACGATGTTTAGGTATTAAAAGAAAGATAAATAAAAATCAACCTAATTAAATAATGTGAAATTATAAATACGTTTTTAATGTATCTTGTATTATGCATGGAAATAAAGGCTTTTTATTTTATTATTATTTATTATTTTTATGTAAGTATATGGAAACTTAAAAAAAGCGGTCTAGGTGGCAAAATATTGTACAACCTACTAGCCACCGTCACGATACAAGAAGAGGATGTTATTCACAAAATGTATGATTTGCGGTTAAATATTAATGATGTTGTGAGTTGTCTTCTTTATTAAAAAGACCAAATACTTCAGTTTTCCAGTAAACCATACTTTAAAGATTTTTCAACTTACTTTGCAACAATAATAAAAATAATCATCATCATCATCATCTTTAGTTTTCTTCTCTCACACATAAACAAAAAAGTACATAAGTGGAAACAATAAAGTTTACAGTTCAATACAATATAAGGTACGGGCGCCAAAGATGGACCACTTAAATTTTTAGATATTTTGTTTCCCAAATAAATATATTATAATTTCCATTACGTTTTTTCTTTACTTTACTTAACTGCAAGATTTTACAAGGATTTGCCCTTGTATATTTATTTGGGAAACAAAATATCTTAAAATTTAAGTGGGCCATCTTTGGCGCCCGTACCTTATGTAGAGACTAATGTATGTACTAGGAGACTTATTTTACAGATTACCAGCCTTTTCTAGAGTCTGGGCAAGGTGAAAAATAGAAGGTACCTACTAATTATTCAGCCTGAGTCTATTTCAGGTGCGATGAAGATATGTGTGCGACAGATTTACGAATCTCTCTGCTATCTGCATTGGTTTCCCGGCTCTCTTTTTTCTTTTTCTTTTCATGAAGGAGGCGACGCCTGAGGGGCTCCGTGTCTGATTACTAGTTTTGATTTTGGCCGCGCCCCCGCTGGCAGGTACGGGCATTTTAATCTGAAGGGTAATTATGTTACCTGAAGGGATTTCCCGATTCGCTTACTGTACGTAACTTTTCACGCTTCCATCCATCCGGTATACATGCCTATATTCTCATATAAAGCATTTTACTAACAGGAAACATCACCGTAATCTCTCGCTTCCCTTACAAATCCTCTGCATTCTTCTACCTTCAAACAAAACACGTTATTTCCCTGTGTTTCGTGTCCGTTACCAAAATACCCTCCCGTCGACGCGGCGACAGGTGGCGACATCAGCTATGTCCAACTAAAACCGGCATTAGTCAGTGTCCACGTTTTAGTCGCCTAAGATTCTTTTAAACTGAGGTGGGAAGATGAGAATAACGCTCCGAGCTAGAAAGGTCGACTTCCAGTCAAAACAATAGTTATTTCCGTTGGATAAGAATAGTTGTTTACGAAGAATATAGCAAGTATGATAAGGTCCCGAAATATTCATTTGGAAATGACAATTTTTACGAGATTGTTGCAAAAATTAGACTCAGAAAGATTGAAAGAAAAATATTTATTTGTCATACGTACTTAAAGATCGACGAAGATCTTACGGTGAAGGAAAACATCGTGAGGAAACCTGCACACACCTGCGAAGAAATTCAAAGGTTGTGTGTGAAGTTGACCAACCCGCACTGGGCCAGCGTGGTCGACTAAGGCCTGTTTACCCTGGTATCAGAATAGGCTCGAACCCCTCGGTGGGGACATATATGAGCTGTTAACGACTTAAAGATCATACGCGTAACTGATTTGCAAACAATGTAATTATATGCCATTTCCGAAAACCAATCAAAATGGCGTAGGTAGTATGAAATAGGTAGTATGCAGGACCGGCTTGTTTGTTCATTTAACTATAATTCAAATCTTTCGTTTGTGAGCTATCAGAGTTACGAAAACAAACGAAAAAGGAAGAATGTTTTGAAATCGCACCTATTTCCATCTCCACGATTCAACGATCCAAAACTGCTAAACCTCACCACCTTAGTTCCTCACCATGTTTTTCCGGCAATTACCCCAACATATCTAAATCTATTGTTTAGCCTTTCAGAACTGCCGATCAAGAAGCGGTGTGTCTTGGCAATGATCCAAATCCGAGGGTATATCTATCAAATGTACCTCTTTCTGGAGATCACTCAAACATCGCTCGCACCAACCCACTGATAAATTTGACGAATATGTAAACAAAATTTAGTTCGTTTTTTCATAAGCAAAGTAGTTGATTGTAGAGTAGAAAGAAGCACAGAGTAAGCGTTAGGTATAATTATATTTAAAAAAAAAATGAATCTTACAATTTACAAAAATCAAACCCAAAATTGTTTTAGTGTGACTTTTATAATGTTATAAGTGGTGTGTGATAAGTGTAAACATTGGAATAGGTTGCTGAGAATAATTTAACAAATTTTTTTATATAGAGCGTCGGTGGACAAGTGGCTCGGCCCGTTGACTTTCATTCCATAGATTGCGGGTTCAAATCTCGGCACGTACCTGTGTTTTCTATTTTCGAATTCATATGTACTTCTTCGACGCTCTTACGGTGAAGGAAAACATCGTGAGAAAACCTGCACACACCTGCGAAGAAATTCAAAGGTTGTGTGTGAACGACCAGCGTGGTCGACTAAGGCCTCTTCACCCTGGTATCAGGGTAGGCTCGAGCCCCTCGGTGGGGACATTAACGAGACGAGACTTTTTTATATTTCATTTTTATTTTACGTTTTAATCATTAACATTAGCAGTTCGTTGTTAGTCCACTTTAAGAAGATCTTGATTATTCCGCGGTGAATGATAGCGACTTAAAAATCCTTTTTTTTTTTGTTTTATAAAAAAGGTAATCAAATCTAATTTTGTTTAGATTTTTGGTTTCAAGTCGTAGCTAAAATAAAAAGACTGAGGTAAATAAATTGATACAATAATGTTTTTTTACTCTATTCTTCCAAGTAGATTTTCTTTATGTCATGAGTTTTCCTGCTATTTCCTGTTTGGTTGCCTGGAAGAAATTGCTAATTTAGCAATAAGGCCGCCTATTTGCTCATTGTTTCACACTTAGAAAATTGTAACTGTCCTATTTATTTCTGGTGTCAGTAAAGAATACCTATTTGTATTTGTTATCTGTCTCGTTCGTTACACTATCGTGGACGTAAACATAGGGTTTGTTCACATCGCTACAGTCAGCGGTACACATTAGCCCGTCAGTGGCTATAGTGTGAACGAGGCCTATCACTCAAATATTCAAGCTCTGTAATCTCATAAGTTTACACCTCGGTAATAGCAAGTGGGAAGAAAATAACATTTTCCTCTTAGGTAGAAAATATTAAAATTTCAATTACCGTAATTTTTGGGTTGCTAGCTTACCATGTGGGTCTAAGTACCTCACAAAGTCTGTTATCAGAATATTTGATCCGCTGCAGGCATTGTCCTAATAGATCGCGAATACGCGATCATCGCGCAAGTATATAAGTGATGGACCATCCCGTGTTCGCGCGATCAAATAAAGGTATTGATGACGAATAGGTTTCCTAAGTCCTAATAGATGATCGCGTGATTTCACGATTTCTCCATACATTTCACGACCGCGTATTTGCGTTCTATTAGGACAATCACGTGATTCAGCCTGCAATGTCGTCACCAAACTGGGGAAAGTCGAGTGCAAACCGGGATTCGAACCAGAAACCTCCATGATTTGAGGCCAGCATTTACCACCCGGCCGCAGAAGCTGCCTGTTTCAGTATTAACTTTGAATAGCAAAACAATCATTAATATTTTATCTTTGTTATGATAAGACAAAAGATAAGTTTAATTTAGTGGGTTTGTCTTTCCTGCTGTTTGTAATTTTTTATTTAGCTGAATTCAAATGTAATTAATGTGTGCTTATTGATCTGTTTCTTTTTTTCTTGTTTTGTGTACATGAATATGACAATTTTTGCTAGAATAGAGTCGTTAAGGGGCACGAATAAATAATATTATTATGTATTATACATATATAATGCAACGAAAATTCGTTGATTTCAAATTGATGTGATTCATTGGTATCGTTGATAATACTTGCTTTCTGTAATTCAACTATGACAATATGATATTTAATCTATATGAACTTTATAAAACCGCATTAGAAAATTAGTTTTCTTTTCTACCACAAAAAAACAGACCATTTTCTGCTTTACTATATTATTTTCGTCGGCGCGATAATTTGTACGTCGTGTTACGTCATATTTTATTTTTACGTGTCTTGATATATTGTGGTGCACAGTGGGCGTGTGGAACAATATCCATTGTAAATATTAACTATGCCAGTACACATATTCCATCGCACCATATTTCACGGGAATAAATCTATTTGCCTCCGGGGTTTGCCTATATTTTTACACTACGTTTGTTAAGCTGATGCGCACAGTGTAGTACAAACAGTATGAAGACTTTTTATTCTCCTCAAGATAGTTTTCAGATTGAGCAATCGTCTAAAACCCCGATTGTTTTTTAGAGGTAACATTATAAAATTTCTAAGCTAACTGTACAATTTTGAACACTTTTTTATGTCTTTACTTAAACTCGAAAAGAACGCCGACATTAAATGTACAACAAAATAGTGTATTTTTTTATGTTTGTGGTAGTTGCTTTAATTTTAAAGCAACTCCCACAAACTAAAAGATGGCGCATTATTCAATTAACAATTATTTCACAGAATACAATATAACACAATAAAGAAAATTATAACTGAGACAATAATGATTATGATCGATTCCATCAATTTTTTGTCATTATTACTGACTCAAAACTCGTCGTTTCATAATTTTCTCGCAATGCTCTTTTGCTATATTACAGTCCTGTAGTGCTCCTACTGACTAACCTCCTCTGTGGCTCTGTAGTAACTAACGCCTGCTAAAAAGATTTATCTGTTCTTAGCGTTTATTAGCGGAGATATTTATCAGAGTACTCCGAGATATTAAGGAGATAACCCGGTTGGTCGGACGCGAGAAAAAAACGCGAGAAAATCTCTGAATCGTTCATCATCCACTATTTATGATGTAGTGGAATTTTTCTAATAGATAACTGGGTAATACACTTGTAGCTTGCTATTTCTGTTCAATATTAAACACCAAAAGCATTTTTGGGGTAGAAAACTTCCACTGTGTAGGCTAAACACATTTTTACGCTCAGAATACTTAATTTTTATATAAATAATGTAAGTTCATACTGATAGTTATGTTATTAAGTTACTAAAAGAAAATTCTCCTTTATTTAATATTTCGAAGCAATCTGTGGCTGATTTATTTTCGAGGCTTGTATTGTTTCACCAATTAATTTGATAAAGAAAAGTAAAACAATTAAATATTTTAGTCCGAAAAATATTTACAGTGAATGAAAATGTGTCTCTAAATTAGAAGCCAAAATTTATAATATAAATTATCTTAATTGTCTTTGTCAATATACTCACTTAATACCAAGTATTTGCATTCAAAATATGGCACGTATGAGATTCACAAAGAATACACATTTTAACCTTTCAAATATAAGTATTTTCTTTTAAATGCGTTGACATATAATTCACCATTTCCATGACAAGATGAGAACCAAACCCATCTACAATGTTCAAAGTTTTTCCAAAGGAAATTACTGAAATGATTCTCGAAATCATGCAACAAATAACTTGTATCACACTAAAAACGCATGTCCGCCCACTGAAAGAAATGTTCACTAGCGAAAACTTGGCTGTATGTTTGACAGAAATATTATAAATCTTATGTTACCTCCAACTACTTAGGTTTAGATACATAAAGCAGACTTTAATAAAATAAAAAATTTATACAATAAAACTGTAGTAGTACTATAGAGTTGAAGACCTTTACATAGAAAAAAATTTGCTAAAAACCGATTCGGGGGAATGTCAGAAGTGCTGAAAAACATATCCAGATTCTTTTCAAATTGTTTGTTTCTCTATTTGTCTGTCTGTTTGTACGGGGTAATCTCCGAAACTATTGGACTGATTTGAAGGAAATTTTGCAAGTTAGTACCTTATTTCCCCAGTGATCATCTTTTAAATACTTTATTCGCGGAAAATTAAAAATTTCCCATGGGATAGTTAAAAAACGGGCTTACGGGCTTTTCTCCGAAACCGTAAGACCAGTTTAAATGAAATTTTGCATGGTGGTACCTTATATCCCCGGTCAACTTCTTGAATACTTTTAACCGCCCACCCACGGGATAGTTAAAAATTACTACGGAAAAGTGAAAAAACAATGCGGGCGTAGCCGCGGGCCGACAGCTAGTACTGAATATTTTTATAAATAATTTTATGATTTAATAGATTTCCTTTTTTCGAAGTCAGAATTTTTAATCCATTTTTCTAAGTCAAGGCTTTATGGTTTGACATTATTGGGTTACTTTTTTTAGTTCAATGCAAAGTTAGTAAGGCTCAATGGATTTTAACGGCCTCTTAAATGTTAGTTTGATCAAAAGACAAAATGGCTTCGTCGAAGTAATATTCGATTAATGCTTTCCTCTGAGTATTTTAGAATGGCATTATTTACGATTATCTTTAAATTTTAGCAAACTTATCTTTTTCGCAGTTATTCACTACCAGATTTTTAATCAAACAATTTATAAAACACGACCATTAGATTATTATTTATCCTACCACATGACAAATAAAAAACAGATAAAGATCTCTTGAAAAATGGCGACATCACTAACAAATCCCCTGAAACAATTATTAAAGAAACAAAAGAATGCGAACAACGCAAGCGACAGAATTCAGAATGCCACAAAATTGGCACACAGTAATAACAGGTACAGTAAGAATAAATAACAGGGTATTACTATTATTACCTAGTATTTGTACCTAGGTGAATTCGGCCGAGGTTATTTTAGATACAAACTGCATTCCATCACGGCTAACTGGGAATTTATGTAGAAGTCGTTAAACAAACGGCGTGTTTATATAAAAACACCTAATGTCACCTATTATCGCGATTTTGAAAGTACTTTTCGATGAAATGAGATCGTATGTCTTGTCTTGATCTATAGCTGTACTGTAAGTGATTTTTTTGTGAGATGGCAACCATTGAAGACAAAAATAATGAGTTCAATTAAACAATTTTCTAAATTTTTATTTTTAGTTTTTGGTGTTAAATACAAACTACGTGATAAAAATATTAAATCTATACCAGAAATTCATAAAGGAAGACTAACACTTAACCATCCATACCATACCTAAATTTAGACATTGTTCTAATATTCCATCTATTTAATCATCCTTGAAAGTTCAGAACCGTTTCCTCGAATTATAAATTACATAATAATATTAAAAAATTAAATTGTAATTAAATAAAGCAAGAAAAAAAAAACAGTACAATCCATATTATGTATATTTTTGAAAAACCCAGACTAACAGTTGGGTGAACAAATTCGTAAAACGTCATCAAGTTCACCGCTCTGGACTCAGTGCATTGAAAAAAATAGTTGATTTCAAAATATCTCTACATGAATTTATTAATAACATACACAAACTAATAAAGAAAGAGATAACATAAATGTACCAGAAAAGCATAAAACGTAACATTCAAGTAAGTCAAGCTGAACATTCGGACTTTACAGCTTTCTTATATCCGTTATAGAAAGGACAGATTGCGAGGCGATTGTCTAGCTCTATCTGCTCTACATTGTACAAGCTCCAGCGCAATACAAATAATTTCATTTCTACACATCAAAGACGCTTTAGACGAATCACGAAAATCCAGTTTCTAAACACACCAATATTTCTAATGTCACGGTAAAAGATTGTAACTTTTTCATCGCACATTTCCAACCTTGAACTGAACTGGCTGTCAAAATGAAAAAGTGATTCGATTCGTCGGCATGTAAGTTCCTAAAGTGACGCCCATTTAATACTTCAAAACATCGTTAATTTTGGTCTAGTGTTAGTAAGTAGTAAGAGCGATAGGATATTTGGGATTTTTTTAAAGTAATACAAAATTGAGTTGTTTTTTATCATGTTTTACTACCAAATTATGATTATTCTGCAGTAAATTAATAATAACTTTGTATTTATAAAATGCCGTCTTTCTTTTCATACAAAATAAATCAATCTGTTGATCGAATTTGACATAAAAGAAAACAGACATTTATATCAAACCTACTTTCGCCACCACGAACAGCTGCTGCACCAATGATGTATTTATTTTATTATCTTATTGCACGTTAATTAGTTTTCATAATACATAATTTCATTTGCATAACATTAATTTTTTTTTGACTATGCTATTTTTCAAAACTTTCACGGTTGTTTTCATAACTATTAAGATTTAAAACGGGATATTTACCGTGGTACCGTTTACGCTATTTTTATTGGAATATTAAAAGAAATCCAAACAAATTATTATAAGAGAGATTTATTTAACTCCAATTTATATTTATTGCACGCCAATTATTATTGCAATAAAATAAAAGGTGTAATAAACCTTTATAATGGCTCTCTTTTATATATAATAAAAGAATACAGATAGAAAATCTGTACATATAAAAACAAACAGATTCAGGGGGATATAAGAAGTGATATAGAACATTAGGTATTTTTCAATTTTTTGTTTCTCTGTTTGTGTTTGTACGGGCTAATCTCAGAAACTGCTAGACCGATTTGAATGAAAGTTTTCATGGTGGTACCTTATATTTTCGGTCAAAATTTTGGATACTATCAATCGCGCAAAATTAAAGTGTTCCCGTAGGATAAGCCGAAAAACAACGCGGGCGTAGCCGCGGGCAGACAGCTAGTTTTATAAATATTTCCCGACAGACCTCTATTTTTTATTTTTCTACCGTGTCGCCGCAGCCATTACGCGCGGTTGTTAATTTGACAAATTATCTTTTTTTCGTCGGCAAATACATCTCGACATGCGCCGGCGTCTCTAGAGATTCGTATTTTTAGTAGAAGACGTGTATTTGAAAATAAAGTAGGTTCGTTACACAGGTGAAAGGAGGTATAAATTTACATGTTAGGTGACCAGCAAGTTCTCAGTTATTTAAATTGCATTGCTAGAAAATGGTAATAATGATATTTATTTTGATTATGAGTGATTCAGTTCATTCCAACTACACACGGCAAGCGCAGTCATCGGTTCGATGCTTGTCTGTACCAATATTACTATTTTTTGTTGAGATAATTCATCTGATCTTTATTCATTATTAATATCCCGCTACGCCAATTTTTTTAACCTCGAAATGACCAACAAAATTGTTGATATTTAAATATTGTCAGACACCTTGAGCAAGCGAGTGGGAGCGAGGGATGAGCGCGGAGGCAGAATACAATTTAGTATGAGTTCTTCTTAAGAGCGTGTCGGTGGCCAAGTGGCTAGGCCTGTTGACTTCCATTCAGAAGTTCGCGGGTTCAAACCTCGGCACGCACTAATATGTTTTCGATTTTCGAATTCATTATTACCTACGTTTATTCGACACTCTTACGGTGAAGGAAAACATCGTGAGGAAACCTGCACACACCTGCGAAGTAATTCAAAGGTTGCGTCAACTCGAACTGGGCCAGCGTGGTCAACTAAGGCCTATTCACCCTGATATTAGGGTAGGCTCGAGCCCCTTGGTGGGGACATGCATGAGCTGCTAAAAATGAACTCTTCATGTGCCAAAATAAATGTCGAAGTTAGGTAGGTATAAAAAACGACCATACAAAAAATCCTAATATGGAATGTAAATCGGGCGCACCTCCACCCGAATCTGCTATTAAGCCGCGTGCACACGGTCGGCGGGCAGCGCACAAGGGCCCTTTCACACGCGTCCGGCCGCGGCGGATGGCCGCTTCCGACAGAGATCACGGGATCGAGTTGCGATCGGGCCCCATCCAGATGAGGCCATTTTTTTGTCAGGTTGATATTAATAATGCTTATTTAATTTTGAATTCAATGACTGTACTGTTGACTTCAAAGAAGGTAAAAAAAAATTTGTTGCACAGAAAAGAAACAAATACAAATCTTACACAAGTGATTTTAATGAAGGAAGCCTTACTACTTGTAGCGATCTCTACCATTCAAGCTCAGTGAGAGAACATTAATTAAACAGGCTGTAGAAGTGCTGCTGTGTTTACAATTTAAAATAAGACTAATAGTAAATGCTATTATTATACCTACCCAATTAAATCAATTAAATTGGTAACTTTTAAAAAGGTGTCAGTTTTCTCATATAATAATACATAATAATATATTTATTTAGTTCTCAACATTTGATTTAAATAAGGGTCATCAAAGAGGATATACGTACTTGTGGAGATTGGTGCCTGTAATAGACCTTGGTCTGTGCTTCAGGGTCATCAGAGCCCAGTTGTACTATTTTGTCTCTCCCTCGTATTGTTTGTCTCTTTATCAAACAAATTGAATTTGAAATGTTGTTTTTGTTACCAAAACAAACATAATTCACCATCAAAAATAATTAAGATTTGATCCTAATCACATCACGTTAAAGTCTTAAGTCGAATTGTAACCCAATCTGTGCTAGCACAGTGCGCTCACGCAGGTCTAAAAGCGCGGGAAAACGGGCACACGTCAAAACGGATTCACGGAACCGAACCCGCACATCGACGGATCGATGTAACATGCCCCACTTTTACACATACCTGCCGATAACTGACGTGTTCGCGTTTCATTGAAACTGAAGGAATATCATCATTTCATGCTATAACTAACTATCATACCAGACTACAGTCATATCATTTTATATAATATCGGCTTTGACAGGGTGTAACAGGCTTGACGATTAATGTTGAAAGGACATAGTCAATAGTTTTGGGCAGCTTTACCAAAGAAACTCTTCCCGAAATTATTTAAATATAGGTATGACTTGTCCGTGTACTCTAAGTACTTGACTTGTAAATGACTATTCAGTTTAGTTTTTTCGTTTACGAAACTGAAACTTGACGGAAACAAAGAATACTTTGGAAATGTGATGACTACCTGTAAAAATTAAATAATCTTCTCAATCAATTTGTAAAACATAAACTTACCTCTTCTTTGTTTACATCACAAACAGCCAATCACGTTAGACAGTCTCAACAAAAGATTAGTATTTCTACTCGACGATAGATGGCGCAAGCAGTCGCTATACCTAATACTCAAATATTGGATTTTAGAAATGCATTTTCTGCAATAATGTTCCTCTGTATTTTTGAGATAATTATTATGATGACTGATAATACTCGTAGTAATAGTTGTTATGTAATTAACTGAAATTAGAATGATATATAATATATCTTTCAAATTAAGCAATGATAACTAAAATGAACTTTTATCAATCGTAAATAAAATAAAGATGCATAGGTATTTCCGTAAATATTATAAATAGATATATATTTTTATTGCCATAATTTTTTAGGACATAAATTCTTAATCGGTATTTTTATACATGTGTAGATTCTGATACCTACATACCTACTTACCGATAAGCTAAATAAAAAATAAAATGTGACGAAATGAAATAAAAATATGTAAAATACTTCAATTTACAAAACTACAAACATATCACCCACATTACCGCATTATCTCTACCACATTTTTCTTCTTACCTGCCGGGGAGACAAAAACCCAAAGGTTGGCTACCTGCCCGCCACATGTCAATTCCACCGCCATTATTGTGTCAGTAACTTGATAGTTTTTGAGTGGTTCGGGCCTACCTTAAGCCCCGCCTCCGACAGGTATGGTATGGATCTCTTTTGACGGTATCTGTTTTAAGTCGGTTATAGTCTTGGCTCGGTCTGTTTTATTAACTTTTTGAGTATTTTTTAAAATTCGGATTTTATTAATCTTTGTTCATTTCAATATAACATGACGTATCATTTATTAGAGTAGTTGATTTCTTATTAATTGAAGAGCCTAAAGAATAGGTATGACGGTAACCTCTAAACTAAACGATAAACAAGCAAGCGAGTTAAAAGATTGAGAAAATACGATCAATAAACTTACTTACTAGACCCATATTTTATAATTACATACTAAGATTAAAAATAAAACCAGTTTTTTTAAGTATAAGAAAAAACTGAATATATACCTACCTACGAGCTCAAGGTTACCGAATGTAGGTATAGCAAATGCTAGATAGAAAGAGACGGCATGTTCGTCCAATACCATAATACCTAATCTGTGTAGTTATATTATGTTTATGTTACCTATATATTCGCGTATTGAAGGAAGTCTGCACATGTGTGGTTCGCAGAAACGAGTAATCACTGATAGGTACGAGGCGTACGGTCGGCAGCAGATCATGTTACCCCTTCCCGGTACCAGAGAAATACCTATCGTGAAGTATTACTGAAAAAAAAAACTAATTAATTGTATATTTCTTTTGCACTCTTTGTTATATTAAATTGTATAAATTAATAATTCATAAGTTTGTAAAATATTTTGGAAAGATGCAACGCCTGTGGAGTTTCTTCCGGCGATTTATTCTCCACAGAAGACTATGAATTGTGAACTCGCCTCGACGTCGAAAAAAGATTTGTAAAATCTTAAGTAGGTACATACTTCGAATAAAAACTTTTTGAATTTTAACAATTTTAACTAGCCGTACGCTAGTATCTAGTACGCTTCTCACTGCAACTAAAACATACCTATGACAGACACGTAATTTGAAATGAGAATTTATTATTCTAATAATATGCAGTTGGGTGTTTTGTTTTATACAATAATAGTATTCATGAAACCTTTTTGTGGGATTATAATATATTTTAAGACTAGCGACCCGCCCCGGCTCCGCACGGGAAAATGGTTATTGTGGGTTATCCTTCAGTATATTATGCATGTATTATACATATAAACCTTCCTCTTGAATCACTCTATCTATTAAAAAAAACCGCATCAAAATCCGTTGCGTAGTTTTAAAGATTTAAGCGTACAAAGGGAGGGACATAGGGACATAGGGACAGAGAAAGCGACTTTATTTTATACTAGCGACCCGCCCCGGCTCCGCACGGGAAAATGGTTATTGTGGGTTATCCTTCAGTATATTATGCATGTTTTATACATATAAACCTTCCTCTTGAATCACTCTATCTATTAAAAAAAACCGCATCAAAATCCGTTGCGTAGTTTTAAAGATTTAAGCGTACAAAGGGACATAGGGACATAGGGACATAGGGACGGAGAAAGCGACTTTATTTTATACTATGTAGTGATAGTGACTATGTAGTGATTAAACAGTGCCGTACACTGCCAAAACTAAAATCTCTTTACAAATAGTTTAAAACAGCACAAAAAAACTAATGAAACGACTTCCAAGTGGCAATAATAAAAATGGCCTGAAAAAATGACCTGTTTTTGATGGTAAAGAACATAATTGTATGTATGTAGTGTGTATTATCACTTACAATGCGTATTGTGTGTTAACAGCTCATATGTCTCCACCGAGAGGCTCGAGCCTACCCTGGAATCAGGGTGAATAGGCCTTAGTCAACTACGCTGGCCCAGTGCGGGTTGGTCAACTTCACACACAACTTTTGAATTTCTTCGCAGTGTAGAGATTTCCTCACGATGTTTCCCTTCACCGTAAGAGCATCGAATAAACGTACATATGAATTCGAAAATAGAAAATACATTGGTACGTGGCGAGGCTTGAATCCGTAAACTTCTAAATGGAAGTCAACGGCCCTAGCCACTTGGCCACCGACACTCAACAATGTGTATAATCTGGTTTAAATGATTTTTGTTTGCTTTTGAAGTAGGTAACTTATTCTTAGACAAATGAAAATATAAGTAGGGTCTACGTTTATTATTAGTATTGTTTTTCTAAAAATAATAAGCAAAAAGGTGTAATTCAAATCGATTGCTTACAAAATATTTACAACTAGCGACCCGCCCCGGCTCCGCACGGGAAAATGGTTATTGTGGGTTATCCTTCAGTATATTATGCATGTATTATACATATAAACCTTCCTCTTGAATCACTCTATCTATTAAAAAAAACCGCATCAAAATCCGTTGCGTAGTTTTAAAGATTTAAGCGTACAAAGGGACATAGGGACATAGGGACATAGGGACGGAGAAAGCGACTTTATTTTATACTATGTAGTGATAAGAAAATTTGCATTGTTTTGTAATATTAATAGCTTTTTTGTTGTGGACTGTACTGTTTTAAAAACCTAGATGGTAATGACCTTGTTATTCCATAAAATTACAATTTAACTTTATTGTTATCAGCTATACCTATACCTATATTGCATTTATACGGAAAATATGATTTTTCAGCGCGTAAAGTGACTGTTAACATATTTATGAGATAGCTAAGCAAAATATTGTAATTAAAAAGATAATCCAATAGAATGTATGACTTACAAGAAATGGTGTGAACAGGCCTTAGTCGAGTAGTGTCCGACAAAGATCTAAAAGCTGCCGAAAAGAGGCGCTGCTCACTATACGAGCGACTTAGTTTCATAAGACATAAGGCGTTATTTCCTTTACTTTATTACCTTTTCGAACTCTCAATATCCAATATCTTACTTATAAAATTGAAAAATGCAATCACAAATTTTATTTTCCTTTCAAATACCTTTCTGACGATGTCGAAGCAACGGCAAAAGTATCGTTGTTTACAAACTTGTTTCTGCAGCTGTCTCACGCGTTTACTTGTATGGGAAGAAGAAATTGCCGCAAAGTAATTATAAAAGCATTTTTTTTAATAGATAGAAGGATTAGTACTTACCAAAAAAATAAAAAACAAATTATAAGTAGTGAAACTGGAAAATCCAGGCAAACAAATAATAATTTTAAGCTAAAAATAGATAATCAAGTTTTGAGTACAGACTTAGACGTAGCAAAAGCTTTTGAAAATTTCTTTGCGGATATTCCTGTTTCAACTACCAATTGTTTAAACTCGTCTCCTACTGCAGCTGAATCTACTCTAAAAAATAATGTAGATAAATGTACAAATCATTTTAAATTTAGGCACGTCACTAGTGCGGATGTTATAAAAGCATTCAAGTCTTTAAAAATGAAAAAGACTCCCGATGTCCATGGCCTTTCAGTAAAAATTGTAAGTTCTGTAATAGACTGTATAGCACCTCACCTGAGTTTTATATTCAATCAATGTATAGATAGTGGCGTGTTTCCTGACATGATGAAGCTAAGTAAAGTCATACCTTTGTTTAAAGCCGGCAGCACATCAGACCCCACTAATTTCAGACCCATTTCGATACTGCCGACTCTTAGTAAAATATTTGAAAAGCTTGTGTTAAACCAGTTGCAGGGTCATTTTTATCGTAATAATTTGATGCATGTAAATCAGTTTGGATTTACACGGGGTCGCTCAACAGCCGATGCTGGTGTTGAGCTTATTGATAAAATTTTTGATGCCTGGGAAGACTCAATGGATGCTATAGGTGTCTTTTGCGACTTATCCAAGGCTTTCGATTGTGTCGATCATGACACCCTTGTCAGGAAGCTAAGTCACTATGGTGTGAAGGATCAGGCACTCGGTCTTCTAAAGTCTTATCTTACGGATAGGGTTCAGATGGTCGATGTTAACGGACAAAGGTCTCCGGGGTCTAAAATAGGTATGGGTGTCCCGCAGGGTTCCATTCTTGGTCCTTTTCTATTTTTAGTATATATAAATGATTTACCGTATCTTATAAACGGAAAACATGGGTTAGTATTGTTTGCGGATGATACATCTTTGATTTTTAAAGTTAAAAGGCAACAGTTAGACTATGACGACGTAAACCATGCTATCCATGACGTAGTTAACTGGTTCACAATTAATAATTTGCTTCTTAATGGAAATAAAACTAAATGCGTGAAATTTGTACTACCAAATGTTACTCCAGTAACAACTGATATATTAGTGAAGGGACAGAGATTGGACCTTGTGGCTTCCACTGTGTTTCTAGGATTTACTTTGGATTCTAAACTACAATGGGATCCTCATATAACTAAATTATCGAACAGACTGAGTTCAGCAGCGTTTGCAGTAAAGAAAATTAGAGCTCTTACAGACATAGACACTGCAAGATTAGTGTACTTTAGTTATTTTCACAGTTTAATGACCTACGGTATTCTCTTATGGGGTCATGCTGCAAATGTAAACGATATATTTACTCTGCAGAAACGGGCTGTTCGAGCAATTTACAGATTAAAGCCTAAAATGTCATTAAGAGAAAAATTTAAACATATCGGTATTTTGACATTTGCATCGGAGTATATATATAATAATCTTCTGCATGTGAAGAAAAATGTATGTAAATTTAAAAAAAATAGTGATGTACATAACTTAAATACTAGAAATAAAGACAAATTGGCTTCTTATGATAGTAGACTGCAGAAAATTAAAAATTCTTTCAAGGGCAACTGTATACGCTTTTACAATAGGGTCCCAACTGATATACAAAATTTAACACTAGAGAAATTCAAAATTATTGTTAAGGAGAAATTGATTAAGAAAGCCTATTATAAAATAACAGATTACTTAGAGGATAAACATCCATGGGAATAGTTGCTTGGGTGACAGGCTTTTTCAATCGCACTTTACAAAACATTGTTATTTATTTGTAATTATTATCATAATAACTGTAAAAATATGTTTAAAAGATGCAACGCCTGTGGAGTTTCTTCGGCGAGCTCTTCTCCACAGAAGACAGCCAAATTTTTGAACTCGCCAGAAAAGATAATTTAAATGACATAACTAAGTGATGTAATAATGTCCAAAAGTTAAAAAATAAATTCTTTGAACTCTTTGAACCAAAACCTTTTATTATTGTAGCTATATCTTAGTACAAGTTTTTTAGAAGATTATTGCCTTAAATATCAGAAATATAGATGACCTGTATAGAAACAATAAAATGTTATTAAATATGATATTCTGTTATCATAATGTGGTTGTACCTGCAAAAAATATGCACTTTGCGGTTAATTATAATATGCGTTGTAATAAATAAATACATTACATTCCATGTTCATTAGTAAATAAATATTTTATTTATATTTTCCTTGCTTTATATTTATTCCCCGCGGCGCCGGTAATACCAAGGTGCAAAACAGGTAACAATACCTAAATAACTATAGATTTTCCTTGTGTAGTGAAGATGTATATAAAAATATACTTGTAGTAAATTAAACTGGGTCAAAAGTCAATGTTGAGGTCATAGATGCTTAAGTATGTGCGTCACGCTATTTTATTTTTGTATAGCAATAAATAGGTAAGCCGTTATTAAGATAATGTAATATTTATAGTCAATCGGAAATAGTACAGCATGTTGAATGACATATATTTTTAAATCCTTGAATAATTAAAACACATTTTATACCTATTTATGTGCTTGTGTATGTCTCTTACAAGGAAAATTCTCTCTCATTTTAATCAGAATGGACCTAGAATAAATAAACCACTAAAAACCTATAACAAAGTGTATTAATTAAGCCAAAATACGTCAATAAATATGGGGTTTCCCTTATTCTCGGAATATTATCACTTTTAAAAGGTAAATTAATATATGTATTTTTTTACTTTTATGGTTTTATTTTATCCTTCAAAGAGTATAGGTATACTCGTACAAGGTATGTAGAGATAGGTAACAATAACTAGTTTCCTTGTTTTTTTAAAGTTTATAGTTATATAGTTATAGGCACAGAATTAAATTATACAGTATAAAATGACGATTAAATTTTAGTTTATTTTTTTTAAGCATAAACATAAAAATACATACTGAAATTATAATTAAAATTTACTGATTTTTTTGGTACAAATAAATAACAATTTAGTTAAGCATTCTAAATGTATTTATCATAATAATTATATAGACATTTTAATTTTGACAAGTTTGTACAATTTGTAGTGACATTTAAACTGAAGAAGAAATATTCCTATTTATTTCAAAATAATTTAGTTTGGGAAATCTATACGAAACTATAAACCAGTTATCAATAATTTTATTGGATATTTCAAAACCTTTTGTCTCTATATTAAACATGCATATTATTTACTGTTTATACTAATTTAAGAATATTTAGTACTTATCAGTTTTGAACTCATTGAGAAATCTTGTTGTCAATAAAGGTGGTTTATCGTCTAAACGGTTATCACAGAGGTCGCCTCTAAATAACGACTTGATAACGGGTGACGTGCGTAGGTACTGATAAGCTTTATCTACTACTTATATAGGTAGGTACGGTACATTGTGGATATATATTGGGTTGAGATAAATACTTATGTATTATCTATCAGTCAGCTTTTTTATTGAGTTATTCTGAATTTGATGATAGTTTCTTGGTTACTGACCTCTTTAAGTCTTTATATAAGATCATTTATTTGACCTAGTTAACTATGTGATGTAAAATGTCTAAAATATAATACTAAATAGTTTAAATTTAAACTTATCTGGTTTTAATCCCCAATTACCGTTAGAGTTTATGAGAAAATAGTCTTTATACAAAAATTGTAGTTTCGATCAAGCATAAAATTGGAATAATTATTTACGCCGGAAGACGTAGCGTGGGGGGCCTGCCCACACTACGTCTTCCGGCGCCCTGTCGCCATTCAAGAACTTTTCTGCCCCAACGGCCGTCAATTCTACGCGCAATGTGCCTAGCCCATTGCCACTTAAGTTTAGCGATTCTTGGGGCTATGTCGGTGACTTTGGTTCGCCTGCGATCTCGTCATTCCTGATTCGATCACGCAAGGAAACTTTAAACATAGACCTCTCCATCGCTCTTTGGGTGACTTTGAGCCTTCGAGGCCCATCGTATGCGACCACGTCTCAGATCCGTAAGTCATCTCTGGCAACACACATTGGTCACAATGGATATTACTAAGAAAATAAAAGTTAATCAAACAAAAAGGTACAAATTGTAAGAAGCCACACTTACCTACTAATAAACAGTAATTGATTGAAACCTTAGAGTGTTACTCAACTGGAACGTGATACAATGTACTGGCATGCTACTTACTGGACTGTATTGTCTACTGTCCTACTTGCGGCCGTAAAGACACCGTTAAACACTTCACGACGCTTGTTAAAGTTTACTACACACTTAAGGCGAATGTACCTTGAAATAGAAGATAGTTTTTTTTTACTGAAGTTTACAGATCCCCTACACTGGCGTCATTTGAGCGTTTTTCTAGCTTCGTCGTCGCGCATACAATCATAGGCAGGAAAGCGAGTGAAACAAAAGAAAGAGGTGTTCGCAAAAAAACTCAGTTGACGCGTTGACGCTGTGGCGAAGACGACGTTGGCAAGACGCTCGAAAGATGCCAGTGTCCCCACACTAGTTAATTGAGTAAAAGTCCACGGCTGGACGTAGGTAAGTAGAAGTCCCCTTTTACGTGAAACCACTAGGTCCCTATTGAAGGACAAATTGAGCAGAATTTTCCTCTTTCTATATAGGGGGAGGCAGCAGGCCAGCAGTGAACATCTACAGGCTTCAGTGATGATGATGATGATGATAATGAAATTATTCATTGGATGATACATCTTTTCTAAAAAGATTACTTGGCTTGATAATTCAATATACATTATAAATAAATAAAAAAATGTAGAGCATGCTAAGAATTGAGTAGGTATATTGCTGTTCATGTTTATCATATAACATATATTGTAATTTATTTCATTTGGTTGATGAGCGCAAGGATTATATAAATCTTTATTATTAATTAACTTGTAAATTTAAGTAACATGTTTATGTTCAGAGCTACATTTTAACGATCTATTGGTGGAAGTCACTTTGTAAGGTACTTGCTACGGATTGATAAGAAAAACTAAACCGGTTTACAGTCACAGTTTATAGGCAATTAAAATTTATTACTGAGACTATTTTGTTAACAAAAAGTTGTGAGTAACCATCCAAAATTATATTATGTAAGTGTCTCGGAGTGTCTTAATAATATATTTTTGTATCTTTTTATAGTAGATATTTGAGTAGTAACTATAACATTATATTATTGACTTAATTATACGTAAAACTTGTCAAATAGAAATCGTTTCTTTTTTTTATTATCTATCAAGTCCCGATAAAATAGATTCGTAAGAAGATATTTCTTTTATACAAAAAATAGATACTGAACAACTGCAAAAATATCAATCACTAATTTTTGAACTGGCTGGAATCTCTGCAGAAAAATATGAACGGAGTGACCGCTGTACAACAGAATTCTAGTTCGCAAAACCCACAGTACTTTAAAAAGGACCAACCTCACTAACTAGAGTCGCGCATGGAGGACGTCGTTGCGAGGTAGCAACTCCCGCGGGTAGCGCGCAATCTACGCGGGCAAAACCGGAAAATTAGACATTGCTCACAGCCACCGGGCCCGTGCCGCTTCCGTCCCTGGCTGCCGGGGCAGAGACGGATTTGGGACCACTGTTTACTGAGAGGCCCCCTGAGTTTTTGATGAGTTATTTTGTTCATTCGTTATTTTTATCTGGCATTACCATTTCATGAATATGTTTTTTTTTTCTGGTAAATAATATATTATATTATTCGTGTTGTAAGACAAGGTGTGACAATTTAATAGACTGACATTGTAAGAAAAAGAACGTTTTCAAAGAAATCTTCAAACACTCATCAAACTGCTATTTCTCTATGTAGTAGCAGAGTTGAATGTAACATACAGCATAAGTAAGTTCCCAAAAATATAGACTGACAATCTTATAATTAATGTTTGATGTGAGCAGCGCAGGACTGTTCGTTGTGGAGTTTCGTTTGAGTTACCCCATAGACCAAGGCACGTATACAAGATGACTTATCTTGTGAAGTGAACAGCAGACACGCGGCTTTAGTATTTATTACTTTTGATGTCGAATGAAAACTTCCAAAAATGTCTTTAGAATTAAGATTTTATCGATGGACTTAAGTAAGCAAAAATTATAGCAGAATGTAATCAGGAGATAAATCTATAACCTAAAGTTGAGACCAGCTGTACAGGTCTAATCAGTATTACTTCTTTAAGGCTTTTATGATTACGAGTCCTTTATTTAGGGCCCCTGCAATACTGACCTGTATTACAACGCCACTAGGTCCGGGTTTCCCCGCTAGTTCCCCGCACATGTTTTAATAAGCTGCTCGGTGCAATACCGGCTTTTTGCCGAGGAAATGTATGGCAATTAAAATAGTAAATAGCATGCTGTTTATTTACTAGCCATGGAGCTTTGATGTGCATCAGAATTAGGATTTTCTAGGAAATTTTAGAATTGAGTGTTTCGAACTAAACTATTTCTAACTAACGCACTCTGCCCGTAGCTTTAGTTAAAGCTATTTTTCCTGTGGGAAGAACATTTTACTCGTGTTAATTTCGCCATACACAGGGTTGTAAGTGACAGTTTAGAAAAAACTATGGATTTGAACAATTTTAAATAAGGTAAAGAAATCTGTCTCCATACAAACTGATTTAATGTCGACTGCTTTTTTTGTTTTTTGAGAAACAAATATTTGAGAAAGATGTTGAAAATCATTGTTTGTATATCTTTTCAATATTGACTAACCACTAATTCACTTTGTAAATTTCTCAATGACCTAATCTATATATTTTCTTGAAGTCACAAATTGAAAAGTTTGGTAAGTCATCCCGTAGGTTAATCTTCTCTACATACTACGCAGAAACATGGATATAATGTTCAATGCTAATTAATCACAGCCGAACTTGTATTTTACCCTCTCAAAAATACAAAAATACTTTACAATATCTCTCTCACGAACAATATACCTAAACAAACAAAAAAGGGAATAATAGAGTAGTGTAAAGGCGGTCTCGAGGTATGGCGTATGGCGCGCACGTGTGTCGGTGTGCGCACAAAAAACGCGCCTTAATAAAACGAGGTGCCGCGGGGGTCCGGCTAGGGGGGGATACATTATAATTTTAACATATCGATAAAATGTGTAGTACAACAGGGCGCAATTAAACCACTAAATACTAAACCAAACTGAAACCCCTTAATTTTTTTTTTATGTTTTGATACATAATGGAGTGATTGTGTGTGGTACAGAATACTGATTGCTCTAAACCTGCAAGAAAAATAAAAGTTATTAACCTGATCAAATATTATGTTAACAGATCTCAGGAAAGTCCAAAGAACCATATAATAATAATGATACCCAGAACAATTAGAATAAATCCAGACTTGACCCCAAGTAAGCTTAAAACGTAAGTAAATGAAACACAAAGCTTTTTGCAGTTCTGACGTAAATCGGTTCAAATAAACTTATGTCCATATTTTTATAATTATTATTAAAAGTACAAATCAAGGTAACATTTCATCAGTAAGAATTTTCCTGTATTATAATTAACAATTAACAAGCGCCGATATAAGAATAATCTCTACAAATCAATCTGTCGTTATATTTTACACAAGGCAGGATGTGGCATGGTAGCTTTACGTTATTTTCTCCATAATTATTTTTTTCAATACATTTTATCGACACTGCCCCATCTCTATCGTCGGACGGGTTTAATTACACTCTACGGGCGACAGGTTGGCGGGTGACGTCACGCTGCACATATGTACCACACCTCTAGCTGCGTGTGAGACGGCTTTTTATGTTACACGACTGTTGTGATTAATTACTATTCATTTTATTGTTAGTTGCTGTGGACATCTCTACCTATTGTAGGATTTAGTTTTAGGAAAAGTAGGTAGGTAGTAGTTCATCATCATCATCTCAGCCTGTAGACGTCCACTGCTGGACTGCTGCCTCCCCCTGTGATCTCCACAACGATCGGTCCTGCGCTGCCCGCATCCAGCAACTTCCCGCGATCCTCACCAGATCTTCGGTCCACCTCGTGGGGGGCCTGCTCAAGACTAAAGAAATTAGTTTTATAAAATTAAATGTAAATATGGCGTGTGCAAGCAGGTACGTTTTTACTTTTTATTTTATAGATTATTTATTTAATATTTTTTTTTTATTACTGACCAGTTTTATAGAAAACTAGCGAGCGACCCGCCCCGGCTCCGCACGGGAAAATGGTTATAGTGGATTATACTTAAGTATATTTTGCAAGTAGGTATTATACATTATAAACCTTCCTCTTGTATTACTCTATCTATTAAAAAACCGCATTAAAATCCGTAGCGTAGTTTTAAAGATTTAAGCATACATAGGGACATAGGGACATAGGGACAGAGAAAGCGATTTTATTTTGTACTATGTAGTGATACTTTAAGTAGCTACTTAAAAGACTAGCCAGAAGTAGCTCATGACAGGGAGCAGTGTAAGAAAAAGAGGGAAGCCTTTGCCCAGCAGTGGGACAGTTTAGGCTAGATAAGATAAGTGATACTTAGCACTTCATTAGTAACTACCTATCTAAACTACTTAGGTATATAGGCGAATATGACAAATGCAATCACGCGGCCAAGTCCAAGTCATCATTGGCGATATTTATCGCCGCCATAGGTACTGCGGGCAGCGGCCACAAATCGGTGGAAGTTCAGCTCGTAAACGCGGACAAGTTTTCCAATCTCGCGCCGCGCGACGGAGACTTGGGCCGACGCTGCGGGCGAGCGGCCGGCGAACTGACGGTTCATTGCACGGTTAGGCACTTCGACATTTAAAAAATTGCGTCAGACTTTAACATTACAATACAATACTATTATTTCTTATTGATATCCAATACAAAAAGATAACACATATAAACAGAACCGGCGGCCTAATGCGACTATTATTTAACTTTCAATTTATTTGATGATTTTTCGTGCGTGATTTTTATTATTATACACGTTAGGCATATACACTTTAAATTATTTCATTTGGTTAATATTAATTTAGAAAATAAGGTAGGTAGTAAGATTATAATTGATTTTCTAAAACGTTCACATTAGCAGATCGAATTTTGTATTTATTACCCGACTGCAAAGACTGCTTATTTCGTTTTGTATTGATAAATAAGTAACTTGAACAAAATATCGAAACGTACATTATACAAGGTATCTTACCAATATTTAGGAGTAGGTTGGTATGCACCTATATTTTTCAATATCAACGTGTTAAAAATAAATTAAAATATTGTAACCAAACCCTTATTGTATGCCGTTAATTTAACTTTCACATTGTCTTAACGTAGACCTAAAAAACAAAACTGATTTTGTAACAAAAGCTATCACAACTACTTTGAGCTAGCCAATAAAACCTCAAAGAAAAAATAAGCGAGTAGAGAACCCACATCTTCTAGGTCAAGAGTGTAACTTTAAATGGAATGCGAGCAATGAACATCGCTTTGCACTCTCGGTAATCCGCCGTGTCGCGTGCGTGGGCGCAACTTGGACGTATTATTATAACTCTTTTATTGCGCAGTGCAATCTTAGAGCTGTTCGCACTTGTGACAATGTTAGGTGAAAGTTCCCTCCATAAAGCCGTAGACGTTGAATTGATTCTGCGATAAAATTTGGAATATGATTATGATTTCTTTGTATGCAGTCAGGTGGCGTTCAAATAATATGTCCTTTATACTGGACACAGACCTCTTATGAACTTCACACTCCACAACTATGTTTTATATAGCCCTCATCTAGCAGCTTCTCAAAATTTGCACACGCCACGCCCAAACTCCTTGCATCATTTTGATAAAAAAAGGTATTTCAAAATTTTGAATATAAGGAGAACCTGTAAGAGAAAATTATCAGAATAATCAATACAACATACAAACAAATGAACAATTGTTGGTTAAAAAACATTTTCTATTATCTACGAACGTCAACGTAGATAATTAAAGCTTAGGTACTACTTAATTATACTAGTATTATTTTACTAGTAGGTAAGTTAGGTATATTAACTTTAGTTACCTTGTAATGTAATACTTGTAATACCTACTTACCATGACATATTATCACATAAAGGAAGAGTTGTGTAGGTCAATTTCTTAGCCGGTAACTTCAATTAAGTAGGCTAGGTAGCTAAATACGCGCACCTGAATACTCTTCCTTATTTAACAGACATAGAAACCATGCAAAGTCGAAAATGTTTAGCTTAGCGTGCTCTTACTGTACAATTGTTTGCACAGACCCGACTCACTTTTCTATCTCCTCACCCTAAGGTTGCCTGGTAGAAATTGCTACTCAGCAATAAGGCCGCCTACATGTACACTTTCGGTTTTTTTTGAGAATTTACTGATGCTATTGTTTCTAGTGTGCAATAAAGTATATTCTATTCTATTCAATTATTATGCTATGTTATATATAAGGTATATTGTTGTACAGCAGTAAATATTATTTCTTTCTCTCTTTCTTTCTTTCAATTGAACCAGAATCCGCCCCAGCAGCAATGCAAACACCTAGATATGTTCCCTGCCCGCCCCTCTGTGCCGGGTGCGTGAATTCATTTCAACTTCGTCTAAAAAACTGCCGACACCTTTTTTTCCAAACTGTGAATCCGAAATCCGCAACTAGAAGTTATGACAAAGTAAAGAGAACAGAAGTAGGGACTACTATTTGGTATTCTGTGACAGAAGTTGATGCACTGATAGGCGATTTAATCTCTTGCACATAATAAAGGGTCTGCTATCGGTCAGTAAGAATTCAACTATAATTTTAAATTGTAGTTTTTTTAATGCACATATTCTACTTACAACGGAGAAATCGTATAAAAAAAGTACGGACTCTATTTGCCATAGAATACTATTTTAAAGGATGGTGGGCAAAATACACCCAGCTCCGCCAGTCATATAATAATTATGGCTGAAAACACCTTCTAAAAATGAACATTTTTTATTATAACGCCATGGTAAAATATCCGACAGTTTTTTTTTTAAATTGTGTTGAAAAGGTACGACTAATCAAGCTTCACCGGACAGACACTCCGACAGATCATCACATAAAACTATATATACATACCTAATAAATAATATATTTTTTTCACTGGTTACCGTTATTTTTTATAATTATTAATAACTCTAATAATGTGTCCCAGATAATTAAAAAATTAATTCCTTCGCGGTGTGTACAGGTTTCATCATGATGTTTCCCTTCACTGTAAGAGCGTCGAATAAACGTACATTTAAATTCGAAATTCGAAAATACATTGGTAAGTGGCGGGGATCGAACCGGCGCTGGCCCTAGCCACTAGGCCATCGACGCTCTTCGACGAATAATGATTATAAAATGTTTGTTTTATTTCTTGTAAAGTATCAATAAACAAAATATGTTTGTAATTGTGCTTGTTTTAACTTCAAATAAATAGAGAACCTCGGGGCAGAATTTGATGCGCATTGGCACAAAGAAATATGAATATGATACCTTTCAAACTAAACCAGTCGAATCTGTGGCGGAAGTGGGTGTGCCGCCTATACATTTTTGCCCACTATCCTTTGCTGTAAAAGCCTTTGTAAACATAAATTCGATATGAATTCTGTACTCATACAAAACAAAGGCAGATTAGCCTTATCGTATTGTATCTAAGCGTAGGACAGTATGCTGATCTTAGTGCTATAAAATTGAATTAAAGGTAAATAGATATTTATTTACTATAAATCTGCTATCAAACAGACAATGAAGTGTGGACTCAAGAAAATAAAACTGTGTAGTGTTTATTTGAAGATACTCTACTTCCGTAGTTGTATACCATGGCACAACACATGGCCGTGGCTCGTTTTGCATGTCGCTCGGAGGTGCTTGTCCGGATTTTTTTAAGTCCAGTTTTTGAACGCCAACTGGTCAACTTGATTTACGCGCGCAAATTTTCCGGAGGTGTTTATGAAAAAAGTTCGACAGTAGGATTTTGAATTTTTGGTCCGTGTTTTTGTTCCAGTCACAAGGTTCAAGTTTGTTTTGCGAATGAGGACTACTTTTGTTTCGTTTTCTATTAAGTTCTAGCTTTCATTTACTATTGGATCAAAAGTAACAGTTGACAAAGCTGGATAAGTAATTTATGTTCCATAGAACCATTGAAAAGCATTGATAACATTGATTTTAATGATTTGTCGTTGTTTAGATAAAGACGTTTAAACTTGTACATTCGTTTGAGATGAGAACCGATTTTAGCAAAGCTTCTTTAAAATCGACGTCATTAAGTGTTTAAAAAAAATAATACTATGATAAATAAGTAACTTTGACTTTGCAAAGATTTGATTTGGAATTTTTAGGACCTTTATACTCTTTAATTTTTAAATATTTTTCTTTTAGTTGGTTTATATTTTCAATAAACACATAATCACTTAAATAATAATAGCCCCACTATTACGCTATTACTTAAAGTTGGCCATCATGAAGCAGGCACCTTCGTGACCCATTTCCGCCATCTTGCTCCACTTAGCGTTAGTTAACGCGGCGTGACGTCATTGAGGTAATAGGCCGTGACACCTCCAGCTATCAGGTCAGGCCCTAGACTCCCATTTGTGATATAATCTTGTCGGTAATTTATAAAAAATATACATATATTTTTTTTATTAAATAGGACTTTCAAAGGCAAGATACAATGTCATTTAAAAAAGAAACCGAAACCGAACCGAAGACGGCCCCGTAGCCTAGTTGGTAGTACGTCTGCCTACTGAGCACAGGGTCGCGGGTTCGAATCCCGCCCAGGGCAAACATTCGTTTGATGAGCACTTGTGTTTGCCTTGTGTCTGGATGTTGTATATTTATATATGTACTAGCTGTCCGCCCACGGCTACGCCCGCGCTGTGTTTTTTTTTATTTGTTTTTTTTTTTTTTTGGGGATAAAAAATAGATGTTGGCCGATTCTCAGACCTACTGAATACGCTCACAAAATTTCATGAGAATCGGTCTAGCCGTTTCGGAGGAGTATGGAATCGAACACTGTGACACGAGAATTTTATATATAAGATTTATATCAGCTCTGGTACCCATAGTACGGGCTCTGCCTAGTTTGGGGTCAGATGGCCGTGTGTGATATGTCCCACATATTATTATTATGTGAGCATAAAGCTCATTCCACACCTCTCCTCATAGTCCATGGAATTGGTACATTTCGGTTTGCATCAAATGGAGTAGTTCTGATTTTTTTATATGTTGTATGTAATGAGGTGGTAATGACAAATATAATTTTTCCACCTCGAAAGCCTTCCGGAACATTGTAAAATTCATGAAAAGCCATTAAATTTTTGATCATTTTTCAGTTTTTGTCATTTTTTACCACCAAGGACCTGTTTTACGGTAGAAGTCACTATGAATTCTTTTAAAGTAGACTAAATTTGCAACAAAATGAGAATAGTTGGGTCTCGATAAGCTGAATAGTTTCAAAGATACAGCAGGTCAAATGTTTGCAAAATTTCAAAAAAAAAAATTTTTGCTAGTGTTTACAGGATCTTGTCAATGTGGTCAATTATTGACCTATTTCACGGCATAAATCAATTAAGATCTAATAGTTCCCTAGCTACATCTGTTCAAAGTTGCTGAGGTGACTAAACAACATGAAATACGACTTATGAAATAAGCATTATCTATACTAATATTATAAAGAGGAAAGGTTCGATTGTTTGTTTGCATCGAATAGGCTCCGAAACTACTGAACCGATTTCAAAAATTCTTTCACTGTTGAGTAGCTACATGATCCCTGAGTAAGATAAGCTATATTTTATTTATAAAAAAAAATTAGGGATCCTTAGTAAAACTTCAATAGTGTAACCCTAGGTGTAAAAAAAATCCTAAAATATACCTAATAAATTGAATAGGCTCCTAAACTACTGAACCAATTTCAAAAATTCTATCACTGTTGAGAAGCTGCATGATCCCTGAGTAACATAGGCTTTATTTTATGTTAAAAAAAATTAGGGATCCTTACTAAAACTTCAATAATGTAACCCAAGATGTAAAAAAAAATCCTAAAATATACCTAATAAATTGAATAGGCTCCGAAACTACTGAACCGATTTTGGTGAAACTTGGCATAAAGATAGAATTGACCTTAGGAAAGAACATAGGATACGATTTACCGCGGGAAAATTTCTCATTCCCACGGGAAAAATTGTTAAAGCGGGCGTAGTTGGCACAAAGATAGAATAGACCATGCGGAAGAACACAGGCTAACTTTTACCACGGGAAATTATCTTATCTTTGCATGTGGAGGTTGAAGTTGAGGTCGTCACAGGAGTTTTATTATAAGTTTTTAATAAAAAGCGCACCTTTAGTAGAAAAATATTTTTGACAGACACCCTAAACTCTAAATTGTATTATTTAAGAAATTTTGCAAACATTTGAACTGCTGTATCTTTGAAACTATTCAGCTTATCGAGACCCAACTATTCTCATTTTGTTGCAAATTTAGTCTACTTTAAAAGAATTCATAGTGACTTCTACCGTAAAACAGGTCCTTGGTGGTAAAAAATGGCAAAAACTGAAAAATGATCAAAAATTTAATGGCTTTTCATGAATTTTACAATGTTCCGGAAGGCATTCGAGGTGGAAAAATTATATTTGTCATTACCACCTCATTACATACAACATATAAAAAAATCAGAACTGCCCGATTTGATGCAAGTGAAGACCCCTTTTATGGTACGATTTCCATGTACTATCAGAAGGGGAAGAGGCGGCGTTTACTCCAACGGTGGAAAAATCAAACCGCCGGAGGTCAGGGCGACAGGGACAAGAAGCGACGGACGATCCTAGCCGTGTCGAGCAAGACTGCTTTCTGCATCTTGGCCTTCAAGCCAGTCTTTAGACCCAGCCTCTGGAGGTGTCGGTGTATTATTGTTATTATTATTATTATTATTTACTAAGTACAATTTAATAAAGTTTGGTCGTCAGGCGTGAAAAGTGTTACAGAAAAACAGAGACTATTAGTTTCATAATTTTCGAACTCGCCATTGTTAGAAATATGACTGAGAGTTAGGATAGGAGGCTTGGTGGAAAGAATAAGAAAAGAAAATATTAATAAGAAAATATTTAAATAAACAAACACTACAAAAATAGTCTTTAATTATTTCCATCAACAGTCAAATCCTAATTGCATATCCTATGTTAATGTATTTACTAAATAAACCATATTAGATACAACAAGTCCCTACTAATAAGTTGTTGTTTCACCTAGACTAACACTTTCTGACACTTACCAAATTGTTTATGCTAATACCTACATGTTTTCGCGCCACTACGACGCCTGTACCGTCGGCAAAACACTGCTCTTACATTTTCGTTTTGTTTTTTGTACACCGTACCTGCCTAGGGCATAATATAGAGCTCATCTTGGTATTCAGCTAGGATAATCTTATAAGTGGAAATAATGTCACATAACACTTTTTCTTCGAGTTTTTTTGTGGAAATACGAGTAAGTAATGATTTACGCGCTCGTAGTAAAAATAATAGATATTAGGTATGGTATAAATAAAAGTGTTACCTATAAGTTATACATAATTATAACGCGTAGTTCTGGTGATGGTAGATGCGGGTAGCGCAGGACCTATCATTGTGGGATGCATTTGTCCAGCAGTGGACGTCTACAGACTAAAGGATGATGATGATGACAGTCTATTGAAGTTTAGTTTAGTACCTACTTGATTGGGTGGTATTGATTTCGATCGAGATTCGAGTTACGGCATCTAAAATCACAAAGAATCGTTTTTGGGTTGGTTATTAAAAGTTGCGTTTATTTTCTAAGGTGAACGGGAGCATCGGCAAATAAAACTATTCTTTTAGTTCTTTTAGTCACCTAGAACACCCAAAACTAATTAAATAAATTAACAGAAAAAAATAATGGAGTCCATTCTAAAAGCAAGCAGCCAAGTTAATAAACTGCTTATGTTAAATCTACACAAGAACAAGATAAAACCGAAGGTAAACCAAACAAGCCAAGTTAACATAGCGAGAACCAGAAACTTATAACAAGCGATTACAAGTTGCTACGGGTTATGGAGCTACGAGTACTGTAGCTCTATAGAAATTACCTTGACTACGTATATCATACCTACATAAAAATATGGCATTGTAAAAAAAATATCAAGTTAATTATTGTTTGTAAAATTTATTGCATTGAAATAAATAACACGACACAGAAAGGTATATATTTCTTTACATTATAATGCAAGGGCGAATTTATCCTACGAGCGACTTCTCCTAGTCAACCATTGAGTCTGATTTACTTAAAGTAGGCTTAAATCAAGAGTGTAATTATAGGAGGTATACAACTTTGATTCCAAGGACAAGCGAGAGCAAGCTAAGCTAAACACTTTTGACATGAATTTTTATACTTATACTTTGAATAAGGAAGCCATCTTCAACATGTCGTATGATGGATCCTGTATAGAAATTCTAAGTATTTCTAAGATCCTTCAACCAATTCTCAGCCGCCGGGGTGAGAAAATGCAGCTCGGAAATTCCACCGGTGAATAAGTATAGTGGACAGTAGTTCACAAGTGGGCCAGAGTCTGGTCAGACTCCCCACGCTCGCAGGACTCTCTGAGCCCCCATTTGTGAATATCGAGTGACTGTGTGTCCGGTTCTGCATCGGTTCAGTTTTACTTACAATGGCCAAAGAGCTTCGAAACCGGGAGGTTTTTTGTTTGGGCCTGGGATGAGCCTCTTATTTGGGTGGTCGAAAAGCTCCCAAGAAGACTCAAGGAAGAATAAGGGAAGCAATTGTGGTTTAGGTTTTCGGTTATCTAGACTTGATCGTACGTAGGTACATGTAAAATGCCCTCTCCTTCTTACAACATGTTAAAGAAATATAAAATTAAGTTCTCTTCTTACGTCTTACAACTAAACACCCAACTATAAGCCTCGCCGTTGCTATGACAACGCTGAAATATCACCAGACACCTTAAGCTCTAAATAGACCACCTTTAAAACATGACCCCTCATACCCTTACTAATACTACCACGGCAGGGATCAACTTATACTAGATAATTCTCCACATAGAACACCGGTACAACAAAAGTCTAATACAAAATGATCCGCCTCATCCTTACTATTACTTCCATGACAGGGATCATTTTATACTAGTTCATACTCTGCCTACATAGTCCACCGGTACAACATAAAATCCAAACCAACTTGACCCCTTCTTTCTTACTAGTACAACCAAGAAAGGAGTCAGTTTATACTGGTTTTTCAAACATAGGTGGGGGGAAAGGGGGGGTTCTCAGTACCTGATTACGTGCGGGGGTGGAAGACAAATTGTGTAGGGGGGGTGAGGGGGAAAAATGGCGGCCGGTGACGTCTTGGGTCAGGTCGGTTTAAATTACTTTTATGTTGGCAGTCCTGGAGTATTTTGTGATGCTGGATTTTTACGAGAACCGGTTGGAATAATGTTTTACGATGAAATACTTATTTTGAGAATGTTATACCTAGTTGGACGCTAAATACCTACTTATAAAGGTAGGCTCGAGTCATTCCCTTGATATCCAATCATCTGTTTGAGTAATTGTGCCTGCGCCAATTTTGATAATTCTCTTGTGTCGTTCCACCGCTTGTTAATAACACAAAGCCTCCATGGTCGAGTGGTCAAAAGCTCGCCTGACGTTAAGGAGGTTTCGGGTTCGTATCCCGGTGGGACTCGTCTAACAAATATCACTTTGTGAGTCTTCCTCAGTTTGGTTAGGACATTGCAGGCTGAAACAACTGATTGTCCGAAAAGAAAGATGATTCCGTACTTCGGAAGACACGTAAAGCTGTTGGTCCCTGCTACTATCTACAGATGTAGACGTAATTGGAGCCATGTCGGAAGCCTGAGGCGATTCTATAATTCCGATACAAGGGTTTGTGAGGTAGATTAACATCCAAACCCACCGATAAGCAAGCATAACGTAAAACTACAAAACTATTAGTTTTAAGATACTATGTAGGTATAACTAAGCAAGTCTATATCTAGTAGTTTACTTTCTGGCTTCCGGTAAAACTTTCCCATTCGTTAAAAGTTCCTTGCATCCGTTCACTCTTGTTGTTGCTTACTTATCTTTGCTTTGTTTATATTCACAGCTACATAACTACCTTAAAATGCAATAAAGTAGGTATAGAATCTATCTCTACCATACCTACTTACGTAATAGATAGGCTTATTTAAATTACTTATTTATGTTTACAGTAGGTACAAATTTACAAAAATGGTATATAACATCATTAAACCCTTAATAGGTGGGTACTTAAAGGCTAATTAGATCTGCGTGGTTTACGGTTGGTTAATTGGACAACATACCAATTGCTTTAATGGGTGTCATACAAGACAACCATAACTTAAGGAACGAGAGACAGATTTCACCTATGTAATCAACAAACAACTGCGATCCATAAACCATCTAAAAACGTATTGTTCCAGCATCAATCCAATATTTTTCCGTCATCTCCATAAACACATTCCTTGAAACTACCCATTCCTAATGTAAATGTAGATATTTCCCTTGAATGAACCCACGTTACGTTTAAAACTAGGGCATGTAGGTATGAAACATTGTAAGCCAATGTTTAGTGCCATCGGAAATGCAACAGTTTATAATGAACGCTTCATTGTTCTAGAATAGGTACTTGCTTATAAGTAAATACCTATAATAACATGTAGGCTAACATCTGTTTGTTTACTTATCTATTCATATATTTATAGGAAGAGATATTTCGTTGTATTTATGGAACTTGCTACAAATTAGGTCAAATACTAAAAAAAATAGAGCGCAAATTGCTGTATTAATGAGAGTTGATTATAATGTAGTCCTGAGGTTCTAAATTAGAAACGTGATAACGAGTATGTAAATAGTAAGTGATAAATCCTTAAAAACTAATTATTGTTATTCAGTCTCTGAAACGGTAAAAATAACATCTATAATTCGCTTTTAATCTGACCCCATTATAGAGTCCACACAGTCATTGCCTAAAAAAGGAAAAAAATCTCATAACTTATTGTTTATAGAACAGTGTTTACCAGCTTCATTCCTAGAAGGAACTTAACATTATGCACCTGTAAGTTATGTGTAGGAAAAGGAATAATTTTGTCTAAACGATGAAGCTTGGCACATCGCAAATTTTCCTATAAATAAACTGGGGCAGACCAAGGCGTGAACGGTATACAGCCGCTGTATATACCGTGACCTACTTTCGCGCGCCAATACCTGCCGGGAATATTCTTGTACCTACCTGTCAGGTGAGATAATTCACGCCCATTGGTACACCTTTGACCAATCACAGGGCTTCCCACCTGCACGTCACCAGCACAGGTGCGCACAGGTGCGCCACGAACGCCTCCGCACAGGCCACGCCCCGTTTTATCGAGCTGCGCAGGTAACCTGCGCGCTGATTGGTCGCCGCAAGGTAATACAGGTATAATCCACCTGTCAGTGCAGGTGTGTTGTTCCGGATTTGAATTTGGAATGTTTAGTGCGTTCGCGTGGGTGTTGGTGGCCAGTTGTGTTTCTGGGTGTTGTTTTTTTTTAGGTTTAAAGTGCGCATGTGTAGGTGCGATTGATGTTTTCTTGAGGTGAGGTGAATTTAGGGCGAGGTGGATTCGTCCTTCGGAAGGTCAGGCCGCGCCGGCCTTGTGGAGAGGTATGTACGTACTTACATAGGTATATTATTCGATACTGTGATATGCCTTAAAGGTATAATTATTATTTGATATGTTGTTCTTGGTAGACAGTTAGGTATCCTTATTTCAGGTTATTTAATGTATAGCAAATCTTTATTGAAACGAACGAAGCAAATAAAAGGCCGAACAAATTTTACCGATGTTTTTTGCACTTTTAATGATTAAATTGCACTGCAATATACTTTTGAAAATGTGCTTTTCCTTCCTGCCAAGACAAAGGAATTAAATTAACATCGTACAATAAAGAATTTCAATCATCAATATCGTATATCGTATCGTATCGTATCGTTTCATCGTTTCATCGTTCAATATCGTATTTGCGTGCAATAAAGAATTTTGTATTGTATTGTATTGTATCGTAAATTGTATGACTCTAGGTATGACATTATTAATTAATAATCTATATCTAAAAAGATTAGTGGGTAGTTACTCATCTGGACAAAACTAGACAACAAAATTATATTGCATAGGTATAGGTCGTCAAATATGAAGAGTTATGTGTAGGTAATAGCTAAATGTTATCTTTTAAGAAATATTTTTATTTAAATGTTCGTGGTCTCGAGAGGTGGACGGTGGGTTGGAAGGGAAAATAATGAACCATAAAAATACTAAAGTTATTAAAATAAAACAAAAACCTTCATTTAGCGTTACTTTGTAAGGCATGGCTCCATTGGAAACCCCTCCATATTCAGATGCACTATAAAGTCTACATCGAGCAGTAAAGTGGCGAAGAGCCCATTCGCCCTAGGTAATTCAGGCACTACCTAATTACTGAAGCTCTAAAACGTAGCTAGACCGACTAAGGGACTCCACAAACTAGCAACTGCGAACTTTGGTTGAGAAAAAGTTGAAAAAATTAATTTAACTTTATTACTTTTTACTTTCTTATTATTATTCTTAATTAGAACCAAAATATTCACAATTTCAATCAACATTTAACTATGGTAGGTATGTTGGGCAAACAAAATTCTTAAATTTAAAAAAAGAAATAGGTAACATAAGTTTAAGAAACTGAATTTATGCTTGATGTCTAAAATATTAAATGGCCAATTGTTGAATTTCTGTGGGTATCATAATTAAATACTAACCATTAGTTTTCAAAAATAAAAATAAAATTTTTTTATTCTTAGTAAGATTACTTATACAAATAATTTTATTTGTAAATTAATTATTTTCTCGCTATGACGACACGAGGTAGCACGAGTGACTTATTGACATAGCTTTGTCGTGTCTATACCTACTCTCAAAAATTCTAATATGTACCTGGGGCGAGGTTCTCACATTTCCTCATGTAAAAATATGTCAGATAATCCCTTATCACAATGCGTCATGCCAGCCTACTAAACGACAAGCCTTGCAGTTGTAACCTGTTGTAATATCATAGTCAAAGCTATATGAAACTTAATAATATAAGGTTTATTCAATAAAAATTGCCGCTCAGCAATCTTTTCTTTTTGTCACGTCGCCGTGTCACTTGTCATTTTGTCTTGTCGCCCGTATGCAGTCGCCCTAAACGAAGCTAGACTACCTAAAGTCCTAGGTAATGAGCCGCGCGCTCAAAGGACGTGGGAGGGGGTGGGGTTGGGAACGGGTGGGGATGGGGGGTTGAGGTAAAAGCCACTCTAATTATGAAAGAAGATTGAGCGGTAATACTACGCCCGCTGTGGATACCTCGTTATAAGCGGTTTAAAATGGCTGTGGAATATCAAATTATATTTTAAAGTATATAAATGTTATATGAAGTATGTATATTATTCTATATCATTCAGTCTACTAAAAATACACAACGTCGCAGCAGAAACATGAAAAGTTAGCTATTTTGATGACAAATTTGGATATTTTGTCATCCGAATGAATGACTTAGCTTCAGTACCTACATAGATACTTAGATAGATAAAAATATGTTTTATTAAATTTTACAGTTACTTCACTGTAAAGAAAGCCTTGAAGTTAACCTCTAAAGTTGATTTGGTGTTTCCAAATATTTTTTTCCACTATCGTAGCCTTGACGTAGCAAAGTGCTACGGCGTAGCAGCTTGTAGCCGTAGCAAGGGTCACAATCAACTTGTAGTATCAAATTTTAGGTTAGGTTTATTATTAATTAAGGTATATTATTAAACAATCAATTAACTTTATTTGATTTACTTACTAGCTAGATTTCCACCCCGCGGCTCCGTCCGTGTTAATTTTTTTTTTCGTAGGTATGTGGTATTTTGCCGCAGCAAAAAGATGCCTATGTCCTTTTCCAAGGTCTATTGTATCAAGGTCTACCTTCCAGGTCCGTACCACGTTTTATTAAAATCAGTTCAGTTGTTTTGGCGTGACAGCGTAGCAAACAGACAGACAGACAGAGTTACTTTCGAATTTGTAATATAAGTAAGGATATTGATACTAAAAGAATGAAGTGCTGAGACATAATATCAAGTAATAATTTTTATTTTTCGTTAGTAATCTGAACTGAAATTTGACTTTTACTTGAGTAAAAAATATATTTGCAACAAGAAAAAATATTTAATAAGCGGTAGGTAGATTTTATTTCTTCAGGGAAAAATTGTCGCAAGCTACTGCAACCATAAATCAATTTCCCTGAAGCAGCAACTCGAGTCCTCCACAGAGTAGCATTACGTAGTGGCCTGTAAACCTAACTCACCTCATAGAGCCTTCCAGCAGTTCCAGCGGTCGACGTAATTTACAGCCCTGGAGCGTCATAAAACCACCACGACTGAACTTACAAACCTAGAAAAAAGCTAGTTATGTTAGACTAGAACCAACCTTGTAGTTTACACTTAGGTATCCCGTTTTAGATCTTAATAGGTGACAATAGTTAAGAAACCTTGTTAAACTTTATAATAATGTAGGAACTTTATTTCAGTTGAACCAAATTTTTTCTTTCTTTGTTTATGGAGTGCCGTCTTAAAACAAAGTTCAAAAACTAATTTATAATGTTTTGAACATTCTTAGATTTTCGCGGTTGTCAAATACACTTGCCTGTAAAAAATTGAAATATGATGTTGCTATTTTTTTTCTTCCGTCAACGTTATTAAATACCATGGACCTATGTGTAACAATGTTATTAAATCCATGATCAATACGAGCGAATGTAGCGTCGGTGGCCAAGTGGCTAGGCCCGTTGACTTCCATTCAGAAGTTCGCTGGTTCGAACCTCGGCATGTACCAGTGTGTTTTCGATTTTCGAATTCATTATGAACGTTTATTCGAAACCTGCAAATATCTGCGAAGAAATTCAAAGGTTGTATGTGAAGTAGTTGACCAACCCGCACTGGGCCAGCGTGGTCGACTAAGGCCTGTTCACCCTGATATCAGGGTAGGCTCGAGCCCCTATGTGGGGACGTTTATGGGCTGTTATCGAACAATACCAAGATCAAGACTTATCCATGACTGGCGATCACAGGCGCTTGACACTAGGTACACATAGAAATTTTAATGTAAGTTCGTGACCCAAACACGTGTAATGTAAATACGAGTAGAACACCGTGTGATTTGTGGTGAACTTGCATACAACTGTTCCCGGTCCGCGTAATATCCATTTTGTCGTGTGTTCCTCACTATTCCTGATTATTGTCACCAAATTACTGTGTTCTAACTGTACAAGTGATTCACTGTGACGATTTATGTGTCTGTTTATCATTATTAAAATAATTGATCGTTAACTTTTAAATACGGGTGTGTACATTTCTACAAGGAACGAGTATTTTGATTGAAATAGCTGTCAGTCACGTCAAACGTCAGTCAGTCACTGACCATAGACAATAAGGTGCCGTTTCACGCTCGCCTGGGTTACGGGCACGCTTCGCACGCTTTGCACGCTTGCTTTGGGGTGGCTTTACACTAAGCGAATTGTTTTCAAGAAAATTCAAACATGGACGGCAAACAATGCGCAGCTTGTACCATGCCTATATCTACAAATTATTACCTCAAGTGTTCCATTTGTGAGATGTTTTATGATCTGCAGTGCTGCCGATTTTCTGAAGACGAGTTTGCTGCACTATCTGCTGCATATAAAAATACATGGAATTGTGCAATCTGCTGTGGAGCGAGGCGCAGGGGTGGGGATAACTCTAATACTCCAGTTCGCTGCGCAGCGGCCGCCACAACAACGTCTGCTGCAGAGGTTGCTACAGGGGGAGATGAAGTCAGCAATATAACCTTACGTAATCCCATTAAAAACAAGGTCATACCTTTGGACGAAGGCTTTGGTTCTGGGGGTGCTGGAGATTCAACTGTGATTACCGTTTCTCTGATCCGTCGCATATTTAGGGAGGAAATTACTACTGCCCTGAATCCCACTGCTACTGAGTTGAAGGATATTAAATCAAGACTTGAGTCTATGGAATCATCTTTGTCCTTTCTGAATTCAATGGTGGAGTCACAAAGGTCTAAACTGGAGGAAAAAGTCGCAATCATCGATGAGTTGAAAAAAGCAAATGATTCTCTTCAATGTACTGTTTCTGATCTGGAGGCTCGAGTTGATCTTATCGAAAATAACTTGAGAGAAGCAAATATTGAAATAAATGGGATTCCGGAGCATCGATCGGAGAATCTTCTGACAGTCGTGGCTGACTTGAGCAAATCTATTGCTTGTGGCTTGTCTGATGGCGATGTTTTATCTGTCACAAGAGTCGCAAAACTAAATAAAGATAATGATCGCCCTCGAGCGGTAATTGTTAAAATGAGGAACCGTAATTTACGTGATAGTGTGCTGGCTGCTGTTGCGACGTTTAACAAACAGAACCCCAAAGCGAAGCTAAATTCTAAGCATTTATGTATTCCTGGCGCACCCATGCCTGTGTTTGTCGCTGAGCACCTCAGTCCCAACAGAAAGTCTCTTCATGCTGCAGTCAGAAAGCGCGCTAAAGAGCTTAATTATAAATTTGTATGGGTACGTGATGGACGTATCTACGTCAGAAAGGACGTAGCCAGTAGTGCCATACATATACGCAACAAACTCTCTTTAGACAAAATTAAATAGACAGTATGCTTCGGAATGTTTATGGGGTTAAAAAGTCAAAATGATTTCCATTTATTATCAAAATGTGCGGGGAATGAGAACTAAGACTAGCGATATCTATGCTAACATTCTACAACAATCTTATGATATATTGGTTCTTACTGAGACTTGGTTGAATTCTAATATCGCCAATGGTGAATTCATTGATTCAAGATATGTAGTTTATCGTCGTGACAGATTGATTAGTAGTAATAGTAAGAAGGACGGTGGTGGCGTCTTGATTGCGGTCTCACGCGAAATTGAGTCTACCCGTGTTAAAAGCTGGGAGAGTCCTTGTGAAGACATTTGGGTAAAAATTAAAGTAAAACATAAGAATATCTGTAAAAGCGTTGCCATCTGTGCAGTCTATATGCCTCCACCGGTTAGTTTTGGTACACTACAAATGTTTTTGAATAGTGTTGATGACGTTGTAAGCCAGACTGAGGATATTGTCATAGTTGGTGACTTCAACTTGTCTTTCATAAATTGGCTTAAAGCACCTGATTCTTTAGCTACAACTCCTACCAATTATGACAATAATCTCGGTTTATTGTTGACGGATTTTATTTCCGCTACAAATATGCTCCAATTCAATCATTTTCGTAACGAAGATGATAGAGTACTTGACCTTGTTTTGAGTTCATTGATCAATATCTCTGTTGACAAGCCGCTTGACCTCATAAGTATTCTTGATCGTAAACATCCCCCTCTTATATTAACACTTAAATTTGATAAATTTAAGTCTCTTTGCCATAATAATAAGCTGGAGTATAATTTTTATAAGGCGAACTATGCAGAAATTATTGGGGAACTGGACGCGGTGAATTGGTCTTCTGAATTCAATAAGACTTGTAATGTAAATAGCATGGTGTCATTACTTTATAGTAAATTAAATAATAGTATACAAAAGCATGTTCCTAAAAGAAAAGTTAATCGTAACAAGTATCCACCATGGTTTACCAAATCATTTATAAAATTGATGTCTGAGAAAGATAAACTCCGTGTACGCTATCGTAAATACAAAAACCCACGTGATTTGATTGAATATGATATATTAAGGGGTCGCTGCAATCATTTGTATAAGCAGTTATATTCAGCGTATGTAGCTAGAACTGAAGTTAGCATTATGAATGATCCAAAATCCTTCTGGCGGTATATTTCTGATAAAAAGGATAAGCGCTCGAGTTTTCCTTCTGTCATGAAAATGGGTAACGTAACAGCGGTTACTGGTTCTGAGATAAGTAACATGTTTGCTGATAATTTTTCTAGTGCATTTGCTTCAGGCAGTGTATTGAATGCATCGGTACCGCTTTCTCAGCATCCACACTCAGACAAATCTATTAGCTCGATATTTATCACTGAACGCGAAATCCTAAAAAAAATCAAACAGCTGAAAGTATGCCAGGGTCCGGGGCCCGATGGTATACCTGCATTTTTTATAAAGCGCTGTGGTCATAGTTTAGCATGTCCACTTGCAATTATTATGAATAAATCACTTAGTGATGGTGTATTTCCTGACGAGTGGAAAAAGGCAACCATAATACCTTTGCATAAGAAGGATGACATTAGTGATGTAACAAATTATCGCCCAATTTCTATTCTCTCTTGCTTTTCAAAGATTTTCGAGTCACTTATTTATCCCATATTTAGTAGGTATGTTGATCACTACATCACCATTCATCAACATGGATTTAAGAAGGGTCGTTCTACTGAAACCAACCTAGTTTCATTTATTTCGGATTTGTCTGAATGTATGGACAAGGGTCTCCAGGTGGATGCGGTGTACACGGACTTCAGCAGTGCTTTCGACAGGGTTAGCCATTCGATACTTCTATCAAAGTTAAATGAAATTGGTGTTCACGGGAGCTTACTGGATTGGTTCGGGTCGTATTTAAGCGGAAGGCCACTTGTGGTATCGGTGAATGGGTACTTTTCTAATCCATATACGGCTGTATCGGGTGTACCGCAAGGATCGCATTTGGGGCCTTTACTATTTTTAGTTTTTATAAATGACATTACTAGTCACATTCGTAATTGCAGCTATTCTCTTTTTGCTGATGACCTGAAAATCTATCGAGTTGTTCGGGCTGCATCGGACATGCAACTCGTTCAGGATGACGTGGATCGTATTTCACGGTGGTGTGCAGTAAATGGTATGACTGTGAATGTGACTAAATGTTTTCATATAAAGTATACCCGGAAAAAGAAACCTTTCAATTCCTTCTACACATTGGCGGGGACTGGCATTCAGGAGGTTTTGGCTATTCGTGACCTTGGCGTTACTATAGATAGTAAGTTATCGTTCAATGCTCACGTTGATGCAGTCGTCAAGAAGGCTGCGAAGATGCTGGGATTTGTTAGGAGGAACTCTCAATGTTTCCGGTCTACTTGGACTAAGTTGCAGTTATATAACTCACTGGTGCGTAGTCACTTAGAATATGCATCAACGGCCTGGAATCCTTTGTACTCAGTGCATTCACAGCGAATGGAGCGCATTCAACGTTCATTTACTCGATGCTTGGCGTTTTCTTGTCCTGGTATTTCCCATCGAAGCTCTTATAATGATCGTCTTCGTTATTTCAAGTTGCAATCTCTCCATCACAGAAGGAGGATGCATGACGTATTGTTCCTTTTTAAGGTTTTAAACGGTTTGATTGATTCTCCAACCATTCTTGAGTGTTTTAAACTTACTGTCCCTTACAATCATCCTCGTTATGCCGTGAAAAGTATATTTTCGTGCCCGAGTTGTAAAACAAATATTGGCGTGAATTCACCAACTAATCGTATGTGTCGTACTTATAATGAGCTCAGTCGGCTTGAAAACGGTACTATTGATGTTTTTTGTGATTCTCTGCATGTGTTTAAAAATAAGTTACGTAATTTGTTTGTTAAAACTGACAGTTGTTAACAGTCTTTTTGATAACTTTTGATTTTAATTTTAATAGTCATTATTGCTTGTAATTTTTGGTTTGTGGGTATTTTTATATTCATTTTATTGCAGTGTTGCAATTTCAGTGAGTGTCGTGTACGCCTGTAATTGGTGCACATATCAGGATTAAAAACTGTTGTTAACTTGTAACTATACTAAATGTAATATGTGTGCTGTTGGCGTTCCTATTTAAATAAATAAATAAATAAATAAACACCGGGCCACATAGAGATGCCCTTACGATTTCTGAAACCATACCTGCTTATACCAAAAATATAAAAAAAGTTAGCGAATACTTTTTACTTCTAGAAGGCGTAAATTATTTTAACTTACCTAAATAAACATTAACAGAAAATCAATCCTAAGTGTAAAAAAAGAAGTTCGTTTTAATGAATCCTTCAAAGCCTCCATAAATATAGTGTGCTCAAGGCGGCGGAGTGAAGTGTCACCTTCGCCGAGGGCGGGCAGTCCCCTTGTTTGTTTGTTGTTGGCGGTCACAGGGCGCGTGGGCAGTTGTACTGGACAATGGAGTGATAGTGCAAGTTGAAAGATGAAATTGTTGCTCACTCTAAAATAATATTTTCCGTAAACTTATAAACATTTTGTATTAATTTGGCTGAAAATATATAACAAAATGTGCGATAAGTTCACAGCGATTTGCGTAGGACGAGACAGGAAGTAAGTAACAGTAAGAATAAATAGGAATAGAGACTAGGAATTCATAAACAGTTTTAAAAATATTCTATCCTTGGTTAAAAGTCATTATTTGAAATCAATTTTGGACAAGTTTAGTTTATTTAGTACTTTAAAAAGCAAAAACGAAGTCCTTTCCACTGGATTGTCTGTTCATACGTCCGTCGTCGTCAGTCACGGCCAAGTTTTACTAAAAGTTTAAATTTGTTCCCTTACATACCTACATACAGTCACGCGTCTTTCGCTTCATCCACATTTTGTTCCCTTTTAAATAAAAGAATATCGAATGGCCACCGATTAAGTTAAAACGTGTTGCATAAAAAACAGTTAAAAAGTTTCATTTTAGTCACATATATTTTTACTAAAAGTTTAAATTTGTTCCCTTACATACCTACATACAGTCACGCGTCTTTCGCTTCATCCACATTTTGTTCCCTTTTAAATAAAAGAATATCGAATGGCCACCGATTAAGTTAAAACGTGTTGCATAAAAAACAGTTAAAAAGTTTCATTTTAGTCACATATATTTTTAAATCGCACTTTAGTTAGCCTTAAGTTAGTGAATTACACCACACAGAAGAAGACACTGACAAGAATAGGTAAACAAAGTTCAGTAATGATGGGTGGGGGAACACCTGATACGATTTTGTACCTATATCAAAATCTATAGGACCTATTACTACTTACATAATTATTATTCAGCTTTTGATTCATATTATTGTTCATTCTTATTATGTTTAATTTTTGTCGCTTAAAGTATATTTTCCAGAATATTGAACTCGGAGTCTTCGTAATGAGTGTTAAATGTTTTACAATCTTATAAAGGCTTATACGAAGGCTCATTTCCTATTCAGAATTTCAAAAACACTTTACCAGAACTCAAATACCAGCACCTGTTTTTAACATAAATGTGTACTTCAACATGCTATAGAAAACAATGTTTAACCAACGCTTATAGAACGTTAGTTTTCCGTTCAGAACACCCAAGCATTACTAGATGCTTTTACGTTACTAAATTAAAACACACAAGTTCTAAAACGTGGTATAAGAGCGATAAACCCGCGTAGGGTCGGGTGTCAGTTTGCAGTCCACTCGAGCGACCCGGCCCGCAGGTTGTTTGACGAGTTAAAATGTTTGCAGCCCCGAGAGCACTCGTCGCTGACCTATAAAACTTATCTAGACGTTTTAAAAACAAAACTCTGTGTGGTTAGGTGAAGAAATGTGCACCTATTTTTTGTCTACTTTGTAGCGCTGTCATATTTGGCGGTTTGTTTGCAAGAGTTTCACTTACTATTTAATTATTTCTAATTTGGTTGTTTCGTAAACAGCACATATACAAGTATGTGTTTAAAAAGATAAGATATAGACAACGTATCATACAGTTTGTCTTGTATTTGTATTGCATACTTACAACTGTGTACAGAAGCCAGCACATACAGTTGGACATTCTTGTACAACTTCACCCCCACAACTACAACATGTCCAGCCGCATGTGCTGGCTCCTGTACATTCCCTTGGAAAAAATCATACCACCAATGATACTGATGATAGACAACATAAACATGAACAAATATTATTACAAGGTAATATAAAGACACCAATGTAAGTACCTAATCGTTTCGGCAAATGTTTATTTTATTTTCATATTTCTAACCATTTGTTCAAATATCAATACCCCACCATACAATACTTCAAGCTTTTCAGCTAAGAGCTCGTAAGCTAATGTCCATCTCAGCTCACAGTAATCACTATGATAATGTTGCTCATCAGGGGTAGTCTGGAAAAATAGCGCTATAATGGTCGTATTATACACTCAATTAGCACAGCTACACAGCTAGTTGGTACTTAGCAGAGCTCGTTATCACCAGAGCTCTTGTGGACCAGTTATGATGAACAAGTGGCAGTTAGGAGCATTTTTGTGATGTAAACGTTTTTGTCACATTTGTAGACGGGTATGAGATGAGGATATTTAGATAAGATGATTTATTTGAATTTTTGAAGATTGCTTTGGACTTAATTTTGGCAGGAGTACTTGAATACCGATCATTGTGGAGATCCTTGGGGGAGGCCTTTGTCCAGCAGTGGACGTCTTTCGGCTGAGATGAACTTGAATAAAATGATTATAAAAAAACCTTTTTCAACTGTTTGCTTGCTGGCGATGGAAAAGTATATTTATCAACTATTTACTAGCTGTATTAAAATAAAGTGTATCTTAACATCTTACAGACAAGCGCCATCTTTGAAATGCCAACAATGGTTTCATTAACTTAAACGGCGAAAAATATATTTTTTTAATTCTTCGAATAATAAAAATACTTTCTAGATTCTGTTTTTTTTAATATTATACCTAAAATATAATAAGACAGTATTATACTATATTTCAGCTATTCATACTGCATCCTGATTGTTTTAATAATATTTTACGTGTACGGAGAAAAATAAATATAATATTTTTATAGGCACGTGCAATAAATTTTACCTCTCACAAAAAGCCTCCATCAAAAAAGCAGGAGCCGTCATAATTTTGACGACCTCATTCAGCCTTCAATAAGTGCAGATACAGTCAGCCGCAAGTCAAACTTTACAAAAATTTGACGCACGAGGAAATAGAAGTACCAATAATTTCATTTAATAAATATGAACTACTACCACCACCATATATTTTTTTAAACCTATTCGTATTGCTTACACACATTTTTTATTTGTTTTCTTGTAGCTACATAATTCACATGTTACATTATGCCTCAAGTTTAATGATTGAGTGAGTTTGTTTGTTTATAATTATTAAAAAGGTTTTCGATATCGATATTACCTTAAGTTATGAACTTATGACTAATACTGAAAATTTCAATTCCGTTGAAGCTTGATCCGTCGTACTTATTCGACTCAAGCATAGGTAAATAAAAAAAAAAAACTGAAAATTTCATGCGAGATGTTTCTAGAATTTAATTATAATTTTATTTTCTTATCAACTTAACGAATCCCATGAAAATTAAGGTATTTTAACACAGTACCTCCCTTTGAAATAATCCGAGATACAAACTATCACCATCATCTAAGTCTATTCTAAAATTACTTATGAATAGACTTAGATGATGATGATTATACTTTGGTTTCACGTTTAATTATACAATATTGCTACTGGTGTGATAAAAAAACATGCAAGCACTCCTAAACGTTACGCCAAACGTGCAGTGGAGTGTACAGATGGGTAGGTGGGGTAGGTAGGGGTAGGTAGGGTCGGCAAGGCCGCATTACCTAGGTTTTATTACATTCCTCAAAGCAATATGCCGTTTTTGTGCTACCCACGTACTACGCTCGAGGTTGCTTCATATTGGATGGAGTTCGCCTCGGGCTTGCTATTGCCAGATATATTTACGGTTGGTATAATCATATTATTATGAACAAATACTTTCGCATATTTTATTTAGCTACATAGTTTTGGAAATTTCGTGAAAAGTTTATTTGTATTGATTGATATACGAGTAGGTTACACTGGCCTGCAAAACTATGATAATTCTTTTTTTATAGTAGAGTAAAAGTAAGCGATTTACAATAGAAAATGTACCAAATAATAGCTATCTACAATTTTACCAAAACGGTTGTCTGTCATTAGACAACGTTTTTAAACAATAACATTAGGTCAAATTACGGAAAAGGGAATGTGTACTACAAATACCTAACTCTACGTTCCTTTTGTGCACATTATAAACATTTGATATAACTAATCTTAAAAAAAAAATCTTATTTTCAAATCGAAAGACTTGAAATATTTAGCCTAATTATGTTTTTCACCAGCCAATACGCAGTTCCATTTGGCCGTGACCGGTACTGTCGGCAAAGAACTTCGCACCCCGTGTATCATCGGCGGCGGAAAATGCGCTCCATTTTCTATTCGCCGTCAACTGTACGCGCAGTGACGTCACGCCGTTAAGTGTGAGTTATGTTTCCGCTACTTTGAACACGATACGTGCATTTTTTTGTAGTTCGAAGTGTTAATCTAGTTTTGATTCGACTAATAACGTTTCATCGAGATCCAAGCTTATTATCTACAACTCAAAGAAAAAAATTAATTGGTAAATAACAATTGACTATGAGAATAGTTGAACAGATGACACGTTAAATGCTCGTCAACTATTATTGTATTTTATCATCATGTTTCTTTTGTTTCACTTTAAAAATAAGCATCACTTTTCAGTATGTTATTTCTCTAGGCCATTCTGTCGAAATAAAACCTCTCCAAAATTTTATTTGAATACGGAAGATAACTTTATAAAATATAATCGGTTCGATAAATCGTTTTCGACTTCGCAACTTTCGGTACAAATATTATATAGGAGACCTGTTTTTATAGAGGAAAAATTATTAAATTATTTATATATCACCTTGTTAGTGGTTTGACGACATATCGTTGCGAGTTGTTCAGGAAACCTCCGATGCCCGATGGAACGTGTTCCAGATTCCAAGGTGAACTAATTTTCATACATTTTTCAGGAAATTATGACATTACTCCGGTGGAGATTTCATGTCTATTTAATTTGATTTACGACCTGCTGGATGTAAATATGATTTGGAAAGATAAATAGTAAAATGTTGAAGCAATTTTTTAAATAATTACAAAAATTATGACTTTACTCATTCCTGCCTCTGAAACGAAGAAATTTAAAAGTGTTATTGGATTTTTGTGGTTTGTAATTGAATTGTGGAGATAATTTGTAAAAATAAAAATAAAGTTATTCAAGGGAAGTTTCTGAAGTCGACTTAGGTATATTACGTAGTCTAATAACTATCAAAACTCTACAATAATTTATAAATGGACGGATTGCCTTAACAAAAAAAATGCTATATGCAAAAGGTGTCCTTACTACTTGGAGCCAATTCTTCCAGGGAGACACGTGATGTAGTACATTTCATAAATTATAGGTACATAACAATAAGATAGAAAAAAAATCAGATATATAGTTAACAGTTTAATGTAACACAGAATTTAACGAAAACAATGTACAAATAAAGAATATCTACAAAATTGCACTGTTTTTTCCGCATTTTTGTCTCTACATTATACAGTATGTTCTCCAAAATGAGGATATAGTAATACGTTAGGTACTGCCGGCGGTGGGTGTGTCTCATTACGTGGTGTAATGAATGCTCGTGCACGTCACTCTACAGGGTGTCTGTATACAGGCTGCGCGCAGATCCATTCGCTTAGGACATCCTGTATGTAGGTAATGTTAGACACGGTATTTTAACTTTGTGCTAATCTTAGGTATATCATGTATGTTTTATGTTTATTTGACCTACGTAGAGTCTGCTCTCGGAGATCTAACGGTAATTTTTGATCAAATAATGAAATAATGTTATGATAATATAGCTTTTACTATCAAATATATTTATTTCTTTAGTATTGGTTGCTTTGACGTTGGAGGCCAAGAGCCACTTTGGATCGCTGAGCCAGTTAAATAAGTAATTATAATATTTTTAATAAATAAAATCAAAACAGCTACGCAATAAACTGTAGTAATAAAAAAAATCTAAAATGATTTTGTTTTAAGCACCGTACTTTAATAGCCAGAAACAAAACCACAAATGAATCCCAACTCACCCCACATATCCCACATTCACCTATTCTTATCAATATCAAAAGCAGAAACCCAAAAGATAACACCGGGATTACTGCGAACTTTAATAAAAGCACATCTTTTAACGTGCCTCGTGTGACGTCAGACCTACGTCACCCTTGCTCATTATTGGCGAGTCCAATTAGAACAGTCGGTGAATACCTTCGGGAGTGGTCACTTTTTTGAAATATGTTTGTTGTATTTTTCTTTGAGGGTTTTCGTTTGAAACGTGTAATTTTTATATTTTCTTTGTATTTTTTTCGAACTTTCCTTTGAATCTTTTCTTTGTATCTCTTTTTACTGTGTGAGTGTGTGACGTACAATCTTAATGAAAGGTTTAGATATCTCTACGCGTTTATAGAAATACGGTTTGGGCAGGAAAAAACAATATTAGGTTGTTTTATTTTGATTAGTAGCAATTTTCTGATTAATTCAAACAGAATAACGTCAACTCAATATGTATTTTTATAGTAAAATATTACAGAAATGTATATTATTTAATGTAACATTTGAAAGTACTATTTACTAGTCTTTAAGTTGTAAGAAATAGTTTTCTCCAGAGTCACGGTGGTTTAGTAAATATGAACCATAACCAATTAGAGCAGCCTGTATACCATGTGCGGTTAATAAAGAGGCACGCTTTGCCCTTTCATTACATCCTGTATAATGGCCCGTACAAATATTTTTAATCCGAGAGCTCATACATCTTCCGCAGTTCATTTCGCTGGACCATGCTTTTAATACCGTGTCCACTCTGTTATCTCTACACTCCAAACTGAACCTTATCCATACAACGTTACGGTTCAAATTATTTTTAAATTGGCAATATATTTACAAGGTAATACTGTGTGATGAATTTAAACCTTTAGTCAAGTTGTTAGAGTGTAAAATGGGATGTGCGGTCGGTCGATATATCAAAGTAAGTGAATAGGTACGGTGATGAGGATTCCTTTTTTGAACGTGTGTATATTGCTTCAGGCGACGAGCACTTTGACGTATTAGTCGACAGGTAAATAAAACATCATGATGTATATAGTTTTAAGCGATCGAACAACGAAAATATTTTTTTGTAGAGTCACTGGCTGATTTTTATTCCCTCATCATCAATAAGTACGAGTAATTCCACTCTTGCCACGGTTTCCTGTTGCCACACAAAATTCTGTTCATACAAAGGTTCCTGTTTTACAATAGATACATTAAAATTTACTGAGATCTTTACGTATGTAACAAGTGTAAATTCAAAAATAGTAGTTTCGTTGTTTTGACTACTGACAAATAATTATTAAACCTACCAAACAAACATTTTCCAACTCAAGCAACACGTTGAAACCATTTTAACAACACATAAACTGATGCTACAATCTGATGAGATTTCCCCTTTAATCTTGTCCTGTGACAATACGAAATTTAATTCAGATTCATTGGAACGTAGCGAAGTTCAAACTCACGTTCATTTGTCACACTTTTCTATACGGATCCAATACAAAAACGTCACAACTCCACCCTAAAGCAGCCCAAACCAGCCTGTAACATCGAGAACTTAAGTTCAAAAAAAGAAAATATCAAACAATATGACGAAAATTGTTTCAAATTAAGAATGCAAGTAAAGCGGAGTGCACACGCAACGACACGTGCCTAGATATTCAGAATTAGGCGCGCCATTCACGATGCGTCTGTGAACGGACGAAGGTGCGCGTGCCGCACAGTGGGCCATTCGCAACACTGCGCATGAGTGGAAATGAATTGCGAGATTAATTGTCTAAATTGGAAGGTACTTTACTGACGGGAGACCAATCGGGTGGAATCATTGATACTGTAAAAGAGGATATTGGTTTACAAGTTGACGTGAGTGATTAAAGCTTCTGTCTTTTGTATATTATGTTACAATACAATACAATACAAAATACTTTATTGACACCAAAAAACACAAGGTAACAAATTGAAATACATACAGTAGTCAAAAGGCGGCCTTATTGCTAAGGTAGCAATCTCTACCAGGCAACCTTAGGGTAGATAAATAGCGCAAAGATGAAGCGAGTTGAGGTTTCAATAATGTAACATAAACTACGTACTAACTGTCATAAATATATACTTAAAAATAATAATATAAGTAATACCAACATTATATTATACTATACGCAATAATTTACTTGCCAAATCTTAATACAAGATAAATTAAGGCTTCTACTATACAAAAAATCCTTCGGAATATTCCCAAGTGTATTGACCAAGCAATTCACCACAGTACTGCCAATACATCAGCCTTATTATCCCACATTCTTTATGCTAAGAACCTATCTGCTCGGCCATAATGATTACCTCCTTCATTGCCTACTAAGAAAGGCGTAGTCATAAACGGGCTGTATACAAAACCTCGTATTGGAAAGAAAACTAATCTATACGAAGGTAATGATGCGAGCTGACGTCTATACACGAAAGATACGCGTAGATAGAATATAAATAGGTGCTTGTCTTGCAGTGTGTACTGGGTCTTATTTTAGAGTTATGTATTAAAGAAAAAAGAAAAGAAAAAAAAAAAACTTGACATTGGCACACATGCTACTAGAGGCATAAGAAAAAAAAAATGGTTAATTTTACAACTTTAGTAAAAGTTTTTTTACTAATAAAAAGATTTTCCTATTTATCTAAAGTGAAATTGTTATCGAAATAAGAAATGTAATGTAATAGTCAAATTAGAATCAACAATGAAAGTTAAGTTCAACCCATTTCTACTCTTCAATCTAAAAAGTAAAGTAAAGTCTAGTAAAACTAAGTTTTGTTTAAAAAATATTCTTTATTATTTTTATTTTTAATAAAGGTATAATAAGTACTATTTTCTTTTCTATTAAACAAACAGAAAAACGTCTGTCTGTAAACTTTTCCTATGCCTTTCCCTTTTGTCTTTTCCTTGTTCTGTCTGTCTGTCTTTCTAATAACTTTTATTTTATTAACGTCCTATCTCATTTCTTGTAAAATAACACCCGGTGTTGAAAAAACATAACTATAATACAAAATGATAGTGAGTATACGTCTGTCGACACGCGCTATTAGGGAGCGAATATGAGAGCACAATAATAAATATTCATCAGTTTTTGTGCTAATGCCTATAAAAACAGTGGCGGGCCTGCCGCGCCGAGCCGCTTCATAAAGGGGTAATGGCCACCATCTCCATATAAAGTAACATATAAATTAAGATAGGAACGAGTGTCCGACTCATTGACGTGTGCCGATTTATTATATGTAAGAAGAGTGTGAGGTTAGGGCTGTCTCATCCCCTGAAATCGAAATTATGAAAATAAAAAAAACATTTCGTTGTTCAATGCTGGTTTGAGGGTCTTTAAAATAATTATTCGTAAAAAATATTATTTAAAAAAGGGGAATTATAAAACGAGCGAATAAAAAAAACAACTTTGCGACTGATGATGACATACTGTTTTAATAACTTGAGCGGCATGAATTTGAGTAAGCGAAAAATTAACTAAACTAACGACGAATATTGATTAATAATAAAATCCAGAACGAGCTTACAAAAAGTGCATTGTTGATAATCCATTTCAGATATAAAAATTACCAAGTGAGCGACTACATTACCAAGTGAGCGACTGGAAATACAGATAGGGCAACTGGCAACATGAAGGTCACTGGCTTTGATAATAGTAGTCAGGGCGTTAAACGAAGCGGGGGGAAAAAACAAATCTAACCAGAGTCAAATCGGTTGGTTAGGTTAGGTTAGACTGATGTCAATAACAGAGCGGAGGGAGCCGAGCGAGCGGAGCGAGCGTGCCGCGGCAGCGGCCGGGGACCGCCGGAGTTTTAATTTTTTCAAAGTTGTTTTTGTATTCGAAACACTTCATTTAAGATAAAATGACGCTCAGTATAAAAAATACATTTGCCGAATATTGAAAAAAATGCAGGACGTAACGTTGACACTCAACCAAATATTAGGTCGCTCAAATATTATGAAGCTGCTCATTTTGTATTTTAAGTAACTCAAATTAATGTTTGTAAGTTGCTGTTCTGTTGATTTCTCGTCGCTCGCAGTCAGTTGCTCACTTAGTAATTCTATAACCCAAATTAATTAATTTTGACACTCAAAACTGTAATTTACAGTCACTCGTTTTATTAATACCCTTTAAAAAATATCGCGTAGGTAGAAGACCCGTAAAAATACGTTATGATGTTTATATAAAATATTGGCTGAAACCCATTACCGATATACCTACTTAGAATTAGAATAATATAATAATATATTAGAATATTTATAATATTATTATAGTTATAATTAGTTAATTCCTTCTGTTGTTAGGGTTTTATTTTCTATAATCACTTACCCACATATTTTGAAACAAAATATTTGCTGTAACAAAGAGATTTTCCTACATAAGATTCGTCCATGAAAGCAAGTTCGGCAAAACTCTCTAATAATTTTTTTTATAATACCTAAATGTAAGATATAAGATTAAGAATTAAAGAAAAATTTTCGTACATAAATAAAAAATTGGTTGCCATTATAACTCTATGCGAATTTTGCAAGGCAACCGTTAGCTTATAATGAACACCGAACTTTTAAAGTGAAATGAGTAATTTTTAGTTTATTCGTTCGAGTAGACGTTCACTGCAGGATAAAGCTCCCACGCCCCCCAAAACTAAATAATAAACTGTGTTATCCTGCCTGCATCCAGATCTTTAACATTTCGTATGTCCCCACCGAGAGGCTCAAGCCTACCCTGAAATCAGGGTGAATAGACCTTAGGCGTCCACCCTGAACTGCGGGTTGGTCAATTTCACACACTACTTTTGAATTACTTCGTAGGTTTGTGCAGGTTTCCTCGCGATGTTTTCTTTTACCGAAAGAGCGGCGAATAAACGTACTTAAGAATTTGAAAATCGAAAACACAATGATACGTGCGGGGTTAGAATAGAACCCGCGAATTTCCAAATGGAATTCAACGGCGACATGACGACCGACATGCTCACCCAGCATCTAGTTACAAACAAAAAATGCTTCTTTTCCCTCTATATAGTAAGTATTAGAATAGATTGCACACTACAGTGTGATGGCGATTGGACCAGCGGCCATCGCGCTAAGTGAATTCGTGTGTCGCGCCACCTTCAATTTAGGGCAGAAACCAATCATCATTACCCACGCACCTTTTCTTATACAGGGGCCCAAGAAAAAATGTTACTTCTCACTTTTAGAGTTGCCAGGTATAATACTTGGGTAATATACTTTTATTTAATACCCTCTTCTTAGTAAACTTTGTAAAGCTAGTAAAAAATATATTTAGTTGGTTTCAGCTACTTATCTATGGACATAGTCGTCAGATGAGTCATGCTATAAGGAGGCCATGGACTTAGTAACTTAGTAAAACTTTAAAAAAAAAAAAAAAAAAACCGTAATGATAGCAAAAGTACGGTTTATTGTAGCTGAACGCTAAAGGTTTATTATAAAGTGCGTAAAATGTGAACTTGTACATACCTACGCGTGAGTGTTATTCGATTAGGCCACCACACATTGTAAATATTTGTCATTCAAAAAAAAATGCGTTTGTCGCCTCAAAACATCCTGTATACATACAGAAGCAAGACAGAAAGAGAAAGCAAGAAAAAAGGTCCAGGGATCGTAAACAATTGAGCAAATGAAAGATTATGTTTATCGAGTTAAGGTGTTACGGGCTGCAATAAAATTTGGTCTTTATTTGTGTCTCCCCCGTAAAAGATAACTTCTGATTCGCGACACCAGGGCTTATTTAGCTTTTCAGTAACGGAATAGTTTTTTTTGTTATAGATTACAATAACATACCATAACACACATACACTTAGATCTGAAGGACATATTTTACCATTTTATTGGTATTTATTTATATTGTTACTTTTCAGCTGAAATGATAATAAAATATGCAATCAAATAAGTTATGGTCAACTTAGTTCAAAATTCTTTCTGAAAATTCATTCACTCACCCAGACAGACCTTTTACACGTGAGAATGCAATTGCAATTGTCGAAAATCAAGCAACTTTAAGAAAAAGCATCTGTAAACATACACACTTTAAGCTTAAATTCGTATGCTACAAGTATAATAGCATATTCTGGAATGATTTACTTTGCAAGACAATGCAATCTATCCTGAAAACTGTTATTGCAAATGGAAGTGTGTCTTATGGTTTTGAAGTTAGAGTTGAAAGTTGCGTGAAAGGAAAAAGTAAAGGAGCTTCCACATTTTACTGAAAAATGTGTAAGAAACTAAGGCAGAGAAAGCCGTAGATCCGTTATAAAGACATATTATTCTTTTGAGCGGAGGGCGAGGTGAGGTACCGGGAGGGGTGAGGGGGGAGGTTATTGTAGCGCGCAATAAGTCGCAGTAATCCCGGGAAGGTGCCGCTATTCAATTGTCATTGTTCGGGTTCTCTAATGAAAAATATTTTGTTGTCTTTTTTACAGCTTGGCCTTCCCGCCTCTTTTCAGATAAGAGCGATCTGCATTTTTCTGATGCGGGTTTCTGTTGCGTTATGAAATTGTTGATGAAGATATTTTTAAGATTCTTTTTTTATTTGACGTAGAGTCTTATATTAGTATCTGAAACAATGTTATCTAAACATCCGATTCAAATAGACTCTTAAGATTATTGCACAGTTTTTGACCGTGTGAGATGTCTCCACTTTATTATTTTATTTTATTTTTATTTTATTTTATTAGAGACAACAACAGCTTAAATTATCACAGAGTTTGTGTAAGTATTTTAAGTTAATCGTAAGCCAATAACAGTTGTCTACGGACAAAATTAATGGTACTGTCACAGAAAAACAAACGAAAGAGTATGTACCAAAACAATTAGCACAACTACTGCATATAAATTATTTAACTTATTACATAACCATATTGACATATTAATACATTTAATACCAATGACAAATTGATAAACACATATATAAATATAAATATAAATTATAATGTATATATATAAATACACATGTATAACCATATATATAATTATCAGCACAAACCTACGTATGTATTATAACTATAACGATAAATTAAACGCAAAATACATAAAAGATACTACAAAAAGATATTATGCACATTATTTATACATCTCCACAAGTTTTGCAATTATATCCCTTTTAAACTGGTCTTTAGATAATTGAAATGGATCAACATCTGAGAAGTGTTTGTTGTAAGAAGTAGGTAACCTGTAACCTAGTGCGTTTTTGGCGTAGTTGGTATGTAGGGTAGGGACATCAAACAATACCGTATGCCTAGTACGACGACGAGGGACCCGAAATCCAATACTTTCAAGTAGTTCAGAACAGTCTAAACGACCACTCAATATATCATGTAAGAATCCCATGTCAAGTAGATGGCGACGATCCTCGAGAGAAAGCAAATCATAAGTCATGCAAAGGTCTTTGTACGAAGTTCCAAAAGCAACTTTTTTGCATTTAAAGTTTAAGTGCTTAAGGAATTTATTTTGTATACGTTCGATGTTAATAATATGAACTTTGTAATTGGGTGACCAAACAGGACTGCCATATTCTAGCAAACTACGTACGTAAGCGTAATAGGTAACCTTTAATGTGATACTTGATTTAAAAGGCTTACAAGTCCTAATAATGAAGCCTAAGTTACGATAGGCCTTATTAACAATATTCTCAAAATGACAATTCATGAGCATTTTACTATCAAAGTGCACTCCCAGGTCCCTCACCAGATCGGTCCTCGCAATAACAGTATGGTTAAAGCGGTAAGGATAGATTATAGGGTTATTACGCCGAGTGAAGCTGATGCATTGACATTTACTTATGCTGACTGTTATTTTATTACGAGAGTAATAATTAAACAAATCATCCAAATCACGTTGTAATAAGTCGCAGTCTGCGGGAGAACGAACTCGAATAAATATTTTTTTATCGTCAGCATACAGTAAGTGCTTCGCGTTTTTAATAACTCTCTGAAGATCAAATATGTAGGCGTTATAAAGAAGAGGACCAAGGTGAGAGCCCTGTGGGACACCAGAGGGGACAGATACGTAATCAGACCTGTATCCACCAAGTACAACAGCTTGCGAACGATTACTTAGATAGGATTTGATCCAACGCAAGAGGTCACCTTGAATACCAAGATATTCTAGCTTGAGGAGCAAGATGGTGTGATCCACGCGATCGAAGGCTTTTTCGAAATCAGTATAGACCACATCAACCTGCCCCCCATTCTGCATCTCGGTAAGAACGTAAGTAGAAAATAAAGCAAGGTTGGATGTGGTAGACCTCCCAGAAACAAATCCATGCTGTGTGTCGGGTAAGCCACGCATTATTATAGGATATATATGCATATATACAATTTTCTCAAATATTTTACTTAACGTATTCAGGATCGAAATGGGACGGTAATTGGTGATAACAGATTTAGACCCTTTTTTGTGCACTGGTATGATCTGAGCTCGCTTCCAAATAGTAGGAAACGAACCATCTTTAAGAGATTTTCTGAACAGGAGCGTAATGGGTAATGATAAACTTTGAGCACAAGAGGATAAGAAGTAAGGAGGTATACCATCACACCCAGGTCCCTTATTTCTATCCAAAGATTTTAGTTGATTTAAGACTAAATCTTCAGTTATATTAATGTCCGATATAAAATTAGTATTGAAAAAATTGTCGTCTAAATTTAAAGATGCAAAAGAAGATGTATTGTCGTTTGAGGTAAAAACACTCTCAAAAAATGTATTGAAAGCACCGCAGATATTTTGGCCCTCACTGTACTGTACATCGCCTAGTGTAAATTGTGTAGGGTAACTCGTGTGACCTTTTTTAGATTTTGCATATTTCCAAAAGTATTTCGGCGAGTGCCGAATAGTACGCTCAGCATTTTCTGTGAAATTTTGAAAGCATTCCTCCTGTACCATTTTCTGCCTTTCCCTTAGTATCGAGAATTCATCATAGTCACGCGGATTTTTAAACTTTTTCCATTTCCGATGCATTTTATTTTTTTCCTTTATTATTTTTACAAGAGCTGGACTATACCACACAGGATAATAACTTTTAGACCCAGGCCTATAGATAGGAACATACAAGTAAAAACATTCCTCCAATTTTCTGTAAAATATGTCCAGAGATTCGTCTACCGTGTCGCAGGTGAGCATATTTACCCAGTCAATCGATTTAAGGTGGCTATTGATCAGAGTGTAATCACACTTATAAAAATTAAATCGCGGTTCATTATTTTCCTTTAAAGGTTTAATTTACACTCGTACCTATCTATACTTTTTTTATTTAAATATCTAAACATATTTCAAGTTTAGTAAAGAAAGTTTCTTGCTTTCTCATAATTTTTTAAAGAAAATGTTACTAACTTCTGACTTCATTAAAGGTTTTAAAAATGTTATGTAGAATATTATTTTTCAACTTTAAAGATCTCTTCATATAAAAAAACAAGAATCTCGCTTATAACGCCCAGTAATTGCGCTTCTTTTCTCACGCAGAGTAAGCGCTCCGTTTTGGTCGGGGTGATTAATAAGCGCGGGGAAAACGGTTAATTCTCAATACACGTGCATAGCGAATATGGAGCGTGCGTTGGCGCATACTTCACTTCTCTCGAGGGATTTGTCTGTGGAGAGCTACTTACTGATGGGGTAAATCAATCTGAGCTCTGGAGATAAATCGTGGTTATAATTATTTGTAAACTGACTTGATTGTTTTTTTTCTTCAAAATCGATTTTATAGTACGAATATAACCAGTTGTTTGTCACCATCTATGAACATGTAAGTTATTTAATTTCTTTAAAAAAATTGCTAGTTTCTAATTCTATCTAGAAAGTCATATTATAATGTACATTTGTTAACTAGTTTTCAAGAAAGTAAATGATTATTTTCTGGTGAAAAGTTTTCGTTGCTTGCTTATCGTAAAAGTTTCTAGGTTAACCTGCTTCGTTCACCCTGGTGTCATAATAAATTATTATTACTGAGCCGCCTACGAAAGAAGAGTTTTCGTTTGTGTTTTTCGTAAAAGGTAGCCTTTGAATCACCCACGAATCCTAGAATTTAAAACAAATTAAAATGAGATCAACGTGCCTCTGCAAATCTGTTTTTAAAAATATGCAACTACACTCTCTCATTTTATATGGATATCAAAGGCAAGTCTCAAATATTCTGGAAAACTACACAAAAAGTACATGCTAAAGTGAATAAAAGTCAACGTTTGCAAATCGAGTAAACTGAAAAGATAAAATCGGCAGAAGATAAATAAACGTTAGAAACTACGCACAAACTGTGACATCCGAATTTCGTCCGCAAAACCGTTGCTCTTTGATCAATGTTCACTTTTCAAAAAAGCTAACAAAGTGGCCAGTTGACTCTCGCAGCTTTTTTCCGCCAATAGAGTCACTTCCGCTGGTCGGAAGTAGGGAATGGAAAACCCATCCGGATAACCGTTCCAAACGGTCTTTTTAAATAATTTCAACCGGTCAATTAGATACGGAATCATGTACCTTCAATATTTTAATACTAGCTTCGTTGCCGTTATATCTATAATATTACTACGATCCAAATTTTTGTCAGGGAAGTCAGCTAAGATAAAAGTTCGTCATCGAAGTACCTAATGAGGAGCAAGTTTTCACTGTCTTAAATCATATTTGTTAAAACAACAGAAAATGATCTTTAAAAAAACGCATGAGTAAAAGATCTGACGCGTTAACCGATATTTCGGTTTGATAGCAGATATTTTCCGGTCATACCATAACCGGAATCTCAAGCTCTGTCCACCCTGGTCGGAAGTGGCCCGGTTCCCGCCTGTTCGGCCGGCCACAACAGGAGCGCTTACCTTGGTTTTTTATTTGTGCCACTCTTGATTTATGTTGGTTTTGAATTTGTTCGGGCACTGTGTCCGCGCCAAAACGCTTTCGACACTTTTCGGGAATCTAGCGCCGGTTTTTCCTCGGAAATAGGGAAGTTGGACGTTGCGTGTTCCAGATACTGGTGTTGATAAACATTGTGTATTTTAGTAGGTAAGTGATCTTCAATGTACAGACTACATACTATCTACCTAATGTGATTGTATTTTATGACTCATATAGTGTCTTAGCCTACGAACACTAAACGAAAAAATATAATCAATCTAAGAAATCCTAAATTATACCAAAGATTATTTTCTGTTTTAACTTTTATTTAACTAATCCATACTTACAACGTTCATTATTCTCATCAAAAACCCCATTCTCCCAGAGTAAAATCAATCTACTAGCTAGACAAAGGTGGTAAGCGCACATAGCCGCGCTCCCTGACGTCAGAATATGGTCCACGTGGCGTTTTTAGATCCCACTTCTGATAACCTTAATGAAAAGATCCCCACTCTTGATAACGAGCGGGGAGCGATTCTGATGGACGATTGTGTTGTTTTGATAGTCGCGTATTGCCAAAATTACTTTATCACTTTTACCTATAGATAAGGTAGCTACAGTAACGTTATTTTTCGTCATTTTCCTTAAGACAACATTTTTCATCAGTCTAGCTGATAGGCCTGCCTGCCATCTTTTCTTGGGTTTACTTAAACACCTATTCTAGTCATAAAGTGTCCACTGCGTAACGGATAACTCTATCATATTGATTTGTGTGCAAACTATTAAAATATGTAATTATATTATGATATTAAGTAAATAGATAAAGCTCTGAGGTACCCGGTTTAGAAATGTTTCACCTCTTCCTGTGAGTGTCTTACGAGGCAACTAAAGGATTATACCCAGGAAATGGGCAGCAGCGTCGTCGTTTCGATATCTGTATAATTATCGAAAACAACTGCAATCCCCAACCCACCTGCCGAGCTTGAGAATTTTAATACACCCAGCGAGGGAGAGGGCTTAGTCATGTATTGAATTTTATAGATTTTTAGAGCAGAAATAGTACTTAGATAAAAAGGCTAAGTAAATATTTTTGAAAGATAAATTAAGTACAGTCACACTCACAAAGGGATGTGTAATTTTCAATTACACCCAAGCTACCAAAATCGCGTATGTACTCATCTTGACCCGTCCGTCACATCTGCTCGTGTACCGGTGAAGAGGCAGCCCTGGCTGCGATCGTATCGCCTGTGACAACCCTGACAGATGGCGGCCCTGATTGTCCCGTAATTGCACAGAGATTGAGTTCAGAAACTCGATATTATCTTGTTACGTCTGGTTTTTATATCTCCAATGACGAACTTTGCTACTTTTGAGTAGTTTTGAACAGTTTGGGTGGTAGAATTACGACTGTGTTATCACAATATTAGTGATAATTTAGTATACTATGTCATTCTGCAGTAATATTTTTAATTTAAAGATTAATTGTTTTTATAACTGCTTAAACCCAAGTTCGCCTACAAAGTACAGGGTAAAATCCCGCCTAGGGCAAACATTCATGTGATATTTATATAAAAGTATGTTTATTAGCTGTCTGTCACTCATACATAGTACAGGCTCTGCCAAGTTTGGAGTCAGATAATCAACCATATGTGAGATGTCCTCATACCTATGAATATATTTAAATACGACACGAAGTCGTTTAAAAAGTAGTTCAGTACACAATGGTTTAAGGTGAGTACCGAATTGTTACTCATGGATGGAAAACGACAATTCTATTTCCTTAAGGTAACAACCCTTCAGGTAACAACTAACAACTACCCCTTCCAGGTAACAATGCCTGTACCCGCCGGCCGTGGCGCGCAACAAAATGACTACTTTAGGGTAGAGTCTTCCGCTCCCCCACAAGTCTGGTGAAGCTTAATTCATCCTACTTTTGCGAAACAAGCACAGGTCAATAAAAAAAGACAATTCTATTCACTACTAAACCGATGCTTTTAAATCATAAAAAAAATTTAATAGCAAAATAAAATTGTTATATAGAATGCACAGAAATCCTTTCTACCTTCCACCACAATGCAATCCAATCGATATCCAGTTCCCACTCAGCTGGGAAGCCATGTGAAACAGTCAGCGAAAATGATTAATAAAAGCGTGCATAATTCGACATTTGTGCGAGATGAAAAGGCGATTATGCGCGGTGTACGTGCGCGTGCGACGATCCCTGGACCGTTATCCCCTGTGTAACTAAATACCGTTTGAGATTACTTTTTGTTATTAGGTCTGCAGTTGAATGAAGGTAAATTTTTAATGCTTTTTTTTATAATAATTTTGCTGAACTAACATTACTATACGTGAATTTTCCAATAAACGTACGGAATAGAATAAGTACCTGTACTCGTACTAAATGGATTTTTCTTGTAAAACTGGATAATTAAATTAAAAAATAATTGCAAGATTTAGTTATTTATCTTTAACTTTTGCTTCGTTTTGGTCATAAAAAAGGTTAAACAAATAAATACACTTTCTAATTTATAATATTTGTATAGATAGAAGGCCTTTGTCCAGCAGTGGACGTCTTTCGGCTGAAATGATGATGATGATGATGATGTATATATAGAAGTATGGAGTTCCTAATATTCAGCCACGTATAAAGAACTCGTTACCAAACATCAAACAACTTCCGAATCTATCCAAAGCAAAAAATCAACATTCAAAAATAAAATCCAATTTAATGAAAGAGCATCAAATGACCAACGTGCAGATACCCTCACACCTTTGGGTTGGGGTTGTGACGTCATCAGGGGTGCCACTGTAGCGAACTGTTCTTGTGGAAGAATCGCACCGATCATCTGCTGGGGGAGTAGGCATAGGGAGACTAGACAACCCTATAGCTGCATTTAGACTTAGTGGGTAGGATTAGTTAATATAAAAGAATATTTAAAAAAAGAAACAGGAGTAGGAAATCAGTTGTAATATTTACAAATTGGTAGACAAACTAAGCTCCGTCTCTTTGGGTTGTTACATAACTTAGGAACTGTGCATTATGTAAAAGAATAATACCTTCTAAAAATCCATCTCCCTCACCACTTATTTTTCGTTTTGCTACCTTTTCTTTTTTTCTTATTTTCTATCTTTCGTTTTACTTGTTTAACCAATAACAACTGCAATCAATTTTTTTTGTAATGAATAAATTTCTTATATCATGCTAACCTACACAGCCATACGTATCACAGCAAAACTATTTAAATATAAACTATAATTTTGAAATATGAACTATAATTGAATTAAAATCTAAAATTGAATTTAAAAAATCTATCTGATGATATTAATTAACTTCACAAGTATGTGTATTGAGATTCTATCTATAAAAACATCTAAATGGTTGTAGCTATGTTTTTTTTAACATTGTTTACTGTTGTTTCTGCATAGGTATAACAAAAATAAAAGGGCTAGCTCAATATGGTACCTAGCTAGCTCATGGTGTTTTATCTTACCCCAGTCACAGCTTAATTCTGCGCACGCGATTAAAATAGATTGTACCCACGGCTTAAAGGGGAGAAAGAATTAAAAAATACTGGCTGCTTTTATTCAATTATACACGCTTTTTTGGCCATTATTTAGAGTTTTGAATGTCTTTAATGAAGCATTTTAGGTTATCATTAAAAGATTGTTTGTAGTCGGTTTTTATCTTGTCAAAATTTAGGAAATTACCAAATGAAATTAATAACATGGAAGAAACACGTTTTTTCCAAAGGCAAAGAATATTTCCTTCTACTTGCTGTGATCCAGATATAACAAATTCTTTCAATTTATTGACATAAATACAGTAAAGTTCTTAATATCTAGTAAAAAGAGGGAAAAAAAACTTATCCTTTTTACAGATACTTACAAGACTTTGTTATATTAATCAAATTGTATAAAATAATAATTACCTATGTAAAAATATTTTGAAAAGATGCAACGCCTGTGGAGTTTCTTCCGGCGGGTTCTTCTCCACAGAAGACAGCCAAATTGTGAACCCGCCTCGACGTCAAAAAATGATTTGTGAAATCTTACTTTGAATAAACACTATTTGACTTTGACTTTGACTTTGACTAACAGATTAATAAGGAGAGAAGAAAATATCTAAAGCTACAATAAAAGAACAGTAAATGAAGATTTTTTTCTTTTTTCTTCTTTTTTGTTTTTCCTTTACTTTAGTTACCAAAATGTACAAGTTGACCATGAGCTTAGGACTTTGATGGATAAACTACTAAATTAGGCAATGTCTTCATTTAAGCCTTTTAAAAATAAGTAATCACATGTTAGCCTAGTGCACGGCACATGTGCCTAACTGCCTAGTATGAAAAGAAGCGACAAAACCATTAATTATTATTATTATTCCATGCGAGGTTGACACTGTGAGAAAGCGACCGTTGGATCCCCAGCACCTACGAGTAATTAACATAAAAATCATAATCGTATGAAATATGACCGTGCACTGTGACAATAAGTACAATTTTCCGCGCTATAAATTCGCTAACTATTACACGTAAGCTTTAGAGCAAAAATGTCATATCTAACGCTATAGTAGAAGAATAACGTCCTATGTGGTTCCAATTTGTATGGTGTATATGATTTTGTGTTTTAAGTGGACACAGGACAATGGCACGTGGGACGCATGTGCAACTTAGACGTACCTTGTCACCCCTAGTTTTGATAAGAGGTGAATGTAGCTACGGAGTTTTGTTGGGGTGGCGTAGAAAATAATGACCGATTGTGATCTCTCTCGCTGTGATTTTAGTAGTTAGATTTATTTGCCATTAGAAATACCTAATATTGTTATTGTTTTGTAGACTTTACCTAAGTGTGGCTGAACAGAAAAGGATATTTTCTTATATTTTTGTGATGGTCGATGTTTGTGTTTTTCACTGTATTTTTAAATCTTTTTTTTCGTAATAAGCATGATCTATGATCTCATATTTTGAAGCTCAGGAAATTTTCAGGTATCAATTTTATACCTATATTTTTTAAGCTTATTGAATTGCAAATCTATAAATAAGAAGGTGCTTTTTCGTCCACGAATTGATTTAAATTTGTTTGGTGGTATCTGTCAATGTACTCATATAACAGTAAAAAGTCTCAAGGGTAGAGTTTATTGCAATATAATTCAATAAAGCAGCACCTATAATGTGGAATTTGTGGTCCGTAATTCAATATAGCCACATCGCAATTTATTTAGCTTCACCGACGGAGAAGCAAAATCTAAATTTATGATCACAATTTAATTATGACCATATAAAAAATGTGTGGCGTCGTAAATTTGATTTTAAAATATGATAAAATGGATGTTGAATGGTTTTGATTTAATAAATAAATAAATAACCTTTAAACATGTTTACAAATCTATCGTTATAAGAATTTCGGTAATAAAATACCTATAATCCTAAAAAAAGTTCGGTTCTTAAGGTAAGCTTAAGCTCGCTTACCCATCGTGTGAGATTTGCTCACAAACCCTGGCATCAGAATGATTGAGCCTCCTAACCTAAGGGTGCCTAAGGCGAAGCTTATGAACGTCTAATTTGTAACAGTAAGTGTAGGCACAGTTAATTTCATATTTTAATTGATAGAAGCGTCGATTTTTTTATGTATTATTTTTTATTATTATATTATTACTTTTTAGCTCTTAATCGTTATAAAATGGTCGAAATACATGTGGCTGGACATTTCGACCTTGAGAGCGCCGTTATTCCGTAGCAGAAAAGGCAATTTTCGTAATGCGTGTGCTACCCCTACTGAACAAAAATAAAAAGACAAAAAAAATATTGTTACCATTTATAAATCAAAGTGAAAAAATAAAATAATTGAGCTTAGGCACGGACTTAAACCCGCATCTCCTTGGCTATACAGGCCATACAGGCGCATTACCAATTATGCCACCAAGCCACCGTTAAAAAGTGAAAAAAAAAATATTTTTTTTCATTGATATATCGTCACCTGAACGACATAGCCCCTTCGAACGACCTTCGCATGAACAACATGAGTTATTCGCCCCATTCATCTGCGGTTTCTTTCACGTTCCCATAATAACACACCTTTAAATCATCCCATGATAAAACAGCGATAATATCACCCATCTCTCTTTATTATGTTACAATAACAACCACTTTCTCTTTCGAGTTTTTCTGAGCAGTGATATTTTAATTATAGTGGTTTTTAGTAAGAAATATTGCTTACAAATTATGATTTTACTTTTTACATCCTTTTAAATTTCATTCTACCAATTTTGGTGGTGGTGTTGTGCGATAGATAGTATAATAATAATAATAAGCTTATTATTTCCAATAATAATGTAACATTATTGTTATTTATTTCTAACTGCACACATTGCGCGAACCTGTCAGTTCTGTTCAAACTAATATCGAATCATCACCTCTTAAATTTTAAGAGTTTATTCTTCATTAGTGTGAGACGAGAGCCAGCCTTGGTTTGAGCAAAACTTAGTAACTTTATTAAAATTTTGACGTCGAAAAGCGAAATGTCTAATCTTATTTCGAATAAAAGCATTTTAATTTTGTTGACTTCCAAACTAATGTAAACTCTATGTTTCAGTCAGATTATACCTTCTTACTCGTAGTCAGATACCTAATGGTTTCATTTTCTTTATTTCACATCTAATTAATTATTATGATTAGAAATTGGTTGTAAATATCGTGTTCTTTTACATAAAATACATTTTTATCTCCGATATTTTCGTTTCTTTATTGCTTTTTAAGACTTTGTTTGTGAATATATTTCATACATATATTGAATTTTAATATAGCCACAAGACCGCTGTTTATAGAGCACTTATTTTTTTATTAATCGTTCGGAGACAGTTATGTTAGGAAGACTAATCTCCGTCAAAGGTAGTGCAGTTTTAGATGCTCGTATCTGTTTTATAACAGGTTTTTATGAGTAACATGTTGTTTGCATCATAATTTTGACACTTTCGTATAATATCACTTTGCTTTACGTACTTTGAAATGTCACCGTTACACCAAGTTACACGTATTACTTACAACTTGGTAATGGTTACTTAGAGGCAAATGAAATAAAATTATGCATGTGCATAAAAATTTTTAGCTTTCTGCACTTTTTTACAAAATACTATTATTATGGTAAATCAAAACTTGCTTCTATTAATCACATTCACTGAAAGAAAGAGCTAAATCAATATTGTTTTATTTAATGACAACATCGTTTCATGTTTTTAAATTATAAGTTTCAAAGTATAGCTTCTTAACACGTAATTACTAGTAAGTAATGTTTTTGTTTAACTGAATGTAGCTGCCTCCATAATCAAATTCTTGTTTATAATCAACATGATTCTAAATCATTCATATCCTTTTCGGCTGTGCAAATCTAATCTTCGTAGAATTGTTCAGTGAATTTGATCGCATTTTGATTAAATTACGGCCGTCAGTACACACAGAGGTGTTCCTCCCTTGCGATCATGAACCAACCTTTCTACCTTCTACCTTTCTACCTTCTACCTTTCTACCTTCTACCTTTCTACCTTCAGATATTTCCTCGAAAGCTGTTTACTGAAGCATTCATCAGTAACTACATTTCATTCCCTGTTGAGTAGCTTTGTAGCCTAGTTAGAGTTTGATTGTAAAAAAATATTACTGCTTACTAAACCAAAGTAACCATTACTCAAAATATGATTAAATTGTGTACTTTCTGTCAGTCTGTTTTTCAGTGACTACGCCACGTTCTTTTTAAAATTAGATACTCTTACATACTTTGCTGGCTATCTAGTATTGATTCGTAAGCAACTATTAGTGAACATATAATAATTATCTTTGAGTATTTTTAGACTCCATATTAACGAATCATAAAACTCTTTTTTCTTTACCAAATTTGCAATAAATATCAATAGTTATTTTTCCTATTACAGGTTTATCTACAGGCTATAGGTCTATATTGCCTTTCACCCCGAAAGGGCTCGAATTAAAGGTTTCCGAGAGATAGATTTGTCTTGTCGATTTGATTCGCGACTCTCTCTTTATGTTAATTTAATATTTCGGGGTGTTGGGCGGAGGGTGGAATCGGCAGGATGTTTTGTTGTTTGTAGTTAGATAGCTATGTATCTGTTTTGTTGAGGTACTTACCAAACTAGTCAGTATTCCGTAATAAGACACTCAATTTTTTAAAGAATGATTTAATTATTATTGGTCGGTGCTATGTCAGATCAACAGAAATTATGTCACCATAATTTTTCATTAAATTAATATTATGAATCTTTTACATAGGTACTTATGTTTACTTAGTTAACTTTCTTAGTGTGGTATTAATGAATCTATTACAAAATTGATTCCTTAATAAACCAAGTGCAGTAATCTGCGCCCTCCTTGAACGTGCTTTACAAAATAGTCAAATCGAACTTTATCGTCGGAATAAAAGTGCATATATAAATTTTATGAAGTATAAACGCCATCACATTTTATGAGGCAAGCACTCTAAGGGACTGTAGTAGGGATGTTAACCGGTTTTGAAACTAAACATAGATAGGGTATTTTGGTAAACCGGTTTTGATATGATGTAGAGTATTTGCAGATAAATTATTACCAACAATGTGAATAACCTAATTATTATTTTAGATGTCAGTTTCATCTTTACTCTAAAGCAACAACCATAATTATAAATCGAGTATTAATTAATTAATTAATTAGTACTGTATACTGGCTCCTAAATATATATTTTTTTAATTAAGGTTCACATTGTTAACTTTTGTGTTGTTTGTGTGTATGTTGTTGTTGTTATTGTTGTACAGTGCATTAAAAAAAATCGTGCTAAATAGGTAAGTAAGTAGTAGTAACCGGTTTTCTTTAATAAGGACCGGTTACACACGCCCTAATCTATACCTAGCGCCACCTTTCTAACGGCCTAATATTGACGACAAAATCTAAAATTGACTAAACATTACCGTTTCCTTATACCTATAACTTTCAACTAGGAATCAAACCAGCAGTGTATACTTAAGTATAACATGTCAAATGAAGGTCATAGTAAGAGTGGTTTAGAAGTTATGGTGTCCATAAATTCAAGTTAAATTGGAGACATATCTTTTAATGTGCGTTTATTGAAGTGTTTACGTTTCGAAGTCTCGCCTGGAGACCAATTGTGATGGTTTTAGTATTTAAAATACTTGTGAGATAGGGTTTTAAGTAGAAAGTGTTTACATACTAAACAGGATATAAAAGTTTATTAGAAAATAATTTGTGTTACTTCGTTTATTTGATATTTAAAATGGTGTTAGCATTTCTTGTAATTTGGTATATCCTCAATATTTTATGAAGTTATTAATGCTTTGACGTATTAAGGTAATAAGGAATACTTACTCCCATAATGATAAATTGAAATAATTTAAATATTTTCAACGCCAAATTTGAGTTGATGTTCATTACAAAGTATATAAGCAATAAAATTTTTTTTATCAAAAATCAAAAATGTATATTTTTTATTTATTAAAAAATTATATACTTCAGTGATATTTTCACACAGAAAACTTACTACTCATACCTTAATAAAAAGGTCGCCAATTCATTCAAATTTGTTTATTTATTACGTGTTGGCGGCTGGTTTACAGACAGAAGAACATAATATCATATAATATTTAAACTTATGATAGGTGTTCCAAATTTTAGGTGACACAACATCAGCAGTATACAGATAGAAATGTTCTGTATTGTATATTCCTTAATAACCTCTGCAGCCGTAATCTTTTCTTCGAAGAAAAATGTGTGTACTTGTTTTCTTTCATCTATACACACTTACACAGTCAAGTTCCCAATAATGGTTTGTTGTGACGTCACTGCGTCATGGTGGCTGTTGCGGACGCGCGTCTGACAAACGAGGATTTTATGCAAACCCTGGCGCTGACACTACTACCGGCGTATTAGAATAGTGCTGGGGTTATCGGCTATTAAGTGAAATTATTCAGCTACCCTAGCATGACGTGCTTTGACAAGACGTTTATCTCACACTTATGCTAGGGGGCCACTAACCATGGACGGACAGCTTGGTACTTATTAGCTTTGACGTTGAAAAATGGTTTCAACCTTTTAACTCAGAATTTATTATACTTATGTGATTTAAAAACTCAACTTGGCGTTTTTTTTATTTTTATTTTTGAGAACATTCTATTTAGCTTCCTAATAAAACTGTTTTATTTTTCCTGATAAAATCTTCAAGTACGTGTAAAAATAACATGCTTTGCTAAGAATGGTTTACCCTAATTTAGGTAAGGTACGCCTGAGCCCCTCAGTGGAAATGTATATAAAGAAAGAAATAAGAAAGAAAAATAATTTATTTAAGAATTACAACACTACACAACAACGTGAAAATATGCAAATATAAGGTGCAAGGTCAACAAACATTAAATGAACTGATTACAATCTTAACCCTGCGGTACTCGCTACCGGGTAAAAAATACCACATAGCACCTTCGTATGGTTGTATCTTTTTTTCTAAACGATTTAGCAACACAGGACTCTAGGTACCTTCAAACCGTTAGTTAGCACACCCGCACCCCGCGAGCCAGTAAGTTAGCACGCGGTGTTTGGCGGTTATGGATGTGTAAAGTGAAAATGGGTAAAAAATACCCGGTAGCGACGCTTCTTGTTCATTTTTTTTAGTACATTTTTTATAGTATTTTTTGTATTACAGATTTATCTTTGAGACTTTTGATGCCTTAGATAAAAAGAGATAAGCAATACCAAATTTGCCATCATTTAGAAGAATAAAAATAAAGTTTATGCTCAGTGCAGACTCCAATGACGAAAACACGTCCGCCAAGTCTTCGAGGCTCTCTATGCAATATTTCATTAGAAAAATTGTGGAAAAACGAACACAGTTTTTTATATGTGCTTCAAAAAGATGTGCCGAGAGCAAACAACCGCAATTTGTAGAGAATACTTTGATTGAGTGAAAATATTTATTACATAATGTTTGATGTAAATTTTCTCCATTTTCGTTTATTATAAAGAGACCATTATTTTTAGTGATTTTACTAGAACACTATACCTATTTTTGATATTGACCTTCACTTTGCAAAGTTTCACAGAAAAAAATATAATTTAGTCGATTTTTCTAAAACTATAATGAAATATATAAGATTTTGATACATTTTTTTTAATACGCTTTTTCTTTCAAAATATAAGCACTACGACCTCTATTAGCTGTTGGCTTATAAACAATAAAGCCAAATACACTTTAACATTGTCAAAATTTCAATCAAGATCTTCATTTTTTTTATAATTTTATTTAAACTCTGTGGTATTTATTACCCGGTAGCGAGTATCGGTGTTTGGAAATACCTAGCGAGTACCGCAGGGTTAAATATTTATAAGGAAACTTCGTTGCCCATCACTACCCAAAGGTCACATTCCCATTATTCAAATGCGTTTAGCGTGGAGAGGTAAATAGGATAGCGTATAATTCCGTGCTAGCCGCACGAACTGTACGATGACGTGACGTGATGTAGTGGACTATGGAAACGCAGGCTTGCCGCTGGCAGGAGCTAGTTCGTAAATCTGCATTGGGATATTTACTTTATAATTTTACATAATGGTTACTTAGTTATTGGCTAAAAGAAGCGTATAAAATAAAACGATTAAAATAATTTTACGTACTAACAAAACATGCGAACCAAGGTCTTGAGCTGAAAGTACGTTATAGTATATAAAAACCTTAAACCTAAAAAGTAGTAGTTTTCAAGTTGTATGAATTAAAAATCGTAGCGCTTACTACGTCGTAGTCGTAGATGTAAGTGTGTACGTCGTAGCAATTCAACTTAAAAAAAAAGTACAAGAGTGTCGGTGGCCAAGTGGCTAGGGCCGTTGACTTCCATTCGGAAGTTCGCGGGTTCAAGCCTCGGCATATAAGTACTAATGTGTTTTCGATTTTCGAATTAATATGTTCGTTTTATCGACGCTCTTACGGTGAGGGAAAACATCGTGAGGAAACCTGCACTACTTGCCATTCAAAGGTTGTGTATGAAGTAGACCAACCCGCACTGGGCCAGCGAGATCGACTATGGCCTGTTCACCCTATAAACAGGGTAGGCTCGAGGCCTTCGGTGGGGACGTATATGAGCTACAAGAAGTTTTATTTATGTTGTATTTTTTTCAACAGGTAAGTTAAATATGTTTTCTTGTTTCACGCCCGTTCTTTTCTTTATTTCCACTAGTATTATATATCCCGTGTTTATTTCGCCTCTGGTAAAATTAAATAAATTAACCACAGGATGCGATGTCAAATTCCTTTCATCAGAAGGTCAATATTGCAAATTTAACGTTGCGTGAATCATAATATTATACTATTTCAATGAAACACCTTTGACTCACCGCTTTATTGCTACTGCTCACCTTTGACTCACAATCTGATATTGAAGAAACTACTCATCATTTCTATTGATAGTTCTTCGAAACTATAACTAAGTGGTAGACGCAGCACAATTTAAGTTCTTTATAAGACTGCTTAGAATTTTTGTTTTTCTGTGGACTTTAAACAAGTAAAAAAACTATTCTCGCATTATAACTTTGCCTGGTACACAAATGCTTATGTAACTTTTTTAGCGAATACAGTAATTGAATATTGGATTGAACGGACACCTTCATTTTTATTGCGATGATATTTAAATAGTTACACAGGTGAGCGCCGTTGCCCCTTTTTACCCAACTAAGACAAAGCAATAAGAAGGGTTGTGATTTTGTTTGTTATATAATAGAGCGTAACTTGGCCGTAGCTGTGTTGTAGTTTTTTCGAATATACAAATATTTAATTTGACTTAAACATGGACTTAAGTTAGTCTAATTCTGAGTCGGGGACCACGTCGCGGTTATTATTTCTAATGGCAACAAATTAAGGCCAAAATCTTGCAGTGAATGCGGCGTTTCCTTTCAGGACTTTCCTGGTTATAAATCCCACTTTTATGTGAGTTTTCAGAAGCATTAATTTGCGTGCGCGAGCTAAACTTTCCTCCGGTCAAAACAATGTATGCTAACAGTCGTAAACCGGGTTTTCGTTCCGTTGGACTGTACGGGCTATTCCCAAGCAAGACAAATCAATTGTTCTTTTTAAAAAAACTTATTTTATTTACGGGCTCTGTCTAATTTGAGTCAGACTGCCGTGTGTGAGATTTCCCGACATATTTATGTATATTTTATACGTATACACAAGCTTTAAAATTATTATTTCACTCATTCGATCTTAAAGTTCTGTTGAAAGTTATTTTTTGAGATTTTACATATTTTGACGAATACATTAAATCACTGTTAATTTAACTACGAGTATTACCCAGTATAACTAAGTACGAGTATATAAAAAAACAAATATTTCTAAAACATTTTCGGATTCTACTTATCAACTGAGGCAGGCACTAAAACATAATATTTCATATTGGTAACATTTAATCCATTGCTTTATTTTACAATATGTACCAATCGAAAACCACCCTTGTGCTCTACACCGCAAGGTGTCGTGTAAATTTTCATATAACGGCCGTTTTACAGCTCGTAAACGTGGCAGATCTGCGACTTATTGATTCTTTATTGCATCGTTTTGTTTCGCGCCCGTGTGGTCGCACTGTTACCTTTCTATTTATATATCTGTACCTATTCTTTGATATTACTTGGAGCTCAAGAAAGATTAATATAGTGATGCTGATTTGGGTATGAATCTTATTATTTTGAAGTAAGGTGTAAGGTGAAGTTTGCGAGCAGATTGTTTTGATTTCTAGGAAAGCGAGAATAGTAATGCAAATTTTGTTGTGAATCCTTTAAGTAAGATGATTTACTTACTTTACTTTCTTTTAGAAGTAAGAGAGTTTAGTGAGAGTAATTGTATTAGTTTGCAATATTTATTCTACATCTTTAAGTACAATATTGCTGTATTTAGTTTAATTTACTCATAAAAAAAACATAGTTCTCCGTTAACTTTTTTAGCCTACATCATCCCAAATAATAATAATAACACAAACCATAGAAGTCACAAAAAACCAGTGCCACTTACGCTGCAATTTCTATGGGATTAGCGAGTAGGGTGACCAGGCTGGCATAGGGTACGAGACAATAGCGCTGGTCCGCGCGGCGCGTGGCGCAGGCGCAAGCGGGGGTGAGGGCAGGCGCGGGGGGAAGGGGGATGTAAAGTAATATTTGCTAAGGGACACACGGGTGACACGCGCGCAGTACTTTTGTTTTGCACCTATGACAGGGGTTTTGAACATTTTCAATTGCTTTGCGAAAAATACCTATGTGTTTTTTAGTTGCTTAGATAACATTCTTGAATTCGATAAAGCATTTATGTATTTTTCTTTATTATGAAGGAAAATATTTTATTTTACACTTGCTTTTACTAAAAAATACTTGAAAATTCCACTGCTTTAATTTATATATTTCGACGCAAATTTAATTTAAAAAAAATTCATGATACTTTTGTGACAAAACCATTTAGAATACTGGTAATACAGCTGCGTTTATTACTTTTAATATAACAGTTGCGAACCCCTGCCAGCTTAACTATCCAGCATGGGGTTGCGCGATAAAAAGATAATGCGGGATAGACTCGTGCGCAGCCCAGACTCACAAGCGTGCCCTAATGACGCACCTATAGTGCACACGAGCGAGCGGTGAGCGGCATTGTGACGTCACAGCATTGTGTGCACCCGGCTTATCGCGCCTGCGCCCACCGCTTGTGACATCGGTGACGTCAAAGGGTGGAATTTAATTAGGTTTTTTAAAAACCAGTTTTTTTTAGGTTATGCAAATGATGTATTCAGTTTCTTACAGCAGATTGCTTGTAGTAGCTTGGGTTTTAGCTAAGTATTTTTTTTACAAAAAGATAATGTTATATTTTATTTTATAAAAAGAAACTTGTGACTTAGATTTAATTTTATTTTTTATCCTGCTAGTTTCGATATAAAAATTTGCTATATTGCAATGTATTTTGTTTAAAATAATTCACATGTTTATAAATATAATTATAACATAATTCACAACATATTTTGTTTGTTTAATGTTCGGTAAACAAATATTGCAAGAAAATTAGTGTTATTTTAATCCAAATCATACTTACCAGAATGATCCACAAAAGCCTGTACAGTTTACATTGATTAAGTTTTTGTAAAGTAATAATGTTAAAAGGTAGTCTGCTTTACATATTTCGTGTCTATAATATATTAATAAAACAAAATTTTAAGTTATCAAATTTTTATCAAAATTTTGAAGACAAATTAGCACCATTTTATATTTAAAAAATGATTAGAAATCGTAAAGCTACAAAACTTACCTACCCCAACAAAAAAATCATAATCCTTTCCCAACATTTTTCCAACACCCTGTGCAGTAAAAATAACAAATGAGCTTAATTATAATACCTTGGCACCCTTACCCCTACCGATGGGGAGAGGTGACACGCGCGGGAATCGAACTGGGAACCGGACGATCAGTGAGGACCACTGATGCGAGAGTAATCGCGGGAATATTGTTTACTTCTGCTTTTATTGCTCGCTATTGTGTGATTTACGGTTATTTGGGAGTAAAGAAAGAAGTTAGGATGTTTTGGAAAAAATGTGATTTACTCAATACATTAAATAACAGTTTTCATAATTTCATTTAAATACCATCATAATAACCTACTTTCAGTCTTGCGGCTCCAACCACGTTAACAGTGTTACCGTGGGAATAAGGAATAATCCAGCGGTAAAAGGTAGCGTATGTTACTACTGAAGATCTTTTCTCTCTTTATATATAAACTTTTCTCAAAAACAAAAAAAAATCAACACTTTCCTAGCAAATAGTAATTTTAATCAGACAGTTGGTATTTCCCTCCGCACAACTTTATACATATTTCTTTAACCGTCTTCGTCGCATCAGTTAGAAATTTTAACACATTTTTGACGTTGGTTACCTTTTCGGCCCATTACAACTTCATCTACAGGTTTTGATAAATTTAATTATTGGTGCTAAAATATACTACAATATATTTTACAAAGAAAGAAACAGTCACGTATATATACAGGTAATGTATTATTAAATAAAACATTTTACGCGGTATTCGTGCTGGAATTTAGTATAAGCAACAAAAATAAATAGGTAAGTAGGTACTCAGTGACCAAACTTTTTCTGAATTCTATAAAACTGTTATATTTCCTATCCAACCGTGAACCGTAGTTAAAATTTCTGTCACATGTGTTTCACAGTTTACTTCACCTAACAATAGCAACCCCTTTAAAATTATTAAAACTTCACCATGTCACTCCTGAGCTATCCTACCATATGCGCCAACTATAATCTGCACTAGACTATAATCGGCCGGCATACAGCTTCCCACACACACCCCGACTTTCCGTGGGTATAATAGTGTGACTGTCTATTGTTCTCGTGCGATAAATCATGAGAGTGTCGCGCGACTAAAAATCATTGCCGTAATTTATTGTAGGTGCGGGGTTATTACTTGGTACACACGATGCGATGGAGTAATAATCATATTATTATTCGCCATATTTACTTAATTTGATTAATACTTGCAATTTTTCGCTGTTGAGTCATCATCATCATCACCATTTCAGCTAAAAAACGTCTGCAGCTGGACATTTAAGTCTCTCCCATAGAACAACAACATAATAAGAATGTGATTGATGTTTTCACAAGATTAAGAAAAGTAAATTTATTAAAATGCAACTTCTTACAAAAAGAAGACATTAACCGCATGAGAATGATAAAATTGAAGAATCACAATCAGAATCTTCTTCTTCTTCTTGTTCAGTCGGTCCCTCAATGCTGAGGATCGTGGCCGCCATGTCTGTGGAGGGTGCAGATGGGTCGCCTCTGGGCCCGCTCCTGCGCCGCGAGCAGCGCCTGGTGATCCCGGAGCCTGGAGTGCTTGCAATCAGAATGGTCGAGTCGAATATTACTAGTACCAAAAATGGATGGAGGATGCAAAGTGGTCAAAAGAAGTGAAGAATTGTAATATACAGAAAAATAATATAAAGTATCTCAGATCACTAGTAGTTTATATTACTTAATTAATAGCGCTTGAATATTCTCTATCATCTATATTATAAATTTTACATAATATAGGAAAATAGTCAAATGGCCACCTAACTGCTACAAATATGGGATTTTTTTAAATATAACTTCACACTTGTAAATAATAACTGAATAATTACTAGAAGTATGTAGACCTGGAGCTTTTTTTTCAGAGCTCTTTATAAGCGACTAATAATTCTTTATCCTATTAGTATCATTGGCAACACACATTGATCATAAATGTTCATCTTACCTACTGCTCTGCCTAGTTAAATTCGAAAATTCAATAATTCAAATATTATTTTTACCTACCCTCAGTTACTAAGCTAAATCGTTCAGTGTGTCACGTTGATCCAAATCATAACAGTGGAGGTGAGGGCGAGTTTTTGTCCGCCATTTTGATTGTAACGGTCGCGGGCGCAGCGAGCATTGTCGATAGGTGCGCGTGCGACTGGCTACAATCAATGCGGGGAAACGTCATTGTGCATCAGATATTATATTATATTCATAATTGAAGGGAAAAATTGTGTATAATTAATGAAATGGATATTCAAATTAATATTTTTCACTACCATGTAAGTATTTTTTCTTGAAAGCATTCAAATTAAGTAGGACAATATTTAGACTAAGGATAGTAAAGTCAATTAATAAAAAAAATCCAACTCATAATAATATCGTGAAACTATTTTGTAATAATACCAATTTGTAGAGCTGCAACCCCATTTACATTAAGAAGTAAAATGTCGCATCGCTAGTTTACAGAATTAGTAAAATAATGAAATCAGTTCTTCTTGCACCTAATAAAAAAGAAATGGAAAAAAATATCCTCCATTGCAGCAAAGTGCATTCCCTGCTTGGGGCAGCAATCTAATAAACTGGCCGATCCCCGCTGAGACTGTCCGATTACGCGCTGAAATCTTGTTACCCTACCATGATTAATACACGCGTCCCGAGGTGCTCGCATTAAGTGGACACCCGCTTCCTAAAATAGAAACGTAATCTGATTATCGAATACATTTTCAATATACGTTTCATAAGTTTTTGTTTGTGTTTACGTTATAGCAAAGTATATCAGCTTGTTCTTCAGTATATAGTAATATTATAAAATGTCAACGTTTAATTATTTCGTATTAATTGCAATAATAAATTATCACGCAAAAAAGGAATAGAAAGGAATAGAAAATTCTTTAATTCCAGAAAATCAATGCTAGTCTTAAAGCTAAAGACTAATCGTAATGAATTAAACAGCGTGTAAATTATTTCTACGCTAATAAATAATTAATTTGTTTGATTTGAAACAAAATACCTACACTTCCTATATGCTTTTGCAAAAATAGACGTTTTTCAGCTGAAATGATGATGACGATACTTTTTACTGCGATAAAATGTGATACCGATGCGGGCAAATCAAATATAAAGCCTTGAATCTTTTTTTAAACACAACAATTCTATTCCATATCTATTTAACCTCGAAAAACTAATATAATTTCTAATCTTATTTTATTTTATTTTATTCGGGAAGTTAACAGCAATCACTTACAAGGTATACAACTAAAAGGATATACAAAATTCCAATAACAAACTTCCACATATAAGCTTAAAATACTTAGACATCTAAGAGCACCGACTCAAACTCTACAACACCAAATACAAATTGATCAACAGCCTGCTTAGAAGTCCAAGCGTTATGGTCCGGTTCATTTTCGACCAAAAGTGCTCTAGAACTTGAGTTTCATCTGTCACTCCTGCAAACGGCAACGACTCCCACCGCCGGACTCCTCCCGATGTCCCGAACGCGAAACTGATATACAATTACAATTCTACTCTCAAACCTAAGTATCGTCGTATCAAGCAAGAAACACCAACATAACTACACATACGTAACCCATTGTTCCACTCACTCATTCATGAAAAAGCAGAAACAGAACAGGTACCTACCAAATGAAACAATCGTCCACACACGCAACGAACCAAACTAAACCAAGCCCTTACATACAGCCTCACTCCATAATCGCTCACTGCCAGACCCACGCATATTCTGCTCGTTAAAAAGGTACACCGAGGTGGTCCACGGACCTTCTCAATTGAAGGTGGTGTGTGTCCACCCGGTCTGTTTTTTACCCGCCCGATTTATACATATTACCAGTCATATCGCTTTGCAAAAAAAAAATCTGGAGTACACACGAATAGGAATATAGATGTATTTTTTTCCACTAAAACTAGTATCTAAAAAAATATCTCTATTAGGTCTATATTTTAATCAAATAAAAAAAAACATTGAGGTGCTTAATAAAAATGCAAGCGGAACAGTGCACAGTAAAAGATACAATGGATATTCAAGTAAGTATTAGCTGCCCATCTTGTCCTGTCACCTGCACGCGAGAGGACTTGATGAAGGCTACTGACGACGCTATTCGTGTGGCTGGTTTTTGGGCCGAGACTGTCTGAGTTTGCCGTCGACTCGAAAAGAAGAAGAAGAGTAAGTAAATTATATCTAAAACGACAAAAAACTTTTAAAAGTATTGTCTATCGAAAATTATTTTTGCAGATAATAGATATAGTCAAAAAATAGAGTCAAGTTTACTTCCACCAAACTGAGAGTTTTAAAAACGGGAAGTTAGATCATTATCGTCATCATCTCAGTCAGCCTAAAGACGTCCACAGTTGAACAACATGGAAAGATGGGAAGTTAGATACATAATTTGAATTAAAATTATCGTCACTTTCAATACGTTTTTGCTTGACTTAAAAGAATAGTGGCAAGAAATCATTACCAGGATATGTGATTTGTGTTTTTCGGGCGATTGTCAACTTGGCCGAGTGGATACAGGCCCATTGAAGGTACGGCTAATGGCCCAAATTAATAATTTCCTACGATGCGGGTGACCCCCGATAGTCGCCAACCTTTTGTCACTTAATTGGGTATTTTCACTTATTGTGTGTAAATTGTTCTGAATTTAAAAGGACGTTAACGCGTAATAGGTGGGGTATTATTTTGGTTGAATGGTTGGTTGTTTTCTTGGTTCTTATTCCGAGTTTTTGTTTTAATCTTGTTTATAGTATACTCGTAAGTCTGTAGTATTGATTAATTATAACAGCGGCCAAATATTGTACAGTACAATTTTAGGATTGTTCTTTATTGAAGGAAGAGTACAGCCTATACAAGGTAAGGCTACAGTGGGAACGTAGGTGAGTCAAAAACGAACATAAACACAGGGTCACGGTTATCTTTTATAAAAATTTTGATACTTATTTTAGCTTCATAACATCAACGAGAAGAATATAGCTAAATTTAAAATTAGGAGAATATCAGCGCGAGAATTAAACGCTAAAACATTTAACAAAATCTACCCACATGCGGCTGTAGGGGTCTATTCTGTCACCTTTACTACAAAGGAGAGTAAAATTTAATTGAAACTATCAAAACTGAGGGTAAAAGTATAACGTTACACCGCGCATGCGGGCGCTATGTCTAAAGGTCCCGGTAGACGCAGTAGGGTTCCGAAATACGGGACATTCTGATGCATATTATTATCCCGTTCCCCACATCACATATCATTCACAAAAAAGATATGAGTGCAAATTGTTTTTCGCTTTTCGATATAAAAATAATTTAACATGATATTTGGTGTTGTCCCTAACATTTTTATTGCAACTTAAAGAGAATATTTTATGCTAATAATTCATGCTCTACACTTTTTTTGTCAATTGTGAGCTGACACAAAAGTAAAATCAGAAACAATAGAGATTAAATCCATGCAAATAATATAAACATTAAATATGATTTCAACTACAATTTAACTTTTCTTAAGATACCTACATATTTTTATAAAAAGGTCTTGTATTAAATTGTATTTGTTATGTGTATCAACGATACATTTTTAAATAAGTAAAAACTAGTCCCGTTATTACATCTTACGGGACTGAATAGTTTTGTAAAGGTGGCAACTCTAGTGACGGGTGCGGGCGACACCTTACAAAGTGCTTTTATTTAATTTTACACGAACACACGCGTGCGTAGTTCTCAAAGGGTCGAGTCTGTGCTAACTAGCTAGTTGGACCTTTACGGCCCTTTCATGTTAAAAGGCTTGAAAATGTGTAGCTAGTTTAATCTTTTCATTTACTATTTATTTATAACTAGCTGTCCGCCCCGCGGCTCCGCCCGCGTTAATATAATATAAAAAAGACATTTTGAAAATCTTACTTCAAATTTAAACATTAGATTTTGACAAAATTAAGTTTAGTTAAAGTAACAGGTCTAAAAGTTACAGAACATTACTTTAAACTTTAATAACTTTAGACAAGTCAAATGACGGTATAAAACAACGTAACCCTAATAAACTCCGAAGACAGTATGAAACAATCGTAACTATTTTATATGAGAACTGTATAAAAAATAAGAAAAACAGACATAACAGCCTAACTTACGAAAAACAATAACAACACCCACTCAGTAAAATATTTTACTCCATACACCTAATGAAGAGTATCCTGTAGTAGAGAAGAGCGATAAAATTTCGTACAGTCAAAAACACGCTAAGCTGAAATACATGGACTTTGCACCGTTCTTATTTCCGTTGAATAAGAGAGAGAATCGTGATGCGGGTGTTCACCTTTCGCTGCACTTGACCGTATATGTTGCAGTTAAAGCAATTGAGCACCTCTATACGTCGTACCGTACCGGGCCTGTACCTGCGGCTATCTCCTAAACTACTACCAATTGGAGCCATGTGGGTCACGAAAACACAAAACTTATGGAGTTGACATTCTTTTTAAACTACTTTTTTGACTTTCTAGAATCATTTTCCGTCATTTTGAAAAATGATGGTTTACATTGTAACTGATAATAATGTTGTGTATTTTATCATGAATTTTAATAATGAAATACTGGGTTTAAAAGTTGTTTTTCAACTCGATATAATAAAATAATATCCGCTACCTAAACTCAGTAGTATAAAGCAGTAACCTACATCTAAACTGGTAAAGACGTAGAAAAACACATTTAACACAAAGACACACAGAATTACCACTGAATACCGAATAGTACTCCATAATAGCACACCAACAGTAATACAACAATTCAGATATTAAAAAATGAAACACAAGAAATAAAAGAAGAAACAAAGACACAATACTTTTTACAAAAATATTTTTTTAAATTTGTTTAGCTAGCTCTAGGTTTTGAGTCCGTATCCAAGATTTGACGTAAAAACGAGTAAATCTTTCACGAAAGATAATAAGTAAGTGTCCATCCACCATCTTTTGTATATTACTAAGAGCATGAAAAATCGCGCTTATTTTGAGGTAATATACAATACCTACAATACAAATTATTATTTTTGACACCAAATCAGAAAACACATAAGTTATTACAGTGGATACTAAAACAAAGTTGAGTCAACAGGTAACTCTACCAGGCAAACTAATATAATATTCAATTCACTCAATCAAATTCTATCAAAACTTGTCGTCTCCATTTATTCCTCTGGCATTCACGTGAGCTATCGGCTAAATTGTCGGCTGAGTCACGAGCACCTGGAGCGCGGGCGATCACCTCATATTCACGCATCTGGGTTATCAATCAAACAATCATTGCTCCTGATCTCATGATGGAACCTGGACCAATGGCAGAAGCTTTCGTCTTATCAGAGACTGTTTGTAAACGTTGTGCTCGAGATTTTAAAGAAAGGCAATGGTTAAGTGAAAGACTCTACAATTTTAATGATATATTGCTGGGTAAATATTTTTACAGCACTTTAAATGGTCTTCTCTTTTCTCGTACATATTAAGTTTCGAAAATAGACGTTTCCTGTTTAAAGTATTTATCATGCTAGTCATTTTCAAAATTCCAAGTAAAGTACCTATGTAATAAATTTGAACACTGACAACTGCCACTCTCTATATCATTTCACATACTTTTTGTACACCATGAACTTTAATAATTGTTCTGCCCTTGAACTCTGTACTCCGAAGTTTCTCTTATTAACTGTACCGCCTACCGGTTAAGCTCTGCGGGTTCCACGAAGCGGCTGCCAAAGCCCCTTTAAAAAAAATACATATGTTATGTAAAATTTGAAGTACATCGCGTAGCTGACATCAAATGGGCCAAACATCACAACAAGTTGCAGCGTAATGGACATAAAATTGTACTCTTAGCTTTGTGAATTGAGTTCCTCAGCCCGCATCATGGCGAGACGTCAATTGACGCCAATCAACTGAGCAAGGTAATAATAACACTATGCCGCACAAATTGAGAAGGTATTCCAAAAAAATGCGTGTGCGGGACTGAACCAATGAGGTGTCCGGATAAGATCTGCAACGGTTTTCACTAATAAGCGGTTTGAGTCGCTTTGTGCCCGCCGGAGCATTTGAATGATTAGCCTGTATCGTTTAGATTAATTTACAGTTATGCTTTCATCGTGGGACTTTTCATCTGATCTTTAACCCGTGAAGTTAAGGAAATTACTAAATTAATTTTTTTAACAATGCTTTGCAACGCTTTTTTTGGGTTATCGACGTTTATGATCGAACTAGACGGAACTACGAGTAAATGCGTTCGATTGAAATTTGAAATCCACTTGTGTGCTAAATTTTTTGTTATCACTGTATTCATTTGGATTTATTAAATACACAACGGTTGAGTAGAACTACTCATGTTTATAGTACTTAATTCATTGTTATTCTAACCAAAATCTAGACTCCAAAACGTCTTTCTACACGCCAGTCGCCATCCTTCCTACAAAGTTTCCTTTACCGTCTTAAATTACCTGTCATCACAGTCTCCAGCGCCATTACTGGCGGTGTCACTAACCTTGTTAACTCAATCCAGCGCTCAGCGCTCCCCAGGTCTCAATTAGTTCAATGAAGCTCCCTCCAGGTGCGTTGACGACGGTGCGAGGTCACATCATAGCGATGGCGACTGCTATGACTATTGATATGGGTGATAGCGATCGCGTGTTGAAATTTTATAATTATGATGAGGGTAGCTGTTTAATTGATACGGCAAGTAGTATGGTTTAATAAAGAGTGTTTGTAATTAATCAAGGTTTAGTAGAGACGTTTTAGCCCTCATTACTTTTTATTTTATAATTATACCTTTTACATGTTTCTGTTTGCCTTGCGTAGCTATGTATATCGTTCTATTTTCATTGTTTATAAGAGCCTAAGGTCAACTTTCATCATTCGTACTTATAAACTTAGATTAGATAGAATAAAATATAATTACGTGTAATAAATAAAAGTACCTGCTTACAATAACAGGAATTTCTACAATGATAATTTTGAAATAAAATTAAAAATAATTTTCCATTGTTTTGCAGATTGCTGTTTTTCATAAAGCCAATTATTATTTATATTTTTTTTAAAGAGTTAGAACTCTACTTACCATCTTTGACAACGAAGGCGGATTTTAATATTTTTTTACAGAATATTTATGATTTTGATCAAATTAATATAAAAGACGAAAGTACCAAGCGCTCATAAACACAGCAGGGTTATAACATCCCTTGTTAGTTGTGGGGGTACCATAGGTTGAGACTCTACTACAGAATATAAAATAGTAAAGTTGACTATTATACTTCTGACTCTTTTTAAGACGGTTTTGATAATCATTTCACTCTTAATATTTCACGATTTTATCAAAATTACCTATCAATAAGTCAATATGAAAGATAAAAGTACCAGGCACTCATAAACACAGCAGGGCTATCCCATCCCCTGTTAGTCCCACATGTGTACGGCGTACGGCACACGAGCTCCCCGTAACTAAAGCGCCGTGTGCGCCGCGTTATTAATTCAGGTGCTGAGTTTATGTGCCGAACGTTCTGCGGTAGGATGTAGGTACTTTGTTATGATTTTGCTTTTATATACACTTGACATTATATAAAATGAACACATGTCCCTGCCCAAGCTCAATGATTTAATTTTTTTTGCTTCGATCTTCGATTTATGAATAGACCTCAAATAGTGGTAAAAAATAAAAAACACATCATTAATTTGACAAATTGTTCTAAAATGTCCAAAGCAAAAATTGAACATACTTACTTCAAACTGTAACTTTCAAGAAGAGGAAAACTCAGCTGTCTCTATGGAAGCATTGTACTTACTTTTTATTTTGCATATAGACCTAGCGTTTAGATTTCCAGTGCACTTTACAGAACTTTACATGATCTGTTCAATCAATAGGCTCATAGCTAGTATGTTTCCAATCATAGCACTTACAGTTACCCCGAGTGTTTGGTTAAGTGCAGACAGGAGGCAGGAGTGAGTGTGTGGCTTGTGTTATGAACGTACCTTTTGTCTGCAGATTGATTGGGCTGGCTCCTCCGGGACGATCGGAGGCGGCGGCTATATTCTGGATACGATTTATTCATATTTTCCAGCGTTAACAGTTTTTCCCGTGGGAATAAAGCATTTTTTCGCGGTAAAAGGAAATCGGTTCAGTGGTTTTTGAGTTTGTTCATTACAAACATACACACAAAAATACAAATCTTTCCTCTTTATAATATTAGTATGAGTATGATATGATTTTAAAGAATTCAATTTCAATGTTTAGCATCGTTATCTTTTACGCAAGTTAAGTTTTTACATAATAATATTTTTCATTTGGTTTTATGATATCTTACTTCGAATAATCATTTGACTTGACTTGATGTTAAATTATTTCCTTTTAACGCTGGTGCGTAAATTTTTAAAATAGATAAATTTTGTAACACGAACATGAAATCTAGGATATTTTTATTAACAGATGGGATTTTCAAAATTTTGAAAGTTTGGTCACCTAATCGCCAGAATAGAATTCGTTAAATGACAAAATATTGTTACTTTTTACCATGGGAGAAAATTAATATTCCTTATTAATATGGGTAACCACATGGTTAAATAGAAGCTATAGCTGCATGTGGGAAGCCACGGTTTGAAATGTAGAGTTTATTTAATTGCCTTTTTTTTGTTATGGATGGATACCTACAAGTCCAAAATAAAGTTATTATTATTATTTTAACAAAAGTTTATATCAGAATAAGCCGCCACAATTCTTGCAAGGGCCCAACCCTTCGCTGCATTGAATTAGCTGACACATAACAGCGGCGGCGCAGGCGGCGGCGGCGGCGGCAGTAAGAATCGTCCGTAACGATCAACAATCAGCTGAGGTTTCTCACCAAACATCACCCATAGGGGAAAGGGTTGTTGCAACTGACGGCCCCTGTCATGACATGATCATTGACGTTTATGGTTCTTGTCTTGACTACTTACTCGTAAAATCGATATAATAAAACTGTAGAGGTCGAAAATCTGTACTGTACATAGAAAAAAATTGCTAGAGACCGAGTCAGGGGGATGTAAGAAGTAATGTCACATATTCCAGATTTAAAAATATATATTGTGTCTCTGTCTGTGTATCTATTTGTACGGGCTAATCTCCGAAACTTTTGACCGATTAAAATGAAATTTTTAGCATGGTGAATACTTTTAATCGCGGAAAATTGAAGAATTCTCGTGGGATAGGTAAAAATTACTACCGAAAAGTCGGTAAACGACGCAGGCGTAGCCCCTGACAGACAGCTAGTGGTGAAATAAAAGCTGACTGTGCACAATTAAATGACATCGAAGTAGAAAGACAGACTCGTTAGCTAGGAGACTAGTCGCTTCATTTCGATTAAGCAACTTAATCAAATAATCTAATCTAAATACTTCGTGGACTATTTATTGGTCGTGCTTTGAAGGAGAAAATGGTTTCGAATAAAAACCCTTTGATCCTGTTCACCCTATTTTAAGGGTGGGCTGGAGCCTCGGTGGGGACATAACTATTAACCAGTCTATCTATTGACTGTCAATAATATAGCAGCCATTAGTTTTTAGGCTCCACACAAGCTAAATCTAACGCTCAAATACAGTCTCCCCGCGATAAGTTACGCTGGTTACGCGCGTGCACGTACAATGAGCGCAATAACAGTAACATTACGCCGCCTGTACGCGAATTTACGCGCGCGATGAATAATTCCAACAAGAAAGGTATTGTACGCAAAATGTGCTATTCGTGGCGCCTGCTAATAGTATGGAAATACTTAACTATGTATATAGATCTAAACTAGTAGGTTTTGTGTTGTTACTTCGCGTTTGGATTATTTGATATTTTGAAATATGTTAATTTTTACATAAATTGTTTCCACTTCAGTTCAGTTTGGCTATCTGGAATTTTCTACCGATAAGTAAGGTTAGTTCATTTTATTTTTAAAAAGTTTTTTTAGGACGTCAATTTCTACACGATAAACGATATTTAATTGAACAAAATGGACAAAAATAATGACGATTATTATGTAGTTTAATAAAAAATAAAATAAAAAAAAGTTATCTTAAGGCTTTATTTCATAGAACAATAACAAAAGAATAATTAGATAAACACTAGTCTACTAATGCTACTTATATAAAAAATCAAAAATTCAAAATTCAAAATGTGTTTATTCAAACTAAGATTTTACAAATCACTTTTCGACGTCGAGGAGGGTTCACGATTTGGCTGTCTTCTGTGGAGAAGAACTCAATAATAATATAAATATGACGTATTTATGAAATGGACACCATCTTATCATCATAAATCTAAAATTAAAAAATTTCAGATAGGCACTTGGTGTGAGATTTCAATTCAATCTTTTTGGGCACCAGTCCACACATCTCATTATTATAAATTTTAGTACCTACACCTGCTAAGTAAGGAAAGACAATAATTTATTGTGTGAGAAATAATAATCATTTTTTATTTATTTACCATCTCAAATTTCAACACACAATGCCTCCTTCGACTATTTAGCTATTATGTCAACTTACACGGTATTACAACCCCAAAACTTTTAGGTAAAACAATCCGCGAATGGTAATCCACGTGGAGAATCACCGATGACCCGTTATGCCCTCGTTTGCCTGAAACTGAACTCAAACATGGGTAAATTTAATCGCGAAGGGCCAGCAAACAAGGCTTAAGTAATTACCGGCATGTCGGCTATGTTTTAATAACTCGCGCTGGGTTTTTCCTGCTAGCTCCGCAGCATTGTCTCCTGCTAGGGTAAACGGAGAAATATGAATCTCGTCCCCCACAATTCTTATTCTAGTAGCGTCTTTTTTATAATTTCTATACGGATGATTAAAGTAGATTTCGTTTCAATGGCTAACAATGGATAAACAAAAACAATCAATCAATAAATTAAATTCAGCAGAGCTTGATTTAATAACTAATATTTACCTAGAAACGCAAGAATAGTTCAATAAAAATAAATTTAATATACCTAGAGTCATGTCTTCTTCTTCAATATTGTTCATTTATTGCCGTAACCCAACAAAAAAAAAATAAGTCACGGGTTTTGATTTTTCCCTTTGATGATTTTTCTTCCTGGAGGCAATTCCGTGGAGGACAACGGGAATAGACCCAACGCGCGGTACGTGTTTGGCCGTTTATAGGTAATTTCGGGTAGCGCGGTATCGCCACATCCGCAGCCGAGGGTTAAGTAATCTGTAAGCAAATCGAGAGCTCGTACTCGTTATGTTGTTTTAGGTTATTTGGATTAGGCTCAGGAATTCGGTATGACTCTGATAGCTAAAAGATTTTTTTTTTGTATGTTCCACAAATTGATAGTACCTACTTAGTCCGAAAAGGGGGCAGAAATCTACAATCTGTATGGGACGTGACAGTTTATAGGCAAGATCAGAAAGTGGGCAAATGCCGAACAGATCCTTTTTAAGATGCCGTAGTAAAAAAAAAAGATCCAACACAAAAAATAAAAATTCGTAGCAAAACTTCAAAAGATGCAATCTTCTTTATCATGATTAAGTCTAATTTTAATTTACAAGAAAAAAATATTGTAACAAAAAAAGACATCTGCCCAAAACAACGATATTTCTTCACCGCAACATTCAATTTCTAATATAAAAACCAATCTATCAATCTGTAAACATCCTTCGACTTTAATCAATGTCATAAGAGCTCTTACATCCATCAGGCCATATTCAATCTATCGCATCGCCCGCAGGTATCACCCGCTCATACAACTCCATTGTTTGAAATGTAAGCAACCTCCCCACGTGCAAGGTACAGCTAATAACTCGCTTGTGTATCGTACACTATTAATATTGGGATGAATTTTAGTTAATATGAAGTGTTTGCAGAGTATTTTAGTTTGGCAAACACCATTGTGTGCTTGTATGATGAGAGTACCTCAGGGTACGTCTTGGGGTGCTTATTATTCTTTGTTTATGTTGATGAATCAATCTAGTTTAGCAAATAATATTTTATTGCACAACGAAGGTACATTTGCCAGGTAATTATTGTCTATTTTACTAATATCGGTTGATCGAAATAGGTATCTATCAAACCAATAACAAGTATGAATTTATCTCTAAAAAAATACATTGCTTCATACAAAACAAATACGGTAACTATCCTGTTTTAAATCTTAGTATTTATAAAAACATTGCTTGTTTCCTTATCGCGTGGGTGTCGAAGTTACCTCACGACATAAAAGACATAGCCTCAAGTACTACGGTGTCAGACAGAACTATTAAATCACCTTTACGCTTCTGACATGACTATTGATTAAAATATTAAATGGACTTTTGAGTTCATCATCTTCAAAACGTCAAAAACGTCGATTTCTATAATCAAATCACTGTTGTACTTTTTACCATTACTGCGTACTAATCTACTAGCTATTTTGATATCAAAATTACTGAACAGAGTAACAAACTGCCAACAATGGCTGCGTACATGTATCCTATAAGCAAGGGTACGATAAGACAGCGATCCGTGCACATACCTCCAAGTCCCGGAAAGGTTGAAAGTAGTTGCCAACTGCGAGAGTATATCTCCATTTGGGGACCCTCGGGCCATCCGAATACCTTGCAAAAGTTAATATCAGTATAACGCTTCAGGCGCAGGCTACGAAGTTAGAGGAATCTTTGTTATATTACGACAATAGCGTATTCATAAATGTCGTTTTTAGGTAGTACCTACATTATACCTCTCGAAAGTCCAAAGCATAAAGGTATATAAGGTACTAGGTTTAATTGCGAACATGAACATTTCGTAGACATTTTGAGGAATCGGAGGATTAGAATTAGAAAAGTGATGGTCAGAACATACTTATAGAAAGAAGAAAGACTGCATGAAAGACGTTACATAGTAAAAATATGACAGGTTGTGTAGTCTAGCTTTAGACAGGAAATTGAAAACATTTTTCATAGATTACAAATATTTATCATTAACAAATCATTAAAATTCAAAACTCTACCTTTATACTATAGCTCTGCAAAATTACTCTCGAGTGATATCAAGATAAATAATATTGAGCATTTACACCTAGATGAAATAGAAGTAGATAACGCAGGACCGATCATTGTGGAGATCCTTGGGGGAGGCCTTTGTCCAGCAGTGGACGTCTACAGGCTGAGATGATGATGATGATGAAATATAAATCCGGAAAATTTAAGAATTAGAATTTATGACGTTAATTGACTAACAAAGATAATTTTCTTGATCCGCTACTTTCATAGCTACAAATCTTAAGGTCGGCCTGTATCCGCATAGTTGCGAAGTGTCGCTGGTGTTTAATTGTCGCCTCAACCTTTGTCCTGAGCTACCAAGTGCCGAGTGCGAATTGTGAGTGGAAATTTACGGGTGTAGGACTGTAGGTGCGACCCGACCAGAGGCCTGTGTCTTGACCGCCGGAAACAGAGGGTTTCTTAATGGAGTTTCTGAGAATGTTCACGCCTTTGTTATTAATTGTTTTTAAGACATCTTGCATTGTAAAAGTGTTTACTTGGTATCAACAATCCTGATCTCTACCAATGGTATAATTAATATACACAGTTACTTTGCACATTTACAAGTCAAAATGATAACAATGGTTTCAATTGTTTTGAGAGTCATGCACTTATAAGTCTTGTAGATTATGTACCTAAACAAACACTTTACTGAACATTAAAATCAAAAGAAATCTGAATGAAATTAAAGAAAGTGAATTAAAATTTTATGTTTATTTTATGATCAAAAAAGAAAAGCTTGGTATACAAATTTCTATTCTACCTTTTAAAACTCTCACGGTTGTTTGCAACTGCAACGAAATATCGGACACTCACACAAAACAAATGCCACGGTAAATATCCGGTTTTAAATCCTAATAGTTATCAAATTTCCATTGTTAAGGTATGATTGTGACCCCATAAAAGACAAGAGTTAAACTCTTGACGTCTCTTGATTTGCAAAATGAGGATGTTACTGTTTTCGTTATTTCTCCACTAAACTGCAGTGAGATTTTCTTGGTACATATTAATTCCGTTCCTCGCACCGCTGCTTTGAAACTGTCTCAGGGAGATAATGAGACGTTCAGCGGAGTTTTGCGGCGCTGAGACTGCGATACCTTGACACGTCGCTCGCTCAAGTTTACTGAGGGAACTACTAGATTCACATTCTCTTAAATGCTACTATTACATTGCTTGATTTAAATTTACAAGATAATAGATAGCTTTATCACCTATTTAGAAATAAGAAATAAGAAAAGAGGACTAATTACTCAACATTTGTGAAAGATAGAACAGTTTTCAAATTATAATGCGAAAGATTAACCTTAAAAGTTTCTTCTTTAGTTGGCCAAAACGTTTAAATGCCGTCAACAAACATGAGTACCGATAATCCACTGAAATAATCAGCTGCAAACCGCGTATCTGCACACAAATAACTGCGTACGTCACCTCGTAATCGCCGCCGGAAACGGAAAGTCCGCCATATTGTGTGCATCGGCCGCTTGTCGCCCTTCCGCGCCGCTGCACCTGCGATACCCACTCATTATGATTCATGTACAACATCGATAAGCAAATACAACAGCTATTTAACAACAAACAGAATCCATTTTGCCACGTACCAATCTCCAGTAATTGAGATTGTCATGGAACAACAACGATTCAAAAACAGCTTTAACGTTCAAAATTTACAGTCCAATATTGTGTGTGTTCATTATTCAGGTGACAATTTGAATTGCGTCCCGCAAAACAGTTGGAAGCGATCATCGCTGGCAATTCATTTATGCTGTTTTCATTCGAATTTCAGCTTTAGGTAGCGGAATCAAGTGTGGGTTTTGGTTTGTTGAAGGCGTAGGTGTAAATCCCCGTGTAAAATCCGCGTGCGAGACCGCGGACAGGTTTCCGACGGAGCGGCTGGCTGGTTGTACCCCACACCACACAGAAACTACCCACAATTTATTTTCAGCAAAATCGAGGCCATTTAGACTAAGTTTTTATTGTTAAATTAAAATTAAGTTACGGTTTTGAGACTTAATAGGCCGAGAGATTACTTGGTTTACTTCACTTTACTGTTTGAATTTTTCATCAGACTTTGTTTTGTTTTTTTCTTGATTTATTAATTAATTACCTGCCAAAGAACTCATTCCATAATTTTAATAACTATTGCAATAAAATTCTTAAAGTAGGTATATTCTCTATTATTAAATAATATCTTTTACTATTCAAATTCATATTATATCACTATGTAAATGTCATATTTTGTGGAATATGCAGATCACAATACCCAAGAGAGTTATTCAATACTCATAATATTTTTAGAAAAACACGTTTTTATTAAGATCACAAACTTCTCGCAAAGTTTTATTTACATGCAAGTTGTGTTGGAGCATTCCCTCGTGGCAGGGTGTACCTTTTCGGCAGCACGGGCTATTGTTTCGGTGCAAATATGAATTAATTCTGATTTCAGGTGGCCGGCAGATTGTGACGGCTATTGTGCCCACTATCTCACTTGCGCTAAAGGATTTGATTATTGTGCCGTTTATACGAATCGCATTAAAGCCTTTGTCTGGATACTAAGCTCTTATTGGATTTTGAAAGTAATCCTATTAGTTTAGTCGCAAATATTACATTTTATGAATTAAGCTTTTTAGTCTGTAGAATTCGAAATCTTAATAGTCTATCTATAATATTATAAACGATTGTATTGTCGTTGCGACAATGTTAACTTTTATCGTTCCTCAAAAATATATGCTAGTATCCCACTGCTTATATTTCAATCACTTGATTGTCTGAAAGGTAATTTAAGATCAATCATATAATTTTTAGGTACTTTGTAATTATAAATGAAAGAAGACTAGATATTTTTTCGTCAAAAAAAATCTTTATTTACAAGAAATAAAATCCAAACAAACGCTTAACGACAAATTGTAATAGCATCTTTCATCTGAATTTACAATATTTTTCACAGAACCATGTTGACTCCTATGCACTTTAGTTAGAACGTCCGTCCATACTTCAATATTTATTTCTCTTGCTAAAATCCATAAAAACATGAGTCACGTCTATAAGCTACCCAAAAAATATCTTTCCATTAAAACTACCAAATCATCAAGTTTCCGAGTCGTGGCAGCCTCACCGACATCCCGAAATTTTCCAAATAAAAAACCTGCCTCGTCACCGGCAGAGCAGTTTCCACTCATTGTGCACCTGCCACTGGGAGTAATTAATTATCCCCCCCCTTCACTCCTGCTGACGTCATCCCCCGCACCTTGCTTGCTGTTGTGTCAAGGTGATCGTATTGGTTTGTAGGGGCCGGTGGCGCCATGGATTTGATAAGAACTACCAAAATAGTCTATTAGCCAGCACATACGACTAGAAATATTGACCTTGAGAGCGCCCGTATTCCGTAGCGGTAGGGGTGAATTTCGTAGCGCGAATGTCTAATCGCATGTGCTGGCTTCTGTACTTATTATATATAAGTACTTGGTTTTTGCTTTATAATTATTTACTTTTACGATTTGTTAAATAGTTCAATTTATCTGCCTGCAACACAGGATTTTCCCTAGTTCTGGCATATTTTATAATTAGTTTTAATTATTGTTTTAGGTTATAATTATAGATAAGTAAATTATTATTATTAATATTATTATTATACTATATAGTGTCATCTTTCCATAGTAGTGTCCAATCATACCTGGATATTTATAATTATGTTTATATTTAGTTTTAGTTCAGGCATTTGAATTTTCAAAAATAATTTTATTTGCTTTTATGACGATAAACAACGAGTTTCAGAATAAAATTCACAGGTTATTCACTCTTCTATAACAATAATAAATAATTGTGGAAATATCCGTTCTTTAATCGATAAAACAGGTTATAGTAAGTTGAACCTTTGTATACCAATAACAAAATATAAAAAATCGAAGATTGAAACAAACACTTAACCAAATTGTTCAACAAGCTAGTGCAACCCGCCCTAAAAGGTGAGTGTCGTTGATTAACGATGTCGCGACGTGTTTATTGTGAGCCTCTCCGGCATTCTGCTTCCCTGGTAGCCTGACGGCCTGACAGCCTGCCTTCCTGCCTTCCTGCCTTCCTGCCACCGGCTGACTTGCCACAAACTCTCGATGTCTTTGTTTCTCAACTTACTCATATTGTTTTCGCAAGTTGTGTAGTACCTAAATACAGCAGTGCTACATATTTCACCTTATAACAAGGGTCTGTGTTAGCAAAAGTCTCATAAAACAAATTTCAACAAACATTTATTGGACAAAACAAGTTTTTTTTAAATCAGTGTGGACTTGTTCTTTTGTAAAAATATGCATTTTATAGTCAACCCTAAGCTCATTGATCAATTTCTTTTTGTTAATCTGGCATGGTTTAGCTTAAATAAGACTCTGATTTTTTATCATTATCATGGTTTAAAAAAAAAGAAAGGAAGATGGTTGATAGTAAGCGTACAGTATGTCAGAACTTAGACAGTAAGTATGTCAGAACCTTAGAGTATGATTAGAAAATTTTCTGAGGTCAAAACTTAGACAGTATGTCAGAATAAAAATTTTCTGAATGTATCGTATTAAACAACTAAGATCGGTAAATCAAGTAATAGACGTTAGTCAATATACACCTAACTAATATAGAGATTAAAAATATATTGGTGTATAATTCAGACAAAAAGCAACACTAAAATCATGATGGCACGAGTGTCACTTAGGGAAAAATTTAAGGAAAGTAATAGGTATTTTAACATTAGTATCGGAGTACATTTACCACAATTTATTACATGTAAAAAAAAATATAACAAAATTTGCAAAGAATAGTGATCGACATGCTCTTAATACTAGAAATAAAGACAAATTGGCATCTCACATTAGTCGATTGCAGAAAATAAAACATTGTTTTAAGGGCGACTGTATACGCTTTTACAATAAGATTCCTACTATTATACAAAACTTACCCTTAGATAAGTTTAAAGTTGTAGTTAAGCAAAAATTGATTAAAAATGCATATTACAAGATATCTGATTATTTAGAAGACGAATCTCCATGGGAATGAGGTTGCTTGAGTTGGCTATTAATATAATTTAATTTATTAAGATATATTGTACCTATAATTTACATATTAAAAAAAATATATAATTTTTAAAAGATGCGACGCTTGTGGAGTTTATTCGGCGAGCTCTTCTCCACAAAAGACCGCACATTTTGCTTTGCTGAACTCGCCACTAAATGTAACTTTATTTGACTTAACTAAGTGTCCAAAAAAGTGTCCAAAAGTTAAAAATAAATGATTTCATTTCATTTCATTTCATTTCATTTCATTTCATTTCATTTCATTTCATTTCATTTCATTTCATTTCATTTCATTTCATTTCATTTCATTTCATTTCATTTCATTTCATTTCATTTCATTTCATTTCATTTCATTTCATTTCATTTCATTTCATTTCATTTCATTTCATTTCATTTCATTTCATTTCATTTCATTTCATTTCATTTCATTTCATTTCATTTCATTTCATTTCATTTCATTTCATTTCATTTCATTTCATTTCATTTCATTTCATTTCATTTCATTTCATTTCATTTCATTTCATTTCATTTCATTTCATTTCATTTCATTTCATTTCATTTCATTTCATTTCATTTCATTTCATTTCATTTCATTTCATTTCATTTCATTTCATTTCATTTCATTTCATTTCATTTCATTTCATTTCATTTCATTTCATTTCATTTCATTTCATTTCATTTCATTTCATTTCATTTCATTTCATTTCATTTCATTTCATTTCATTTCATTTCATTTCATTTCATTTCATTTCATTTCATTTCATTTCATTTCATTTCATTTCATTTCATTTCATTTCATTTCATTTCATTTCATTTCATTTCATTTCATTTCATTTCATTTCATTTCATTTCATTTCATTTCATTTCATTTCATTTCATTTCATTTCATTTCATTTCATTTCATTTCATTTCATTTCATTTCATTTCATTTCATTTCATTTCATTTCATTTCATTTCATTTCATTTCATTTCATTTCATTTCATTTCATTTCATTTCATTTCATTTCATTTCATTTCATTTCATTTCATTTCATTTCATTTCATTTCATTTCATTTCATTTCATTTCATTTCATTTCATTTCATTTCATTTCATTTCATTTCATTTCATTTCATTTCATTTCATTTCATTTCATTTCATTTCATTTCATTTCATTTCATTTCATTTCATTTCATTTCATTTCATTTCATTTCATTTCATTTCATTTCATTTCATTTCATTTCATTTCATTTCATTTCATTTCATTTCATTTCATTTCATTTCATTTCATTTCATTTCATTTCATTTCATTTCATTTCATTTCATTTCATTTCATTTCATTTCAACTTGTAAAAAAGGCCCTGAAGGGTTCTTACTGAAATTCAGTACAAACCGGTTTTAATCTTAATCTTAATCACTGGCTTTATGAGTTCAGCCGTCTCAGGATTCATGAAGAATGACATAATTACACGTTCCAGTCGGAGCATGGTGGCGACACGACACGACATGGACAATTACTATGATACGTGTGTAGAACCAACTCTGGAAATATGGGTTAAGATTAATATAATTCATAGCCAAGACTCCGTAGATGTGTAGCATTACTGTTGTGAAATAGAATAACCGTTTCTATAATATTGTATTGTGTAATGGCTGAGCCTTTTATCGCCGGTTAGAGATTCTTAACCTCGTCGTGTATTTTATTTGTTTCAATTTGAGATGAGAAATCATACATGGCCAGAGGCCTTCGATCATAAATTTTATAGGTATATGATTGAAGCCAGAGGCCGGTTATTATTTAAATTAAAATGAGATGTTCTTATAAACACATTGTAAACATTTTGGTATAATTTTGTTTGTTTAAACGCTTTTTATGCACAGTTAACAACTAGACCTTCTAAGCGATTGATCTTAAAGAAAATTTATGTAAGCTAGACCCAAAAACTAATTTCAACATTTTTATCCATGACTTTTGTTTCTACTATTTAGAAATGCCAAGAATTTCCGCGACAATGCAACGTGAGCAACACAGTCATCAATGGAGCTGCACACACCAGACGGCGCAAGATTCGCCGCCGGTTATTCTGGAGCGCATGATTTACGTCTGCGCATGCGACGGCTTTACGGAAACGCGCCTTTACTCCACTCCTATTACAGCAAATGCCCAGCTTGTTTGGATTGCTCGAACATTGGCTTGCAAATTGTTTCACCTTCCTAAGTGGAGAGGTCGGAAATAGCTTTTCTATTCAGATGATGTTGTGTTTTTGAACTACAGATTATACGTATGATTATACGTATGTAAGACGAGCCTCTTAAAGCTAGAGCGCGCTCAAAGAGCAATTTTAAAGGTTGGCTGGTCTCTTCCGTATAGATTCCCCACTAAAGACTTACATGAATTCACCGAAACATTGTCAGTCAGACAAGTCTTCATCTTAAGTTGCGTCCTCCGAAAACACTCAACCTTAAAATTTGAGCCGCTAAACCCCAAAAATACTCGCAGGAAACGTCACGTCTGCACTACCATTCCCTTTCGAACATCATTCTCCCACAGGTTCTTCTGTTTTCTCGGTCCCTATTTATATAATAGAATTGACAGCGAACTAAACATCTATGAGAATGTCAAATCCGAATGCAAAAAGAAGCTAACAAATTGGCTTTTAAATAAAGATTATAGTGATACAGAAAACCTCCTTACTCCCCTAAAATAAAAACCTGCCACTTCTTAGTATATTACCAATTATCTATTTATTTTATTATAAATCATCATATTACTTCACATACATTCACATTTCACACATACCGTGTTTTATTTCTCTCAGATATCAGTTTTGTATAATGTTTTAGTTTTTCTACATTTTTTACCTTTTTATATATATGTATAAGTTACTTTCAATCTCTTTAAAAAAAGAAGAGAAACTTAATCCTTTATTACTCAGGGAGACCGTCAAACACATTGCTAGGAGCGGGGGCCTGATGATCTGTCATACAGGTTATCCTAGTACGGACATCAGGCTCTCACACTGAAATAGGTACAACTCCTGTCTTAGTTTTAGTTTAAATAAGTTTCCAACCTGTTTTTGTGAGAGCTAATAAATAAATTTTATTATTATTATTATTATTATACTCCCTTGCTTGAAATATTTACCTGTATAAAATAGCGTGTGTAAAATTCGAAAAAAAAAAAAAATTTACGTCGAAATATATGTTCTAATAAAAAGAGGAAGTTAATGAGTGTGAGGTAAATAATTTATAAGGGATATGGTGATAATTTTAGTCACGTGCCAATTTTCGCCTTATTGTCATGAACATTTGAAAACTAACATCACAATAGAGATGAACGCCATCATCATCACCATCATAATTCAAGGAAAGAATAAAACAAATAAGGTTAAAGCAAATAAATAAAACCAGGTTGGAACAGATAGAAACCGATTCAAATGAACTCGCTAATTGCGGTATTAATGGGTCACAGACGAGCGAGTTCCTTGTGTACCAATTGAGTGACAAACTGTCCGCAAAGGTAGTAAATTACTATGAGCTATAGACTGCATGTGCAACAGCTTATACAGCTAATATATTAACAAGTAATTTAATTTACACTCTCAAAGTGGCCAGCGACTGCGGCGCGTTATTCTCGGAGAAGACATCTTTCGGCGAATTTCCTATAGTAATACTGAAGTAGGTATTTATGACGAGTAATGTAATAAATTATAGTAAGATTAGCAAAGCGATCTGCTCTGTCTATGTAAGTCCTGATATCGATATCTGTTTTCTTGTCTTGTGGTTTTTCTTCACACTCATGTCAGATATTTATTTAAAAGTATATTTATTTCAAAATCATTTTTATTAGGTTGCAATTATTCTTTAAATAATTTAAATACTAAATATTCAACCTGTTAAGTCGTCTTTCTATATGGTGGTTGCTCTTTATCTATCTAAGTTTACCATAAACTGTTGATTAAATAAAAACTTAAATCACTCCTCCAGAACTAGATTAAAGTGATTCGTGAAAGTGAAAATTTTGTACATTAACACTATTATATCTACCTCATTTAACAATGTAATCGAAATCTAATCTGATTTTGGCAGAAAACTCTACAAGAAATTTATAAGCTAAACTTATAAGAAAGCAATACATTTTCTTCCTAAATACTCAGCCGAGTATTAAGCAGTCTGCTCGTAGTTCCAATAACCTATAGAGGTGAGTAAATCACTTCCTACAACTCCTGCTGGGCCAATCTTGATGCATTGCTGCGAGGGTTATGAAGCTGTCGCCGCGAGCATTACCGCTGATTTGTGGCGACTCCTGCGCCGGTGACACTGCTTGTTTTCTTTACTTCTCTGACTTGGTGCAGGCGCATGATTTGTGGGGCTTGCGTCAACTTTTCAAGGAAGATTTTGGAATTCAAATATGGAACGTTTTCTGGAAGACTGGAAAAGTTGAATACCAACTCGACAGCAAAATTCCGCCGAGTAAAACCAAACCACTAGTGAGTAGATTAATGAAAAAAAAAACTGTCTAAAACAATGATGAAATAAAAACAAACCATATCTTCTTACCATAAAATATGAGACCAAAGGTATAAATAAAACTGGAATAGGATTTCCGATTGAAATTATTGTGAAGACTTATCTATCATGTTTTATTTCTCGTATCTTTGCAAGGTGCACAAAAATATTATTTGCCAAGAGATGAGAAGGTCATCCACATACAATGCCCTCTCAGAGTCTTCGCGAGGAGGCCTGAAGGAAGCTAATTGACATGGCCACGTGTCAGGCGGCAGGTTCCGGCGGAAGCGCGCGCCGGGTGACTTATGTCCACTTCCTTCCCCCTTCACCCCCCAGCCGAGCGTTCCCCCGCCCCGGACCCCCGCGGCGTTGGCGCACTTTTTAACAATAAAATCGTTAAAAGGATATCTGGAATGTAGGACGACAAAGAAAAATTATAAGTTGTAAGTAAGTGTTTTTTTTTGCAATATTCAAATTGCCTACCTAAATCTGTGTAGGCAGTCTAGTATTGCACAGTAGCCAGCACATGCGGCTGGACATGTTGACCTTGAGAGCGCCCATAATTCTTAGCGAGAGGAGTAAATATCGCACCGGATGTGCTGACTTCTGTACCATTATCTTTATTTGAAATTAGTTTCAATACCGTCAAAGTTCTGAGAAGTAAATTCAACTTTCCTATGCATCCTCGCCAGAAACTTTACTTACCTACAAGTAAACCAAACAATATCCACAGAATCTCTCTCCCCCATAACCCAGCTAATACAATTAGGTACGTATTTCAATGTGAAAAGCGCATTCGTCGCGAGTATCCGTCTTTAACCACAACGGCTCTTTCCACATCGCTCCTGTAGGGTAAAGCTCCATTCACACTAGAAGTAAAACTAGTTTGCTTGTTGTAAGTTCTTACGAGGTTTCAGATTTAATATACTTTATTACACAAAAGTCAAAAGTGTAAAATGAAAACAGTATCAATGTAAACACATAAATGCAAAACTCGGGTACTCATCGTGCGGACTTCAAATCATTTGTGTAAATATATCATCCATAATTTTGTTACTTTTGCGTTTTGGTAAAATTAAAATAAAATCCAACATTTTCGTATAATATTTGTTTAAAATATTGTATTAATAAAAATATTTTTATACGGTGACAGAATATCTCCAATTGAAATCCATACTTAACAATACTTGATTGTGTGTAATTGTATATTTAATGTTTTACAAAACGTTTTTTTTGGCCACACTAATTTACCCATCAGCTAGTATGGCGAGACCTTAAGAATCACTGAATCTGTCACACACTGTCATACAACTCAAATGTCATTGGCAAGAGGGTGCACTACTAAGGGGTGCAAGAATTATTTTTATGCTTTCTGCCTCCGTCATAGATGGCTAATGGATGGGACACGTACGCCGTTTCTTCCCTGTCCCTCTAATGGCTAAAATCGTCATTTGTACCTTGAGTAGATACTTGATTCAGATGGGGATGTTTTTTTCTCATAATATTATAAGCGAGATAGATTGTGATCATAAAGTTTGCCTAAAGAGTTTGATCGTTAGTAATGGTGCTTATGTAATCGGTAACGCTTTGAGAGGTGTTATTGTTTATCTTTATTTTTATTGGAGTTCGAATACTGAATTTGATTTCGTATTTTAATCTCAGAAACTAGTTTGTTTGCCAGACGTTGTCTTACCAATGAACTGCAATTAATTCGATTATTGTAATCTACGTAGACTGAATATCAATTGAAAGAAATTAACATAAAAAATACAATAATGTTTGTTCTCTATTTATTTTCATTTGAATTCTGCCTAGACACAATATGACACGTGACATTGGATGCCTTTGAATATTTTGTTAGTGGAATACCAAATAATGGATTTTCGAAATGTAGATTTTCATTGGTAAAAAATTATCAAATATATATCCCTAGAAATGGCTGATTGCATTTGATAAACAGTATAAAAAAATTACATATCAAACTCCAAATTCAAACATTGAACCTTTAAATCACTGAAATATTGTACCCATAGATAGGTGTAGTTAATCCTTTGTTGACTTTTATTTTTATTATGTATTGTGTATTATGTGTTTTATGGTGTCAATAAAGTACACTGTACACTGTACGTACAATATTATTGATCTAAGTCTGCGGCAGAGTAGGTACAGCAAAATCTGATGACATCATTCGTGCACAAGCATTTTACTAAATCAGCCATGGGCTGTCAGAACGATTGGTCACCGGCTGCACAGGACAAGGCGCTTCCACACCGCTGAGCGCTCGCTAATTGATAGCGTGAAGTCGGGGCGCGTTACTAGTCAAGCCGGGCATTCACAAGCATTCACTAGTAATGCTGACTGACCCTACGCTCCTCTGAACCTGTGGGGAGTCTGGGAATGACTAGTTTGGGGGGTGGCAGTGGTGTGCGATCTAATGTGTCAAATTCATAGATCTCTAAATCCGTGTAAATCTAGCGTACTTACACAATGAGGAAGTGTCCTAAAAAAATGTAATTAGTCCGTCATTTAGATTACTAAAAAATAATGTACACGTATTTTTTTTTTCGTCTGGCAAACGAAAAATGCCGACGATACAGCACTTTGAAATTTCCAGTAACGACACGCCGCCATACAAATTGTACGAAACAAGTGACGTCATAGTACCCTTCTCATACATTTTGATTCGGTAAATCTTCGTCAAATTGAAAAAAAAAATACGTATTAAATTTTTTTCGATAATCTAACAAAGGGATTAATTAGAATCGATTACTTTTTTCCGAGGACACTTCCCTTATGCGTTCCGTGCGAAATTATGTTAGAAATAATACTTCTTTAGTTCAACTGTATAAACCTCTTTATAAACCCTCGATGAAATGTTAATGTTTTAAAAATCACTGCACCTAACCACTCTCTCTCCCGCTTGTTTTAAGCTTAAAATAAAATTTTTTTAACTGTAGAGTTTGAAATAATCAAAAATATACCTAAATTTATAAATAATATAAGATTTATTAGACTAAAATTGTAAACTGTCCATTATTACAGGTACTTTTTACAAATTCCTTATTTAAATAAATACAATACGGATTTGATATTTTCAAATGATTTAAAAGAAAAAAAAGATAGATCATGGAATGTTCTGCCAGTATTGCACATGACCTAGATTTTCCATAAAATATGATTGTATTTGTTACAACCAGATGCGCACTCGCATTGGATAGTCAACGTGTACAAATCAACGGTTGTTTAAACAATAGCGAGTGGATCCGACCCGCCGCCGGCAGACACTCGGCCCACTGACTCACGACCTGTGTCTAATCATTGGAGCAGACCATGGGAATAACTAGACAGGGACACGTTGGGCTTCCAAACTTCTCGAACACTCCAATTTACTTTATTACACCACACTTTTGTCGTTGAACTATTTACCTGAGTTCAACTATTACGTACATACTTTTGCTATGAAGGATAAATAACTAAAAAGATAAGATTTATTCAAGGTTAGGTTAATATTTTTTAATTCCAACAAACATAAAAAAATATCCTACCCCCTATTATATTTCATTTGTAGAATTTTTAAAAACACCTATTTACTTTAGCTTTAGTTTAGTTTGTTCGAACGTTGTGGCTCGTCACAAATGCATGTATATGTAAAAAGAAGAATAATAAATAAAATATTAATATATTCTCTGATGAACCATTTATCTGATAAAGATTCTTGTGTAGTAGATCAATAACCCTCTATCTACATTCGAATTTACCAAAATGCTGCTAAAAGAAGTAAAATTAAATGATAAATGAACAATTGCCAACTCTACAGATTCCAAGTGTGTCTGTCTGTTGTCACCGGCAGCAACTTTCGAAGTGGAAGTCTCGGTCGAACTGTTGCAGCCATCGCTCGCACACGGCAGCACTTGTATACTTATATACAGCTGCTCACTTCATAAACAAACATACTTAATAATCTATTCAATTAATTGTTTTACGTATCTTAATAATAACAAAACAATAAGACGACAAAACGTTTTAAGTAGAGCCAAGACAATAATTTTAGAGGTTGCGAAGTGAATACTACATCGAAGAGAAACAAGTAGGTAGCAATATAAATTACGTTTTTACTTTTATTTAATTGAACAATCGAGCTATTAGGTCCCTAAATATGTCGCAACCGAGGGACTCTACCTAGCCTACTGAATAAGTCCTAGTCGACTACACTGGGACAGAGGGGTCGGTGGATATACAAAAATGTATGTACCAAAATTAAATTATATTGGTTTCTTTTTTACATTTAGTAGGTTTTTATTCAAGATGCTTATTTATCTTCATCAAAGCTAAAAATAATAATACTCAGATAAAAGTATACTCGTATAGCAGATATCTAGTTATCTCTTAATTTTTCACCCCAACTTTACTCCAACAACTTTACAAAGATTACAAGCTCTTCTCTGAAGTGCATACAATTACTTAATTTGCCTCTTCATAATGTTCCTACTTCTCACACCACTTACCTACTCCTTACTTACAGCAGCCTAATTTGCATCCACTACGGATTAGGAGCGCAAGCTTGCTTGGGGTTGCTTTTATTACTCTTCAATGGAATTAACAGTCACGTAATTACTGCGTTTGCTTTGTATAATAGGTACCTTCTATGAAGGCTTTGTTATTTTCACTTTTTATTCCAATGTTGTTAAAAAACTGAATGATTATGTTTTTGCTTCTCTGATGAAATTTGACGTCCAACCGTTCATGTGTTAATAAATATTCTAGATTTATGCTAATTTTGGTCATCAACATTGTCTATAGTTACAGAAAAAACATTTTAGTGAAAATATAATAACATTACATTGGTACCTAAGATTGTCATATTAAATTAAGTAGCAGTTCATAGTCCATCCACTACATTTGAATATGAAAACAGCTACATGAATACAAAAGGACATAAGCCTGGAGAACATTACACCAGATTTATTCATACACATCTAGAATGTTCGCTATTACGTCCAGCGTGAGTAATAAAAAAATATTTTTTGTTTTTTACTTATCTGTGGGGTAAAAAATGGGCCGTCCACTTAGTATGATTAAGATAGTGGAGTTGATGGCGCTAAGTCGGTGTTTATCGGCGGTTTGCGTGATTCCCACGCAGCGGCGCCTGAAGTCGGCCCTGGCTGGACGTGACGAGCCTACTGCAGGACTGTTTAGCGCGCTGAGGACTTGAGGTACACGGGGCCGCATTTAGAAACTCGTTATAGGATAAATTGGATTTTTTAATTTTGTATTACTGTGTTGGTTTTAGCTAAAGACGTTATCAGTGTATTTTACAAGAGCGTATTTTGAATTAAAGTAAAAAATAAAATAAAAAACACATATTGTAGAGGCATGAACTCTGTGTCTCTTTAATAAAAAATTCAATTCCACTGAAGTGACCATTTTATTATGAATATTGTATAACCTATTTATTATTACTTTTGATGACTTATTAGTCCAAGACTTCAAAATCGAGCTGAATGAATACCCCTCAAACGTAAAATTTATAAGTCATATCAACTTACACTTAGCAATGAATGCTTTGAATAATAAAGATATATTACGGGGCTGATCCAAATGCATCCCTGGCGTCCGGAAAGCACCTAGCTCCATCCTCGGTCGTTCCAGCAGCTTAGCCGCGACAATGCGGCCGATCCGCGCCGCTATTCCGCGCTATCGCCCAATTGCTGAAATAACTAAGTAAATAAGTATCATACATTGTAAAAGGGAAAACTAGGAACTGGTTCCAAAATAATATTAAATTAGTCCAGGGTTTGCGTAGGACATGTTGGTACACACACACGGTTTGGTGGCAATAAATGTCAATCGAGTGAATACGTTTTGAATCCTAAAAGGTATAAAAACTATTATTCAGTCAGTGGCGAGATATACAAAAATAAAGTCATTGTAGCATGTTTATAATAAAAGAAAGTTCTTTAGTTGTAAAAATAAATTTTCGTATTTTGATTTCAAAACCAGAATAAAGGTTTGAAAAATTTTGCAGCAACATAATAAATAAGAGGTGTATCTTTAGGGTAGGCTTGAGCCCCTCGGTGGGGACATATATGAGGCGTTAAGCACAAAAAAATCGATACATAGGGCAGAGATTGACAGCTTAGTATACATATCAAGATATTCAGAACTATTTCCATCCTTTATTTACCGATTCCTACTATCACTAAACGTCGACATCCATATTTATCTGTAACAAATAAGGTCCTTCAATAAAACCGTCGCCAAGTCCCCGTCCCGCCATTTCACCTGCAAACACAATCAGACCCCTCTATTATTGTTGATACTCGAATCTTCAAATCGCCGGCGAACATCTATATGCAAATGGTGACAAACAGGCGCACGCGTTTACCGACGCACAATATACTTTTATGGGCAGGAAAAGCCTCGCGCTTACAAATTTACTATTTGGCGCCCAGTACGGGACTCCTCGCCCTTACTGTTAAGAACTTAAAAGTCAAATATAGAAAACTTGTGTGTAGGTTTTATGTTTGCAAGTATTGTTGCGTCTAAGATATTGTTTCACGTGTTTTATGAGGTGGGTTGAGATTTCACGGGGTTTTTGAAGAAAGTCATGTTTTTTCCATGGGGTTAGTTCGATTGTGTGTAATTCATACCGCGCCCGCTGTGAACGTTTTGTATTTATGTGACAGCCGTGTTTATTTATAGTTTCATTTTTAAATAATAATATGCTTCGGTGGTTCTTTTTGAAAGGATTGAAAGGGGAAGGGAGAAAGGATTAGGGAGAAGGGATTAATAGGCTTCTTCGGTTTTTCAATTTGCGAGAATACGTTAAATAATTTATGTATGCATACCATGCGAGGTCCATTATACAAGAATATCAATTTGTATCTCTTTCCTACTATCACAATTATTCTAGTATCTCATCTTAAATTGATATTTGAATGATAAAACACAACATTTCTTATTTATGCAATAACACGTCATAAAGTAGCCATTTAAAAGTATGTATTAGTCGTGTTGTAATCTGCATGTTTCTAAAGGGGTGTTTACACGGACAACATTCGGGAGCGGTCAGTTTGGCGCCCGACGCGGCCCACTCAAAACAACGGCGCGGTGGCTTCGCTTCTTCAGAGCGTTATGGACGATAGTTTCTCAAAGTTTCATGATATTTTCATTCTGGGGGGCATTTCGGTTTTTTGCATAGAAAGTAATAGTAATTATCAGGTGCACAGATTATTCAAAATCTCTATTCGATCTATTTGATTATCTAGATTACTCTGCACAAGTAATGACAGTAAATAATATAGGTTTTCTTTTGTACTCCTTGATGAAACTGCCACAGTAAATATTTTAAAAAGATTAATCAATAATAAATGAAATCAAAATTGATTATTTTAACTTTTAGACATTTTACATTTTAGTTAAAATGGATATTTTACTTGCCATATTCAAATTTTCTTCAGCAGTGGACGTCTTTCGGCTTAAATGATGATTCAAATTTGGAAACTAAAATTATTATTAGTAGTAGTTGTATTCTACCAGAATTTTAACTAAACATATTTAAAATAAATGCTAGGCTGGTCTAGTCTAATTTCCTTCGTTTTACTTTTTTTTTGTTAAATTACTGTACAAACAAGTGTAATATTTTTTTCTAAAAACGAACCCATCACTTATTCACCTATGGGTAAACAAAACCCTTAAAAACTTTGAGCACCACTGCATAAATCCTTCGTCCGTCGCGAATTTCCCTGGCAAGGCATAACGCAAAATAAACAAAGTGTTATTGTAGCTTATTTTCATAAGTTAATAGTAGGGGCCGAATGATAACAGCAGACTAGCCAGCGCTCGGCGCACACTCACCGACATACGTATTTTTTTATTATTATTTATGTAAATACGTTGACGACCTGATTGCAGGGGCAGTTCGGGTGGAATTGCTGAATCCACTTTTGTACCAAAATAAGTGTATTATTTTGAGTCTTGTGATTGGTATGGACTTTTACCAGCTCACGTATCATAGCTTTATTTTTCAACTTATTATAATATTCCAGGAAATAAATTAAAATTTCGGTCTAGTTTTGAGTTGAGAATTAATATATTGTAACAAATGGCTAATTAACACACATTTTCACAGGTTTTCTCCACGATTTAGTTTTAAATTGAGCTTACCAACATTTCAGTTCTGCCGTGACAATGATCGGTTTATCCCGTTCGAAATATCGGTAAGCTCAATTTAAAACTAAATCGTGGAGAGAACCCGTGAAAATGTGTGTTAGTGCTATTAACAACCGCAAAAATCTAAGAATGTTCAGAACATATTACATTTTTATAATCTACTCATGATGCCCTTTCACATGAAAATGAGATTTTTTACTTTTTTTTCGACGTCCGTGGTTGATTTGAGGCACAAGGTGTCAAATTTCGAACTGCTAATAGTGATTTTTGGATCAGCGACGTCTAAAATACAGAAAAAGCACTCCTAGCAAATCGTTACAAGATTATTTTCTCATAATAAAAGTTTTGACGTCTTTCTTCGATCTGTAATTTCCCAACTAATATATTTTTTAATATTTACTGAGCACTAATGTCGAAAAATAAGGTTAAAAAATCACATTAATTACTTAAATATGCATGTATTTTTTTGTAATACTTCCAAAAATAAACGTATTTTAGAAAACTCGAAAAAGATACCTAGTTTACAAAACTACTTGTCTATTGGTTCGTCGAGTCCAAAGTCTCAATATAAAAGTATCACCTAGTTATTTTCCCACACTGCCGTTTTCCCCGGCTTCCCCCCGTCCCCAGAGGCAGGCACTTATTGGGTATTTGTACCATTTGATTTGCAATGCTCTGCTCGCCCCGATCGTAGGTGTAAATGCAACCTCATTTAAGGGTGTCAAATACAAACGAAAGTATTATAAAGTCAAACATGTGAAGTAAATATATTTTGCCTTCTTTTTTGGTTTCTGTGCTATTTTTTCATCATCCGGTCAGTCAAATGGTACCTAACTTGAAAGCCACCTACACAATTATTTCGATATGGTAATGATAATGGGGTTGGCTTAGGCCTCTCAGTAGAGACAGATGAAACTGATACGTAACGTTTGGATAAGCAAAATTAAAGGAATACGTCCTTTTCTATACCTACTAACACTACAAATTCACCAGAAAAAATGGAATAAACTAATACGCTAGATGTTTTTATTGCTGCCTTTAAGGTGGATGAATATAAAGTGGATTTATAAGGATTATGGGAGAATGGTCCCAGAGGGGGGGTGCCGAAAGTGGGGGGGTTAATCCGCGAATACCGTGAGCGGGAATTGGATTGGTCCTCGTATGTAAATCGGCGGGAGTAAATAAGCCGTGATTTAGAAGTATTGTGGGATCAGCCGAATTGATATTGTGATGCTTCAGGATTGCGTAAGCTCCTACCTTTGTTGAGGGTAATTTTTGTAAAGCATTTTTTCGAAATTGAAATGTGTACTCTAAGAGAGTGATTTTTTACCGGCGTTAATCCATACTTTTGATCCTTATATTTTCACGTTGAAACCGAACAACCAGTACGTTAATGAGACTTTTATATCAGATTTTTTGATGGGTTCCAAAAAAAATAATAATGCAAGAGTTACTGCAAGCAAACAGCTTGTATACGAGATGAAGATTGTAATACAGTTATCAAGACAAGGACAACGATGGAAAATAAGATGTATAAATATTATGTTTACTACACATACAAATCGAATCAACTATACGTAATATTAAGAACCCAATCCACTCTTTATTACGAGAAGTAAAAATTTATCGCCAACCGATAAATTTCAACGAATATGAATAAATAAAAATACTGTTTGAATAGCTAATAGGCGTTTTAATGCGCTATTAAGACCCGTACACACCGATGCGAATACATTACGATGAAATGGCCCCACGGGCGATATTTACGACGAATAATTTCGTCGCTTCGAGATTCGTGTTTTTATTGACAGTTATCGTTGCGAGTTTCTTCCTGTATTTCGCTCCGGTAACATTGAAGTGAACGTGCGTTGTCGATTCTATTCAGATAAATTACGAGTTGTCACTTTTCATTTCTTTATGATAATATTATATCACATTTTGCATTTTATGTTTTGCATCAATTGTAATAATTGTAATAAGTTTCGGTTAATTATTGTTGGACAAAATTATTACCTTTAGTTTTATTTTTTAGTTTGCCTTTATAGTCTACTTAATATTTATGGTTAAGACTGATTTGACAGTGCATGAATCCTATGGTAAATATTCAAAAATCATTAATAATGTAATGAAATGAAATAAAATTAATCTTATTGTTCCCCTTTTTTATGTACCTAACCTATACAATATGTAAAAAATAAAAACTAAGGTCAGCGGTTTGAGATTAAAATTGCTCATTTAAAACCTTAAAAAATTATGGCTTTATGGATTTTGCTTAAAGAATCAATGGATCGGAAAAAAAATAGGTCATATGACACCAAAGACTCTTGAAACCGAAGAAAATCTGCGCGCTTCTCTTAAAACGGATTTGACACGTTCACTACACAGTGTTTAACCACCTATTATGATCAGTAATATTAGCGAGCGTGTTGACTCATCCGAGTCCTCACTAATCAATCAAGCCTCTTCGGACCAGACATCGACATAAAACAACCATAAATGATGTGCCGCAATTGGTCGTCAAGGCCCGTGCACGCACACTCCCCACCCAGAGGACATTGTAAAAAAGTTACAATCGCTATAATCAGAGGTCGGAATGAGTTGTCATTAGGTGTAAAGAGTGCGGCAATGAAAAATAATTATAGGTAGGTAGATAAATACGTATTATTTACATTTAGATGATATATTATACAACAAGGCTGAGAAAACCTCCTAAAGGACAGCTTTTGTCTAATTTATTTTTTTACAAATTGGGCAAAAAAACTTGCAGTATTTGAACTTATAAAATTTACGCATTTATTTAAAACTCAAAAGAAATTCATATAATAACTAACAAACAACAGAATTAATATTTACCTATCATACTTTATTTTTCAGTGGATAGTTTTTTGTGTCTCCTGTAAAATTTTGTTGAAAGCACATACGTGGTTTTCTCAGCCGGGTGACGATAGATTACATGACTTAATATTTTTGGTACTTAAAGCGAGCCCTATATTCCTGGGATAAGATATTTATGATCAGTTAATATTTTATATTTTTATATTTTATTTTTATATTTTATTTTGTACATTGAAATCTACAGCTATGATACAGAAAATATATAAATAATAAATATAATTACACCATAAGCAAATTACAGACTTCCATTATGCTAACTTAACAAAAATACATAATTTATTTTATAGAGGGTAAGTCAGAAAACATCTTCAACGCAATAATAATTAAAAGAATGAAAAGTTTAGTTCAAACTATTAATAAGGCAGAGAGTCTGTTAATAAGGCAGAGAGTCTTTTACTGTGCCTTTTTCGTATTTTTTTTTTGGGTGTCATTACACCTATACTGCTTCTTACAGAATAGTCGGTACATGAACAAAGTGGATAAGCCTTAGACGATTTAATAGTTCGGACTGTACCTTATTTACAGTTGGTTGATTAAAAAATAAAACAGTCATAAGATTGCTCTAGAGGGGTTAGAATGAATAAAGTAAAATCTACACAGTAAATATGAACTTCCAATAAGATTAATCAATCAATAAACTAATACTTCAGTCCATAAGCGAGAATTATATATCCTTTTGATATACGTATATAACCACAGTCGTTCGGACCTCTGGTCATAATGTCTCCATTACGTTAATGAACGATGTGTAGTCAAGCCAGTGAGGCCGCGGCCGTTAATTCGCGGATACCATTCCAATTACAACTAATTGAATATTAACGCGGACGATCGCTTATAAAACGATGAATTAATGGGGGCGGAGAGTGTAAAAGTGACTTAAGTGCAGGCAGACGGACCCTTAAGGACGTTTTTAACATAAATAATTGCTTTTATTTAGGTAGTTTTGTTTTACGGTGATTGTTAAATATGTAATCTATTTAATCGGTCAACTTTTATGTAGAGTACTTTGTAATAAAATACGTTATTTTTTTATATTAGTTAGGTATAAATAAATAAAAAAATATATTTATGATAAACACTGTTTTTCATAAATACAAAATGTGAAGGTATACTCAAATCAAGATTTTTCTCTTGTTATTCTTCTGATAAGATTAATAAACTCCACAGAATTAAAAGGCCGTTAAATAAACTTTATATTATGTTGTGTAAATTTCATGTATCAACTATAAATTAATTGTTATAAAACATTTGTTATTTATTTTGACAAACTTTACATATTAAATATGTAAGTGAATACAGGATACATGTATAAGATTATATTCTCAAAGCGCTTACCTATACACCACCATAACAGCATTACCGAACTTCCTTATCGGTATAATCCAGTTGTTTGCCCAATCCTAGCCAAACTCAAGCTAACTTGGGTCGGTAACTGCGTTAGGTCTTAGCCTGGACTTGAGCACTAGACACTAGACACTAGGCGGGGCTAATGCAGACTGGCCCTCGTTGGGGGGTATCGTGTAATATGGTTAGCAACCCGCTCGCAATCTCAATGTGCTTTGATTTATTGGACTGATTCAATCTGTGCTGGGTTTTGTTTGAAATGTTCCTTAATACTACAACCTACTGAAATAGCTTCTAAAAGATCACTGCTGGCCTTAAAAGTTTATTAAAAAATAAAAAGATAATTCAAAAAATATATAAAACCGCCTTCTAGGTCCTAACCTACACTAAAAAGTTACAAATAAAATATAAATCTAGCTGAAAGCATATCAATTTAATATGGCTATTAATATTCCTTATTTACATAAATTGTAACATCATATAAACATGACGTGTAGACATTGTTATACTCTTCACCTTGGAGTCGGTGCCAGTTGAGGCTAGCTATTTAATCGGAACCACATCTGATCTCAAAAGTTCAGATCGTTGAATATAAAAAAATTAAAGAACGCGGTCAGAGTACTAGATACTGAGACCACTATAGATGACTGCTAGTAGTAGAAGTCTTTTGGTCGAAATGATGGTGATTAGCTGGCACCGACTCCAAGATAAAGTGTATAACAATGTCTACACATGTTTATATGATGTTACAATTTATGTAAATAAGGAATATTAATAGCCATATTAAATTGATATGCTTTCAGCTAGATTTATATTTTATTTGTAACTTTTTAGTGTAGGTTAGGACCTAGAAGGCGGTTTTATATATTTTTTGAATTATCTTTTTATTTTACTCTTTTTAGTGGAAATTTACCATGACAAGTTAGGTACATTACTTTAATTTGTTTTGCTTAGTACATAAATTAAATGCAGTTCTATATTCTCACCGTGTTTCCTTTACAATCTTACGTTTGATTTTTAAATTCTAAATCATTGCTATACTTGATTGGACTTTAACCTAAGTTTTCCGAATGGCAAACAACTGACCAAACAACTGACCAAACCACTACGATACCGACGACGACGCTCGCCCGTTTAGTCCACGGAAAAATTCTTAAGTTGTTATCTTCACTTGGGGTTTTCAAATCTTTAATCTATGACTAGTTTACAGAATATATGAACCAAAACCGCATAGTTCTTGATATTTCAATTATAACAAAAGCAACGCAATGAGTGTGCTGTTGTTATTACTGGCACAGTTTTGACTGTATTTTTATTTGTCTGTCCCCATGCCTCTCTAAGTAGTTCGCTGCTCTCTAGGAAATAAAAGATATATCTAATATATGTATGGAAAAGCAAAAAGACAAAATACTAAATGCCCAAAGAAGTAACCAATTCCCAATATTATTGCAAGTTGCAAGTTGATCACCATTGTATATGAGAAGTTCGATAAATAAGTCCAGTAGCCATGTGATAAAATGTACGAAAATAATCGATAAATATTAAATATACGTTACGCTTCATACCACATCACATCACTATTTTCAAATTCAGTAACCATTAAGTTTCTTGTTTTTTACATGCCAAATAAAGACAAATAAATGTCATACTTTATTGATATTTTGTTTTTAGTTGGGCATGTCATAACATGAATGTCTCTATCTTTTTCTAACGTACCGTATTCAAAGATGTGTGATAGAGACTGATAGAGTTAAAAAACAAACACCGTCTCCCGCTTCCCCCTACCCTCCCACCCCTCTGAGCGGCCGCATTGGTTTCGATACAAAATAGGCATGATACTCCATCTGGGCGCGTAAATTTTTTTCTTCCTTCATGGTTTTAGTCTTCTACTCCGCCATGAGATATAATCCAAATTAATATGAAACCATTTTGAGTACAACTTCTATCTATAAAACAAAAAAATATTGAAATCGATTGATAAGAAGCCGAGATATTGCCAACATAATTTACTGATCGGGTATAACGGCATCGTCAATTGAGGAGTTATTTCCTCATATCTTCAAATTTAATCATCCGATCTTAGCGAAATTTTTATGGGACCACCCTGCAAGTAAACCTGATCGATTAAAAAAAGAATTTTGAAAATCGGTTCACAATTGGCGGAGATATCTTATAACAAACACACAAAAAAAAAAAAAAAAAAAAAAACATGCGCGTCGAATTGAGAACCTCCTCCTTTTTTGAAGTCGGTTAAAAAGAAAAGGCTGTGTGGTTGGTGGTGGTTTAGAATTACAGCAAATCAAAATGTCAAAACCAAAGATAAGTACTACCGTTATAACGTTCTTGGTCAAAAATTATAGGATAGTAAATTTAAAAATGTAATTACGTCAGAATTTTAAAACACTTTGCTCAATCCAGGCAGACTATAGTATTAAATTAATGAAAAACGAAAAAAATATTGGCAGTGTACCATCCCTTTCAATGTAAAGAATTAGTGTTGTTATAAGAAGTTGTACAGTAGTTATATTAGAACACATGTAGCTCAATTAATAGCAATATAGAGACACAGTAGGAGTCCTCCACAAACTACGGGGCAATAAACCAATCAGACTGGAGCACCTCACGATTACCGCTTCCTGCCCACTGTCGCTAATGACTAATTACGCCTGTACTATCCATTGTAATACCCCTGCCACTTCTACTTACAACTCCTTCAAGCTTGCAATGGAATTTCGCCTTTATAAGCTGAGATACTCAAGGAAATTTACAATGTATTGGAAAATCTGTTAAGACGTTCTGTTTTAAAAAGGTAGAGTAAGCTCATTACTTATTGAGAGGTATCTGTAGTCGCTTTGCATTTAAATTTCGCCTTAGTGTTAGGGATGTAGGGTATGAAATACTTTGTTCAGAATTTTCGAGTTAGGTCTTGTCTAGGGTTTAGATTGAAGGCTGTTAAGGAGATATCGGGCCGTAATAAGCTGAGTGAGTGTTATTCGAAACGTACAAAATACTTATAGAAGCATATTATTTTGTAAGTTTAGGAAATAAGTGCACGCCAGATGTATTGTGGGCAAAAACCACTACGCAGTTGAAACCACCAATAGAGACAAGGCGACGCGGCAGACCCACACGACGATGGCGAGACGAGCTAGACGCATTCAGGGTTGCATGGCAGGAAGAGGCACGGGAAAGAGAGTCATGGAGAGAGGCCTTTGCCCAGCAGTGGGACACATAAGGCTAATTAAGATAAGATAAGGAAATAAGTTTCATGTCTTTTTGTACTTTTTGAGAATTTCTGTCTATTATTTTGTTAACTTATCGATTGATTTACCGAAATTCATACAGACTTAAATAAAAATGACTCCTATCAATGAACATTTCGCTCCGATTTTCACAGCACCACATCAAATAATGCATGGAGTGCAGTGTGTCAACAGCAAGCGGATAACCAGTTGAGCATGCGAGCTAATCCTGCGCAGCTTACCTCGCCACTGGCTGCCTAATCGGCTACGGGGATTATATCATGTACACCTATATGCATCTGTCAATCATATCGACATAGAGCTGATGGTATATTTTATTTTATCTTTATTGTATACAAACTAACAGGATAAACAAGTACAGAAAGAAAAGTGTAGTTATACAAAGGTAAGCTAAATTCAATTTAGCTTTAATATTTGACAATTTACAATAGATTTTATATAGAGAGAAAACTGTAAAGGAAAAGCGACCACATGTTTCTACAACATTATAGAATGTTGCTTGTACCAGATTGCTGAGGACTTATAACCTGCTTAAGGTGTTCATTGAGTCTAATGAAAAAGGTAAGATTGGATGGCTTGCTCTCTAAATCAGCGATCGCAGTTAGGTGACTTTTGCCAGTATCGCAAAAAAAATAAGTTATGTCCTATATTTTAAAGTTTTTATCTCCGGACAACATCTTACAACTTTTTACTATGGGAAAAAAATAACGCGGGCGTAGCCGTGGGCGTACAGCTAGTCAAAAATAAATTTCGCTAAAGCCAAACATTTTACTCCCCTAAATGAAAGCGACCTAAGCAATCACCTCATAGAAGAAACACATAAAAAGAATAGGTGTTTTTGTACCCCCCGCAAGGATGTTTTCAGGTTTTGTGTGGTAGGTAATGTAAGAAGATGATAAGTTATAAATGTATGCTTCTTGTACCTATTTTGATTATCTGCATAATTGTGATTTGATTTTCAAAAAAATATTAAAATTGTATCCTCTAGACTCTACTAGCTTATGCGTTATCCTCAATTTCACGTCGTATGTAAAACTTTCATTTTGCGAGACAAATTTCACAAGTTGTGTGCGATGTGGTATGGTGTAAAATACCTAACAACCAATTTTTTATTTATGCTCACAACATTCTTAACAAATTAATATTTTGCAAAAGTCCTCATTAACCGAGAACAGTGGAAAATAGAAAGTGAAAGCCATTGCCCAGTTCATTTGGAAAAGCTCTTATAGGGTACTTTGCGACAAAACGCGAGTGAGGACTACAGCTTAAGGATATAACTTTGTCTTCAAATTCACCACTGCAAAACATAAATCCTCGCGACTCACCAAACCATTCAATTTCCTGAGCAATTTACAAGTCACCTGTCCAGTTTAAATTACTTGTGTAACAAACACAATTCCAACTACATTTCACTTAAGTAGCACTGCGTGAGTTATGGCTGCGGCCCGTTAATGGGACGTATAAGTTATAACACGCCCTCTGGCGGTACAGCGGTGGAAACTTACAATTACAGGCTCCAGGTGGGGGGCCGTATATCAAAGTTTGCCAGTTCGGCCGAGAGGTGTAAGGCTATGAGTTATGCCGACCGCAATGGGCTGGTGTAAGGTGGAAGCTTATTGAGATATATTTTTTTAGAGTTTTGTTGTGTGTGTTACGAGTCATCATCATCTTCAACATCTTGTCAGATGGTTTAAGCAGCAGCAGATGGTTCCGAGTAGGTATCTGAATTTGGAAGGTTAAATAACGGATTAAATAAAGTGTTTTGTAATTATAATAATAATTTGATACCGAAATATGTTTTAAACTAAAATAATATTATATTACTAAAGTAAGTAAAAAAAAGGTTGGTACTTTACCGAAACAAATCAATTTTTTTTTAATTACATCTTTCCTCCCCAGCATTTCATTTATTGATTTATTTAAAGCCTTTGTCTGATGATGCACTAGAACTGAGAAGCAATCAAGCACTGGAATTATATGTTACAGCGTAGAGACCAATGTTGGTCTGGTGAGCACCACTCTACCTAACTGGCCACTCAGCGCACCACCTTCGGTGCAGGATCAGTCGTGTAAAGATTCTTTGAAGAATTCTTTGTTCAAAAATATAATAAACGTATACAACCTCTAATAATGTTTTTTTATAGATGCAGTAAGTTAGATCTCACCAAAAACATTCTGTAAAAAACTAGCCAACTCTCGATGGAGCTGCTTGTTTATCTCTTAAAAGTAATGAAATCTAGACAAAGTCGTACCAAGTCTAAGGTTCATTACTGCGACTTCTTTATTATTATAGTTAATGTTGTGTGACTGGGCCGTTGATTTTCCATCGTCAATGAGTAGCGGTTCTGGCGACAGATTGGTGCAATGGAATCATGGAGCACCTGGTTTATAAAACTCCTTGTGTACCCTTCAACAGCCAAGTAACACAACATTAACTATAATAATAAACAAGTCGCAGTAATGAACCTTAGACTTGGTACGACTTTGTCTAGATTTCATTACTTTTAAGAGATAAACAAGCAGCTCCATCGAGAGTTGGCTAGTTTTTTACAGAATGTTTTTGGTGAGATTTCACTTCTTTTTGTAGAAACGTGGGTATATTGATTTATTTTATTAGATTTTCTTATTTCACATAGTTTTTTTTCTTTTTAGAAGTTGTTTTTTTATTATTACAAATCTTTCTTTTCTTAAGCGCGTTTTAAAATACAGTCAGCGCCATCTAACGACGTGTGCGGGTATCACCTCCACTCCTCCATCATATTTTTAGAATTAATATTTTAGTGTAATTTGTTTATTTAATTTGTAAAATGTTTGAGTAGAATAAAGTTAATCAAATGAAGCGGCCCACCAAGTTGAATATTTTTTGTAAAGGCGGTATGTCTCGATCTCTAATAGTTTGGTTGGGCTCTTGTGTTTTCTAATCAGGGTCACCAGGTACTCCAGATCTTCGATTATCCTAGTTTTTATAGTTTTTCCTTTATGTAGCCATTAAACCCTAACTCTGTACCAAATTTCAGGTTGCTGAGTTTATGGGAAGTACTAGTTCTATTTTGATGATCATGAGTGAGTGTCGAAAATGCGAAACTTTGCTTTCGCTTAACTTCGGAACTAAATGACCTACAGACTTGAAATTTCGGATTTTTAGTATGTGATCATAGCTTAGTGGATGACGAAAATTTCTGCGTTCTGGTCTTATCCACAGGTTCTCAAATAGAGGCCTGAAAATGCGGCGAAATGGTTCCAGTAAAGATGGTACGGCAGTGTTGCTTCGCGCTCGACTTGGCGGGGGCACTCCCGTGCCCCCAGATAAGAGCATATGATCGCCAAAATCAGAGTTGAAACCGCGGTATTAGCCAGTGACGTGCTACATAAGTTCTGTTGTTTTCTTTAACATAATTGGTAATATTTAGAACAAAAATAGTAAAGTACTATACTTATAAATGTGAAAGAGTACTTCAGTATACAAACACCCGCAATAACTGTTTATAAATATATTAATTTGGCAATTCGAAAATAACCTACCAGTGAAAAGTTGCCACGCGTTCTAAGTACGTATTGCCTGCTTCCCTTTATATGTCTGTGGTTAGGAATGAAGTCTCTACTTTGCCGCTACCTCCTATAGCTTATCACTGAGTCTGGAGTTAGCAAAACGCATTTATCGCGCGAGGACCTGTCGCCGTAATTGAGTTAGCGCGACAAGAACGCAGCCAACGACCCGCTCGAGACGACAACTCCAGTCGCGCGACTAACTTGCGGACTGGTGTGGTGCCTACTAATGAATACTAAAGTATATTTTCTAAGAAAAAAAAAATCTCATATCTATAAATAATTAGTAATTTTTTACTTGATTAAATAATAATATTAATAAATTTAATTTATTCAAGTAACTAAGACTTAAGTGTTAGTAGGTACTAATTACTTACAGACTATGATATAATAAAAAAACAAAGAAAGAAAATAAAAAGATAGAGATCGTAGAAAGTGGAAGAAAGTCGCCTCTGCCTACCCCTCTGGGAAAGAGGCGTGACTATATCTAAGTTACTTGATTGGTTTTGTTTCTTTTATTTGTTTTTTTTTTGCGACGAGTGCCAGGTTCTAGACCGAACACAGCCTCTGTCATACAAATTATGATTTTTTTCACTATTACGGTAAAGAAGAAAATATAATCTTCGATCTTTGAGAAACCTTGAGCTTAAAGCTTAAGCTTGAGAAACGTTGTGACGTTGTTTTAGATTGAAATGACTATTTGGGTCACAGAATGGTCAATACGCACTTCGACCAAGAACATTAACTAACAATATCACAGAGTGTGATCGTCCACCTTCAAAGGTGAAGACTAACTCTCAAACAAACATTATCGCATATCACGACGCTGAACAAACAAACCAATTAAGATCACCTCGTCACGGCCGAGACTCGAACTGACAACTGTCGTAAACGATCCACTTATAACCCTCACCTACACAGATCAACTAGAAACTGTAGACGTAACTTGCTTGTTTATTGTGTGGGTAACTGAAGCAGTACTAAAATATAAGGATACTGATAGCAAAACAAAATTATTGAATTAAATTACCTCTTTTTTATGAAAATACTATCGTACATGTAACACATTTTTTAAGGTACCGAAGAATATATAATTAATTTAGCTGAAAATAATTCAGCGGCATTTTAGGCCGATCGTAAACGTAATACAGTCGACGTGTCATTCTTTGAATACTATTTCTATCAGTCCTGTATTTGCATAATAATAATCCGTAAGACATCTTACTAACAATTTTAATTAGATTGTTGTAAGTATGTTAATTAGAAATGGAAAGAAAGTGACTCGGAAACATTCTTAAATTTTTGCTTCTGCTTGTGTCTCCGTCAAGTTAGTCTATCGTTTTCTGTCAATCTGTTGTAATAACCTCTAGTAAACAATGTAATGTGTTATGTAAGTGCAGTTGTTATAGTTTCGTGTTGATCCCGATTCCTGACGTGTTTGCTGGCACGTGATAACATGAGTGGGCTCGCAGGTGGACAAATGTCTTGTTGTGGACTAAATACCTATAATATGTTTTTGTGTTTCGGCTCGATATGAGATACTCGTATTTACCCATTTTGAAGAAATAACCTGGTGTATACAAAATAAAGTGAGAAAACGGCAGATAAACATTATTTACTAACAAATGGAGATGGAGCGGGAAAAATGTATTTAATTCGTGTTGTTGGTTTAACTATAGAATGTTACAAAAGCTAATATTTCAGATCATCGTCAACAATCAATAATTTCCCAAAAAATACAAAAGAAGTGTTTCCGCCCGGGATCGAACCGGGGGCCTTCTGCGTGTTAGGCAGATGTGATAACCGCTACACCACGGAAACGATGCTAGTTGCTTCGAAATATCTCAACACTATGTTACGTAAGCGCGTGTGTTGGCACACGGCCTATGTACAGCGCGGTCAGTAAAAGGTAGATCGGAGTATATCATTTTGTATTGGTATATAATCCACGTACGTACACTTGTTTATCTTTATAACTATGCCATAAAATATTATTATACGTCTTGCATTTTATCGAATTTAAAGTTAAATAACGTAAACAAATGATACAAATAATATTATTTGTAGTCTGTTAATTTTTCTAGCAAGTAGATCAAACTCTGCATTAATGTATTAGTAACGTTTGAATTAGACAACCGGAAAAAATGCTCTTCTGAGAAATTGTGCCACGGAATAACATTATATTATGCAGTGATCGAAAGTGTTATTATTACATTTCCATTCTAGACTCGAGAAGTGAGAGAAGAAGAGAGAGAGATAGTAAATAATCCCATTTTCAACTCAAACAGCTAACAATATCCAATAGGTGCGAAACTTGGTCCAATCGTAAATCGCGTCAACTAAGTCCGTATAATCAAAGTATCTTGCAGGTCTCAGGTCGTTAATGCTATTACCAAGTGCTGGACGAGACAGGGGGTGAGGTAAGATTGCGGGACAGGGCAGGGGGCTGGAGTATGAACCGTCTGCGATGAAATAGTATATTCCTATTTAGCTGATAATTACTGAAATTATTTTTGTTACACTTTTGTTTTTTTCTTTTTAAATGGAGATAAGGGTTTCCTGCTGACTGAAACTCAATGTTGTAACTCTAGCACCTGCTGGCTTACTACGTAAGCGCGAGAAGCTCGAGAAGCTGTCAAACGCGACATAGAGCCATATTAGTTCTGTCAACTTCTGTAATTATGTCGCGTTGTCTGCTTTTCGAACATAGCATAGAAAGCCTGCACACCAACTATTCATCGTCTTTAAAAAAAAAACAAAATTACTTGGAGCTTTTTATGCTTTCATTTTATAAATAGGTATAGGTATTAGAGAGGTTTATAATTGAACTCAAAGTATTTTTTTTGTTGATTGTTGGAAGCAGGAATACACCATTGCTGACCTAATGATGCTTTATGTTCTGATATAATATATGATCGCGTTACGGAGGAACTTGCTAATCCTCCCGATATTACCTCCTGAGGTGTCTCGGGAACTCATCAATATTAATTGTCACGAACATTTCACATGGTTACCGTTTGGGGGCCCTCCCTTCTTAATCATATGATTTGAACAGATATTAATTTCAAAACTAAATATACTTGTTTGGAGTCTTGGGAGAATCATAAACAATAGGTAATAAAATTTACAAAATAAAATCAACAAGCTTGATAGGTAAAAAAGTGTAAGTATGAGATGAGAATAAGTGCACTGTAAGTAATGCATGTTACAAGGATAAAAAAACTGTCATGTAATTAATTATCTTCTATTTTAAAAATAAAATCTCATGATAAGCATTAAAAAAATATATTATAGATACGTTTCAAATTAAAAAAATATATTAATTCAGAAAATCAGAATCAGAATCAGAAAAAAATATATTAATTCGAGATTAGATTAGATTTGTGGCAAATTATTTATTTTTTAATATCAAATCAATCTATTAATATAAAATTCTGTACCTATTAATGACTATAAAATTTAAAAAAGGATGTATATTTTGAATTGGACTTTACCGGAAATTACTACATCACCGGCGGCTCTAAAGAAACCGGTTTGTTGTTTGTTCTTTTTTTTTAATTTAAAATTAGATTTTGTAATTCGGACACCCCGCTGCGCACCGGCACAATGGCCAGCATCTCGATACAACGACCGCGCAAAATTAAAAATAAATGACTCAGAAAAATACACGGCACTCCATGATTTGATTAAATTAAGAGGAAAATACCTCTCCGCGTGGAAAAAGGAAAATTTCCTCTTTTGTTATTAAAAGCTTTTTTTGTAAATGGCAACGACTTCATTTTGCAAATACGTCGATTTGCATGAATTTATTCTGTTCTCGCTTCAATGGAGTTCACTAATATTTGAATAATGATCCTGGAAAGTGTTTAGGTGGTTGCTAAATATATGTATTTGCTAACAAATATTAAGAAAAAATGTAGGTTCAAGATATTATAAAATATTAAATTTAAATTTCCCCACCACAAAACCGTTGCATGATCCTTTCTTCAATTAGAAAAGAGCTGATAATCTTCAAATGGCTGAAGATATTTTCTCGGATCATAGCTGAGAACACTCTCGATTGTGACACCTTGCAAACGAAAAAAACTAGATCAAATTCGGCGCATCCGTTTAGGAGCTATAATGCCGGCCACAGAAAGACAGGCAGACAGACAGACACAAACGTCTTTTTTTTATTGACCTATGCTTGTGTCGAAAAAGTACGACGAATCAAGCTTCACCGGACTTGCGACACACACGTCAAACTTATAACACCCGTCTTTTTCGTCGGAAGTTAGTAAAAATGGAAAGAGAAAAACTTAGACAGTATTATTTAAAAACATATTTGAGTAAATATAGGTACATATATATTAAAGTGATTTATAAAAAACAGGTAAATAGTCTACTATGTGGCCGATAAACATAGTTACTGATGTTATTTATCAATGTTTCTTCAATATCAGATAATTAATTCCTTTGTGCCTAATGTCAACAAACCTACACAAAACGAGGTCAAGTCATTACCTCAATGGAAAATAACTTATCATAAAATATCAACCCAATAGTATAGAAGTAAATAGTATAAACTTGATCTGATTATTAGCCGTGTAATGTAGAAATTGACCATAAAAGCAACTGGCCACCTAAATAGTGGTAAATCCGACGTCCCCACACAATTACTTCGAAACCTGAGCCCAAAGCGATAATTCTAAAGCGCACTAAACTACATATGGCGGGGATTTAAACTGTAGGCTGGTGGTGAAGTGTTATCGCGATAAAAGTTGTATAACGGCTAATTAGAGACAGTGGCTGTATAGCAGCGATTTATATCGCAATTTTGACCAAGACGCGGACCGGATTTCGGCGCGTGGGGCGGCAAATGGCCCTCCGTGGCCCGTATTGCCAGTTTAAATTTAGAAGTTCTACTTTTAAAATTGAATTGTGAACTAAACGTGATTATAAAGTTATTACTTAAATCAGTTTCAATCCAAGTTTTAAATTAAAGCTACCAGAAAACATATTTTTAATAGTTTACATGAATGAACAATTTATATAATATCTGTGCAAATAATCTAGTCTTAGTCTTTAGTCTTTTTTAATAAGAATTGATACAGAAGTGAATAATAATAAAGTATAAATTGGACATGATTTGTAATTTTTATGATTGGACGTTTTTATGATTGGATATTTTTCGTCCATTGGTCATTTTTCATGTTTGGACATTAGTCGCGCAAAGGAATATAAACAGTGTTTTTTATTCTATAATGCTAGAGTTTCGTTGAATGGAAATTATACCTAGCGTTTGATTGTTTTAATTTCTCAATATGCAAATGAATAAGGACCCAAGTTCGGGGCCTCATTTAGATGGCAGCTCCCACCCTTGTCGGACATCTGTAGTCCTAACCCTCAAGACAGGCGAGCATGTCGCGGCTTGGATCGGGTGACCGATAAAGGATGGTCACCCTCGCCGCAGGCAAACTATTACTCCCAAGAGGACACTTTCTTACTGGACATTTGAGTAACAGTGGTGTGGAGTCGAATAGGACTTATCGTCACCCGGCTGAGAAAACACTTAAATGCTTTCAAAAAAAATTTAACAGGAGACAAAAAACTACCTACTGAAAATAAAGTATGATAGGTAAATAGTAATTCTGTAGTTTTTTAGTTACTATAAGATTATCTTTAGAGCTTTAAAACAAATGCGTAAATTTTATAGTGCAAATACTGTGCGTTTTTTGCCCAGTTTGTAAAAAAGGAATTTGAAAAAAGCTGTCCTTTACGAGGTTTTCTCAGTCGGGTGACGATATATCTTCTTATCATAAATCGGATTAATCTTAAATAGATCACAATGAGCTGGAGCCTATACTGGAGTAGGAGAAACAGACCGTGGTTGTCTTGTAGAGACATGGAATTCTGGAGTGTGTGCAGATTACTTACGATGGTGTTTCCATTTTAGTAAGAGCATTGAATGAATGTAGGTAGGGACACATTTTATCTTTTAATATTATATTTTTATAACTGTGAAATTAGGAACAGTAAATAAACGTATAATGAGACACCCTAATTACTGCAAAATTTGGTAGTTCGACCTTGTCAAATTTTATAGTCAGTACACAGTTGACTATACTATAGTACATAATATATTTAAACTGATAAAACGCGATTTTAAAAGTAAGATTTACATTCTTTGCTTCAATCTTCGTTTTCAGTAAAAAAAATCTTATTATTATTATTATTATTTTCATAGACAACGGTATGGTTTGATAACATAAGTTTACACAACATAACTTCTCCACACCTTTTCCTGTGCTCTGATTAGAAACTGGCCAGAGCAGAACACGATGCTATATCGTCGCCGGATCGTATCTCGCGCATAAATCACACGCGATCATATCACGTTTCGGAACGCACGCGCCGTATTGGTGCCCGAATGGCGACAGAGATCATTTACTTTTCTTTAATTGTGTTTTGATACATATCTGTATAGTCTCTTATGAAAATGTAGTCCTTACTGGCTGCTCTAAAGGTTACTGGTGCAAGCGGGTAGCGGGCACACTCTATGTATAGTATGTTCAGAAACATATTTTTTGTATATCGGTACTTTTGCGAAATATTTGATGTATTTTGAAAATAAATTTTAACAAGAAAAAAAGTACAATTAGATACTGCAAAGAAAAACATTATTTGAACATAAGACAATTTTACCATTTTCTTTGAAAGCTTTTTGGGAGGTACAGTTTAGTTACTATTTGGGTTAATGCCAAAGAAATGTGTACATATAAGATGAGTTTAGTTAATTTACACCCGAACCATAGCAATCATCACACAATTAACCAACTTTTTGATTAGTCGTTAAACCTGAAGCACTAAAATTAGTCTAAAAAAGACCTTAAAATCAGACGTATAAAAGTCCAACAAAACCGTCGCATGTGTGTGCTCAGTAAACAAACGAACGTGTCGTCGACAGTAATCAGGTCAGTTCGAATTTTAAAAGTTCAAATTCCGAACGGTCGGAAGTTGGTTTATGAGTTTTAATTTTTCATGCTTGCCTCTTATTGGTGGAGGGACACTGCGCCTGCAATCCTTCGTGACGTGTTATTACGGATCACAAAGTGATTTATTCAAACAAATTAAAATTTTACAGTTTTTTTAATTGCTTCCTTCAGATACAAAGGTCGTAAACCTAAAGTAGTTAAAAACAGAATTCTTGACGTTTAGTGGTTGTCACTCCTGGGCTCTGAGAGAGTTCATTATAAATAAATAAATAGTTAAACCTGGGAATGTGATAGATTTTTATGTCGACTTTACGATATTTTTAAAGCCATTGGCGTTTTTTGTCAATTAACAAGAGCATCCTTCTCTACAAAACTGACACGAAATCTATTTTGTGTTAAAAAATATAATCACTATTTGAAACTATAAGAGCAAGGAAAATCGTGCTTCGCTTGAGATTGATAATATACGTGATAATCACGTTCTTTAAAAAAAATCCGCTTGGTTTTAAACTCACACTCGAGCCATTTATTTATCAAACGTTCTTTTTTTAGTTTTTCTCATTCCAAGACAAGACAGTTCTCGTCTCAAATTAACAAACAAGGTGTAAAATTATTTATTTACAATAATTATATAGTTTGCATTAGACTTTATCCAAAAGACGAGAAATGCAAATTAAGAAGAGCTTAACAATATCATCAGCTTTATTATAATCAAACTGTACTCGGTACCCTTCACGGACCAAAATTTAAAGAAAACTTTCCTAGCAGAACAGAAGCACAAAGACTAAACAAAAGAATGCGTTAATTCCACCGATAGTAATTGATTTCATGCAGTGTTGCCCACTAAAAGAACAGTCCAACTTACCCCAAGTTACTCTTCGCTTGCCGCACCTAGGGTAGATCAGGCCAGTCAGGAACACTGCGTAACTATTGTCTCACTTGCAAATGACAAAGGAACTAAAGACAATTGCCAAATTTGTCACGCAAATGTTGTCATGCATCATAAAACGTGTTTTTAATTACCCCATGAATAGTTAATGTCATAATATAGTTTGTCTTCCAGTTTTGTAGGTACATATACTTATGAAAGTTTTATTTGGTCGCTGGCGTGGCGTAGTGGTAGAGTCGTTGCTTCCAATTAGGGAGGCACGAGTACGAACTCCGATATGTATTCTATTTTTGAGTTATTTATGTTCATAGTCTTTAAACTGGTTTCAGATTTGACCTTTAGTATATTGCAATATGTATGTATATTACATTCATTGGTTTTATAAGGTACCTACTAGCGACCCGCCCCGGCTCCGCACGGGAAAATGGTTATTGTAGCTTATCCTTAAGTATATTATGCATGTATTATTATACAATTAAACCTTCCTTTTGAATCACTCCATCTATTAAAAAAAACACATCAAAATCTGTTGCGTAGTTTTAAAGATTTAAGCATACATAGGGACTTAGGGACATACGGACATAGGGACAGAGAAAGCGACTTTGTTTTATACTATGTAGTGATAAGGAAAAAAATCCTGAAGAAACCTCCACATACCTGGTTAAGATTCAAAATTTGCTTATGTCATAGCCCAGGTAAAATTTATTTTATGAAGCAATCTGATCAAAGCGATAAAAAATCCTTAAACTAAAGCTCAGCGTACGTGATCTGGTAATCCCGCCGTAATGGCGAAGAAACTCTAAGAAAAACCGATTAATGTTATTGCCCCCGCTAATTCTATCAGAGAGTCGTTCGCCTTAAGAGCGCGCAACAAAATAAGACCTTTAAAAACTAATGTTCATTCTTAAGGCCCCGCAAATACCTCTTTGTGACTCGGGGCGATACCGCTGCTACGAACCTGACTATACGCGATTTTCTACACAACCAACCAATACGACCAACTCAGACTTTTAAAACTAAAGGTCTTGAGTTCATTTTCGAGTGGCGGTCGAAGAAAACTTAAGGCGGAGCAAGATTCAAGAAGATTAAAAAGTTGGAGCCGGTCGCGCGGCGTCATTGTAAGTGGAAAATGAGTTAAATAAGGCAATACATTTTAATTAGGAGGAAGGGAAAGCCCTTTATTCGTCGCGCGATAACTCGCCGTCTCTATTAATTGAATTTCATGTTTAATTAACTCGAACTGAGGCCGGATTATCCGCCATCTCGATACTACAGTTTTAAAACCACCGCCTACGTTTTGAGAAAGGATTTCAAAGAAACCGATTGTAGATGAAGAAGAATAAACAAGAATGAACATATTTGGTTTGGATACCAATATTATTACTCTAAGTTTACTTAAATAATTATTTTGCTCTTTCCTGCAACTCCAAATTGAATAAATGTATTTTTATAAAAAATATTTACTAGGTACGTCATATTTCTTTATACAAATTTTTACTTGAAATAGGAATCCTTACATCTTGGCAAGACCACTGAAATTTGTCCTTGTAGAAATCTATCAAAACGCTCTGGCAACATTAGGAGAAGATAAAAGTCAAATAAGTGCAGTGCAATGTGGTGAGATAATCTCCCTGTAAGTGGTTCAGTGCGGGGCAATTCGGGACGGGGTAATACGGGAAAGTGGGGGAAGATTGCTTAAAAGATTAAAAACTTCCACCTTGGTTTATGACTACACTCGCAAGGAGTGACTGCAGAGGATTAGTGGAATCGGGGGCAAAACTGGATGTAATGAAAAAGTTAAATTTATTCTCTGTGTAATTGGGAAAAAATACACCAAAAGTTGATTACAACATCCTTAAGTACTTATCTTATTTCTATGGAAAATGAAATGTTTATAAATAAAATGTGTTCTCTTTCTTCTTCATCACACTTAAGGGACTTTTTAGCGTTCTTTTCGGTGGAGTTTCGCCATACTGTTCTGTTTTCCGTCTTTTGTTTGACCTCAATAAATAAATGTATGAATTAAAATTTTACTGAGCACGGGACAGTATTTCTGAGTTAAAAGAAAGGAAAAGTGTTTAATAGACAGGCTGATCGCAAGGCAATCGTGGTTTCCTTCAATAGCTTCTTAATGCCAGAAGAATTATTACTTGGCGCGAGTATGTATTTCTATATAAGAAAACTGTAGAGGTCAACAAATGTCTGTACATAGAAAAAAAAGATGAATTCAGTGAAATAGAACATATCCAGACAATTTCCTTATTTCCTTTTTTGTTTCTCTGTCAGTTTGTCTGTTTGTACGGGCTAATCTCCGAAACTATTGGAACGATTTGAATGAAATTTTGCATGGTGGTTCTTTACATACCTGGTTAATATCTTGGATACTTTTAATCGCGGAAAATGAAAGATTTCCCGTGGAATAGTTAAACATTACTACGGAAAAGTCCGAAAACAACGCGAGCGTAACCGCGGGCAGACAGCTAGTATTAACTATGTTAAGTCAGCGGGAGCGTCAAACGTCAGTATTTTAAGAAAAATCTCCAAGTATTTGTAAGTATCTTATTGTATCCTATTCTCAAGCAAACATCATTGAAGGGTCTCTGTTAAGGCCCTAAGGTCCTAGTTATCAGTGCGAGTGGCCCCAGTCCTGTCTAATTGCGCGTCCCTTGCCCGCCGATAAATATGACTTATGACGTCAGAGCTGTTATCTCTCCACACTAATCACGGATTACTTTGACTTCGGACCTCTGAAGATGACATTATTGGCGTGCTTCTGAACTAGGGGCAGTTATTGGAGGAATTATTACGGTTGATTATCCAAAATTAGGCAACAATTGAATTACATATTAAATGTTCTTTGTATCATATTGTTTCTAGGTTTATTCGTTAAAATTACAAAAATATTAATTTATCTAAAAATAACAGTAGATTTATAAAGCACTTAGGTTAATTTAGTTTACAGTTAATTGGAAAAAATGGCAGATTGAATAAGACTTCAACATCACATGATTATGCTTTTACTTACATAATTTTTTTATTACGTAGGTCTAAACATTATCATTTTATATACTTATAAATAAATTTTCAAAATGTATATAACAAACTTTAACGAATAAACTATATTTCATTAAACGTATAAACTTAGGTGTATGAATAATAACGACAAAGTTAGTGAACAGTATGCAAATAAACTACCAAACTGCCGCCTTAATAAAAGCAAGGCAAGTGTACACAGCTCATAAAGCCTAGTTTACATCGTAACTACAATGCGTCATGCACACAATCGACAATAACGTTGTAAAGGTTGCTCTACACTCGCCATTAAAGAAAACTAAATTGCCCGTGCCGACCTCAGTGCTATGTTAGCTTACCCTTGGCCATAACACCACCAGCTTAACTTGACCCGTCACATCTCTGTATAATAACCCTCGAGACTCGGATTCAGGTTAGTAAAGAGAGGGGTGGAAGGTCAGTTATGAATGGTGGTGGCGGTAACAATTATAAATAAGTAGGTTGCAGCAATAAAGGCTGGCGACATGCATTATATCAAGCAAACTGCTACGATGCTGCCACCTACGAGACATTTCAGCTATAGACTAGTTATTACAGAGGCGACATTAATTGGGGCTATTCAAACGTTGTAGAGCTAGGTATTATTATAGGTTATGAGCTTATATATGATAGCACTGATGATCTTATACATTACACGTGGCTGAGCTTATATTCGAAAACTTGAAAGTATATAAATGCTATCACATAAAATATGTAATACATTTATCTTATCGTTAATGGATATTTAAATTATTATTTTTTTAATTGACCTATGCTTGAGTCGAAAAAGTACAACGGATAAAGCTTCACCGGACTTGTGATATTTAAACATATTGGACAGTAGATAGCTTGTATTAAAAAAATGCTAACTAGAGTAGCAATAAAGAACAATACGGTTAACCATTTTGATACTTAATAAAGATAGAGACGTCAATTTAGACTTTTGAATTGCACAATAATCGATGGCATAGAAAGCAACTTGTCGGTTCTACAAAAACGAAGCTAATTTAATCCCTCCCATTGGAGCTCATAGGCCATTCATAACCCGCGAGCACTCCGAACAGACGACTTTATTTCCTAGCGACAAACATAAAAACACACTACAATACAAATAACCGCTGCGAAGCTCTGGCGGCGCTTAAAGCTGTATTAGGCATTTAAATTTACATTTTACATTTGATATTTTCAGCCGTGAGAGTTATTTGTTGTCGTCTGCGATTTATAGTCGCGCGCGCACGTCGAGTCGCGAATTGTCGCGCGATTTACGACCGCGGCGACGAGTGGAAACGGCGAAATAATTTAGTGCTTCGGCGATCCCCCGGCGATTGAAACCCGCTGTTTTGGGGATTTATGGGGATGATGCAGTGACCTTGCGCATGAGTTTGATGCAATCGATGCAATACATTGTCATGATTTTGTTAATGAGTATATAGAATAAACGGAATGATTAAATTCATTCGCTGTTACTCACCTTTGAGTCCTCATTGCCTCCTTACTTTTTTTCGTCTTATCATTACAAATGCTAAATTACGTATATAAAAAGTGAAAATTTCTTCTCAGATGTGTTCGGGCAGATTTCCTCAAGAAGGGGTTTGAATTAGTTTTAAATCTTGAAAATCATCTACACATTATAAGTAATTTTCTATTGCTGACTGATCCATCAATGCTCGCAATAATTGAAGTTATTATAACCAAGAACGCATTTTGAATGTTTTCAGAAAAATATCATTCGTATTAAACTTTGGTAGCTATTACGAATATTTGTTGCAGGCAATGTGAATGCTAATTTCGACAGATTTCATGAAGAAAAAGTGCAAACAATACACAGTAATTTTATTCATCTGAATGGCAATAAAAATGGCGGCGTGTCGCGGAATGAAACGGTCAAATTATCTCGAAGGGAGTGCGGAATAAAATATGAGATTGCAAACAGATGCAGACTACGTTGTTACCTGCCAGTCCGCGGGCTAGCTGCCCCTACTACAGACCTGACTGTACTGTATTTAATTTATAAATAAATATATTTGACTCTATGCATGAAATGTATCGTCTCAAACTCTCTTGTACAACCTAGTCTGGGGTTATTTCAAACAATTTTATTATTTATTATGCCAATTTTAAGTCAACATCGTAAAAAAACGGCTCGAGCCTACACTTAATCAGGGTAAATAGGGCTAAGTCAACCACGCTGGCTCAGTGCTGATTGGTCAACTTCACATACAATCTTTTCCATGCTGGTGTCTCAGACATCCTCGAAATATTTTCCTACACAATTTGAACGTTAAATAAACAGAATTTTAATATTTGAAAACAAAATGTTACGTGCCATTGTTTGCACCCAGCCGCACCTTGTATGAAAGACAACAGCTATAGCCACTAAGCCACCGATGATGCGGCGCTCTCACCTTGATTTTGTAGGAGAAAAATATTTAAAATGGTGCATGTGGTAAGGGCTGGCTCTGCGGATTTATCCGCCGGTGCATATGTCTGTCTGTGAAGTTTACTCGGCGTGTTGCGGTGATGCATCGCCCTCTTTATATCTCTCTTCAAGTCAAGTTATTCCTATACGAACTTCTCCACCGGCAGTTCTAAATTCAATTTGATTTCGCGCTTGTTTGGCTATCTTCATTTTTATTTACAACTCGAACTTTGGTCATTCTGAATTTAACTTTATTGATAGTGTATTTTTGTTTTTTTATATAATGGCTGCTTAATTTAACCTAAATTAAATTTCAGTGGTAATAGTAGTATCCGATCGTTGTGGAGAACTTTGGGGGAGGCCTTTGTCCAGCAGTGGACGTCTACTGGCTGAAATGATGATGATGATGGATTTAGTAGTGTGGTGTTTTTGTAAATTGTTCAGAGATGTTCTAGATGCAATACTTAATGAATCTTTACAAAAAATTAAAGAAACTAATATTCATGCTTATAATTTTGACTACACGATCTATCAAAATTATGAACACGTTCCACAGAGATCAAACGCGTCCATGAGCTTTTCACACAAATGCGTTAAAATGTATGTTGAGTATGATAATAACAAAAACTGTTTAGTAAAAGCAGCTGATGGAGTAAATTTAAAACGGAATGACGAAGAAGGTAGTAGTAAATTCACAATATTGTGCTCTAAAAACAACATTTTTAACCCTTTAGCTACAGACAATAGCTGGCAATAAATAACTTGAAGCACTATTCATCTACCTAGAGCTCATAAAATGTTATTTACTGTTCAAGGTTTAAGCCGTCGCTAGTACCCCGAGCTGATATTTTGTCGTAGCTAACTAGTCGATTTGTATGCAGTCCCTAGACGCTGCAGTGTTTTATCATCTCCTGCAGTTTCACTGCTCTTGTGTTTATATTGTCATAAGATACTTTATTAAATGTACAATACTTTTAATATTATTTATTTGTAAAAAGCAATCCCTGTGCTCTGCTTAGACCTAGACCAACCCAACTATTTATCCGAGCGTCAAACGAAATTAATGAAGATATAATAATTTAACCTAGAACAGCGGTTTTTTCCAGTAAAATTTTGAACCAACAATGTGACCAACAACTCCATACAAATAAGAATTTTTTATTTTATTTTTGAAACTTCAGATTAATTTTTCATGCATCTACTATAACGGCTTTATTACAAACTAGCTTTCCGCCGCGGCTCCGCCCGCGTTAACAGTTTTTCCCGTAGGAACGAGGCATTTTCCCGCAGTAAAAGGTAGCCTATGTTACTCAGGGTGAATGTATCTTTCTAATGGTGAAATAATTTTTTAAATCGGTTCAGTAGTTTTTGAGTTTATTCATTACAAACATACACACACACACACAAAAATACAAATCTTGGGTTGTAAAATCCAAGTACCTATTTTTTTTTTTTCTTTTTTTTTTTTTTGTCCATCACATTAATTAATCACATCAAGTGATTAACCAATTTCGCTGTATTGTTTGCACGCCGAGGGTCGTTTCTTTCTGTTTGTTTCTTGTTTGTGGTTAATCCTTGTCTTGGAGATTAGCGAGGGGGGGGGAGAAGGGAATGAAGGGGGGTGACACTTGAAGCGATATCGGTGACAAAAGCGCGGGCAATATTTCAGAAGGCGACAAAGGGACGAGGTAGGAACGAGGTGAATTCTTACTGGATCAGGTTCTGCAGGTGATAAATACAAATTACCCTAATGTAATTATAAATAATGTCCAATTCTTCCCATCTGGAAGGAATTCACTGTCTATTAATTACAGTTCATGAAAAATCAAAATTAAAATATAATTAATAATAGTAAATAGTCGAATTCACACCTTGAATCAGTGATAGTTCGGGTTAAAATTATAGTAAGAGATTACAAGAAGTGCACCAAAATTAAACAATGCATAAAGTCAAATATCTGCAAAGAGCAGATGAGGTTCCTATTCAAACCGGTGCAAACCCTGATTCAGGCACCTCTCGAAGGATCCCCAATAAAAAGCAATTAGGAAGGTTTTGTTTACACCGAAATTTTTCACTGCTAATCTTTTTGTCGGTGTTTACGTCAAATTTCGTCGCGGCTTCGTCGTTAGCAACTTTCTTTGCGGCGTGAAAGGGTGCCATTGAGATTCATAAAACTTAATACCAGGAGCACAACAAATATAAGAGATGGCGACTTTAGAGGCAATGAGACGGAGCGGCGATAACTTAGTTTAAGAAAACATAAAATGTTAGATGTACAAAAAAGCTAAGATCGAAAGGTTATTGTGCTTAAATCGGGTTTTCTGAACTCACCAGCAATTTTAAATCTTTTTTAACATGACTAAGTAATGTTCAACGTCCAGAAGTTAAATGTGAATATTTTTGATTAACATCCAAAGTTATTTAAAAATCAAATATTTATCGTTTACTTTAGACACTTAAAGAAAGGCCTTTTCTACAAGTTAAAACAGAAAGAGACCTAAGTTTAGTAGTAGTCTGTTATAGTAGATTAAATCTGCATTGAATAACTTCTCGAAGCAGTGTAGCCTTTACGTAGCATAAACCCCTCACGCCGCCGTAGCCGTAGCAATTGCTACGATGTTGTAGCCGATTTCTTAACTGAACTTCGACTTACAGTATAACATAAGTGTACGTTACGTCTATAATATAACATGGTTGATTAATACAACAATATGATTGTGTATTTTGACTAGTATATACTAAATTTTCATAACATTCATACATGATTTGAAATGAGAAATAGACCTCTTGTAACGTAACACACTCGTCATTTCCAAAAGCTTTATTTGTTTACTGGTATATATTTGCAGATCTTATTGATAACACACACACATACTAACCCAAACTTCAATTGAATTGGTGACCAGTTTAAAACTGATTCAAACTGCCAAGTAGTGGATCCGGCAAGTTTCAGGAACTTACAGTTTCTCTGAATGCAAAACTGGATGTGATTAGAACCTAAGACCGTTCCGGCTACTCTATACTTAGTTCTAACTAAATTACTCTACAGATGGATTCAGGTGGAATTTAACGTTCAAGGTTATATTATATTTTTTAATTGTTAACAAATAATAATTAAAGTATTATTTATAATGCAAGAACGTATTATAATATTACGTATTTTATTTATATTTATAACGTATTATTTATAATGCAAGAAAACAATCCATGAATAAATTATGTCAGGTTGTTGCATCTACTAAAAACACTATCATAGTCTAAATGATTTGGATGTTTTTCAGGGTAAAGAATTATATTTTCAGTAAATTCGGAAATTGGCACCCGTGTAATGCCCGACACAAGCAAACAAAAAACTTCTATTTCTATGCCCAGCCAGGACAATGCTAGTTTTAAACTGAAATAAATGTAATGTATGTGTATCTTCATCTTCATCAAAATAAAACCAAAACCTGAATTATAATTTAAGTTTTTATCTATTTAATAACAAACATCAATCATTCAATTCACACCTGCTTGAACTTCAATGTAGAGATGTAATATCAATACCTACCTAAGAACTTGAGCCACGAGTATACGAGTATAATGTATGAGAGCGCTCGAGACAGTCAAACAATGCGGCGAGTATTATCCAAGTGTAATATTCAATCCGAGGATTGCGCCCACCTTACCTCTAGTTCATAGGGTTGGCAACTACCATAAACCGATAATAATCCAGATAACATTATTGCAAAATTCTAAAAAATTCAATATTCAAAATGTTTTATTCTAAATAAAATTACACAAATCACTTATCGACGTCAAGTTTTAATAAAGTTACTTAGTTTTGCCCAAACCAATGTTGGCTCTCGTTGCGATCATGAAGTAGAATTATGCAAATAACCGTTGATGATAACAACGAATAGGCTGTTTGAAATGGGAAACATTGTCAAATATTTTTTTAGTAGTAAGTTTTTGACAATGAGCATTAAAGTTATACATGATTAGTGACGAAACAGATCTTTCTGATTTTACTTCTCACTGGTGTTTAGAAGGATATTTGTCTTTTTTTTTGTTTCACTTTTACGTAAGAGTTTAGAAGAGTTCAAACTGTTTCCTGAGCCAGATATATCTAAAGCACTAGAGCACATTGAAAAATATGGATAAAAAAAAACCTCTTTCAGAAAATATTAAAAGAATGTTAGTTGTAAAATATACAAAAAACAAGTAAAACCTGTAAATGTTCATGAAACGTTATAACTTTATAAAATTTGCAATAAATTTATTCTTTGTACAGCATTACAGAATATTTTCATTTCATTTCATTTTTTCATTACAAGTGCTTCCATTTAAAATAATGTCACTACCAAACCTGGCAACCCTACGCCCCTCATTCACCTAATCTCAGTAGCCGCGTGTGTTATTGTCCAAGTTGCGCACTTAGCCCGGAGCTAACGGGCCAGAACTGCACAGGCACGACCAGGCATTAACAGGCATCAACAGGAACAAGCGAGATGCACGATACGACCGTATTTACGACAGAGATAGCTGCTAATGCGCACCTCGGGTCAGGTTAATGGATATCAAACTTTAGGTACGCAAATAGATAGTAAATTACACTTGATGGTTGTATCGTCTCTAATGTTTGAAGAGATATCAAACTTAGACATTCGTGTAGTGTGATAATGGTTATGTTATGATGATGGTCTATTTATTACTACCTACCTTTCTAACTATATTATTCGAATAAAAATAAATTGTAGGTAACAAATGGCTTAGACAAAGAAAAGGAAAGCTTTATACCATGAAATGTAACATTCACATTAAAATTTTTGAGTTTACTCTGTCAAATGAGTTTTTATTTTATTTTAAGTAACGGCCTTAATACTTTCACATGTTCTGTCCATTGCTATACACTCGTATATAATATGACAAACATTTTTAGTGCCTAGAAAATTACTTAAAAAAAGAATGTTATTTTTTTAAAACTAAACAAAAAAATAAACAATAGTCCAACTATTTCAGCATCCCAAACTTCCTCCCCAGCCTATACTCGTACCACCCACCATAACTCAAAATATAACACTTTTCAACAATTTTCGAAAAACTTCACCTCGGAGGGTAGCGTCAATAAAACAATAAAGCAGGATGTCTTACATCCCCAATAAAGGCGTCTCTGCCCACCCCGCGAGGAACACAGCGTCATTATGACTCGCGCTTCTCACCCCAAACGTTTCAAAGGATTTATTATGGGACCGATGAAATGACTAGCTCGACAAAAGAAGTGCATTTGAATTTATTTATGAAGAAATACGTTATTATTTCACTTTGTTGCATTTGTTTGTACCTACACATACAAGATCTTTCTATCAAGATTTGATGCAAACTTTTTAATAATTTAGGAAAAAGGACAAGTTTTGTTTTGATATTTCCCAATTTTTCCAAAGAAAAAATCCTGTTTTTTTGTTCTTCATCAAATATTAAACAAGTTATCTTTGTGATTTGTAATGATAAGTGAGATTGATTACTACTCTTAGTAAAAATATATTTAGTACTAGCTGTTTGCCCGCGGCTACGCCCCAGTTTTTTTCGACTTTTCCGAGTAATTTTAACTACGGTAAATCTTTAATTTTTCGCGATTAAATGTACCTTAGATATAAGGTACTCAAAATTTCATTCAAATCAGTCTAGAAGTTAAGTAAGTTTTGAAAATAAGCCCGTACAATGTGCTAAGCCGTATGAGTTACTATAGTTTTTTAACTATCCCACGGGAACTCTTTATTTTTCCAGGATTTAAAGTATCTATAAGATGTTGACCGGGCATATAAGGTACCACCATGCAAAATTTTATTCAAATCGGTTTCGGAGATTAGTACAAACAGACAAATAGACAAACAGAGTTACAAAAATTTACAAAAAATTCTTATGTTCTATTTCACTTTTTACATCGCCCCGACTCGGTTTTTAACATTTTTATGTACAGTTTTATTATATAGATATCTTGTATTCTATAGGTATTCTTTTATCTCTTAAAATTGCCTTAACACAAAACAGTGCCTTTACAGAAACTTATACCGGATCTTGGCTAAACGCGTTCAGTTGTAAAATTTGGAGACCTTAAAAGCCTAAAATAAAAACCGTGTAGCGAGTAAATCGCAAACCTATCGCTCGTAACTTGCAACCGCTCGAGGCGACTCTCCTTGCTTTCAACCACAGATTACGTAACCAAAGATAACTCATGCACTTTTTTCTTGACTTACTGTATACTTGAAGTATGAAAAATCTAAAAATTGTATGAACCTGCGGATGTTAGTAGAGGAAAAAAGAATCGAAATATATGATCGATTTTGTGCAAACACGGTGCGATTCCCTCTTACGATGAGAGCGTTGAAAATATTTGAAAAATATGAGTATAGCAAGCGCTGCCGATGATAATGTAGTTATTGTTAAATTCTTACGATACATAAGTGAATTGAGTCTAATATCAGCCTGTAGCAGTCCACTGCTGGACATTGGCCTCCCCAAGTGTGCGCCACAATACACGATCCTCCGCTGTTCTCACCCAGCCACCGCCAGCCACGTTTTTCAGGTCGTCGGTCCATGTTGCAGGAGGCGTCCCACGCTACGCTTGCCATCACGACGACGTGGTCTCCATTCGAGAACCTTTAGAGTCCAACGCTCATCCATTCTGCGACAGATGTGACCAGCCTACTGCCATTTCAGCTTACTACATTTTTCGACGATATCCACCACTTTGGTATTCTGCCGAACGTCTCATTTCAGATTTATCCCCTTAACGAGACACCCAGCATAGACCATTCCATTGCTCGCTGAGCGACTGTAGTCGGTGTGGTAATTTAAAGTCTACTGAATCTTAAAGATATTCAATATTCTAGATCAATAAATAGAAAGCACAATGCAAAAGTTAATGGTCATCAGCGTCATTAATAGTGTGTAAATAAGTAAGAACAGGTGTAATGGTTACACATTCTATAGGAGTCTCCATAGATTTTCAGTCAGTGTTTCGATAGAAGGAACGGACTAAGGGAGCAGTGCCCACCACGCCAACTAAAGCCGGTCCCGCTCTTAATAAACTCATTGCTAACAAGCAGCTAAGTGCGTTATTTAAGAGGCCATCGGTAACTGTACACTTCATTCACGGAGTATAAAAAATGTTAAAGAAGGTTGGATTGTTGCAACCGAATAACATGTTTTTTGGTTACAATAACGTATCTAGAACTACTCACACTAAGCTCCATTAGAAATCAGTATAGAAATTTTTTTACTGAAACATTAACTAGAAAGTATCATCTCTTTTATAAAAATGAATAGCCACAGAAACTCCACGGAAAACGTTTTTTTTTATTCCAAAACCACAGTGTTCAGTTCATCCCCACAAGCCTCCAGACTTTTCAGTAAAGTTACAGGCATTTCTTTTTTTTCTCACACCCCGACCGCGATACACAACACTGCAATTTAACCTCCATAAAGTGAGGTATAAGCTTTTATAAAATACTTTCACTTTACGGACAGCAAAAAGTTAGTTTTATTTACAGTTTAATCTGTTCTAAACCGATTTAGGGTTAAGTTTTAGCATAATACTAAACACTAACGTAAAATAGCTTTAAGTAATTTTGAACGGACTTAAATATGTTTCTGACCACTCCCCAGCTAGTTAACAATTGCCTGTCTATGTATTGGTACCTGCCTACAAAACATAATCTATCTTCATTTTAAAAATAATACTTCCACTATCATAAGAAAAGTCCTAAAACCATCTAACTAGGTCTATAAAAGTACTAAAACAACACGATCTTGTTCTCCAAATAAAAACAACATAACAAAAACAAAATATTTTCAATGAAGTGCACAGTGGATCGGCTCTCGGAATAGCCAGGCAAACATAGCGCACATTCCACTGAACTAAATAAGCAGAAATATCGCCCGCTAAGTATAGTACGGCTAAATAAACCCGCCGTACCTGAGGGGGCCGATAAATCAATATCTTCGGTTCTTCGGTCTACATCTTGTTAGCAAGTTTATCTCAAGATGCTCCGCTGTATGCAATATGCACAGTGGGCTCGATGGGTCTATTTGTTGGACACATTTAAGTCACAAAATTGTGTACCCAGCTAGGTAGGTATATAAAATAAGTCGGTTAGCGCACTTTGGCCATTTTATGAATTGTAAAAAAAGAATTAGTATTTATAGTTTAAAATAAAATGTATATCTTTTTAATAAACTTATTAGTGAAAAGAGAATAAATAAACATTTTTATGACACCTTTAGAATTTTTGTATTAAGTATGGTTTAAATTAGAAGATTTAGTAAAAGAAACAAACGGATATCCTTCCTAAGCTTCACAATATACATTGTGATTACTGCGCTCACAAAATATCGATAAAATAAATTTTGAAATATTAAACAATATTTATGTCCTGTTTGTTGAGCGTCCAGAGCAGTGTGTGGCTCAAGCGTATCCGGGCGGCGCCCGAGGCTCAACCTAATTTGTATTGATTAAAAATATTCAGCATAGTTCGGCCGGGGAACGCGCCGCGATCCCTGAGCCGGACGCTGCTTCCTAAGATGGCTGCACATCGGTAACCATCATAAGATTACATTTTAGAAATATTTTTATTGTTTACAAGAATAAAAATAAAATACTTTACTTTAGTTTTATTTATCTCATACTACAAGATTGCACACTGTTTTACATTATTATAAAAAGGACATCCGTAGTACCTATGGTCGGCAACACGAGTATGTATAATTAGGAGAATATAACTAAAGAAATTTATTACATAATTGGTAATGTCAAGGAAATATTAAAAACGAATATGTATATGTCAGATCAGAATTAAAAATAAGTAGTATTACCATAATGGTAAATTAACTCATCTTAATGAAAAAGTAAAGAATGATCATAATACTTATGTCCAGATGAATGATGTATATTTGCAACTTTCACAATTTACAACATATTTATAAAATTTTAAGTGTAAGTAAAATAATTAGCATAAAAATAGGTCTGAAGCTCAGCATCAAAGCTGCTGCCGAAACGAACTGCCGCTGATATTGTGCTTCAGCCGTTCTTCTAGATCGGCACTATTTGGGTGCACGTAACAACAACGCATTTATACAAATAGAAACTTTAGGTTACACAAAGACCTTTTAATCGCTCAAAGCTAAATGTGGATGGAATTAAAGTTCAGATTGTTTTATTTCTAAAAGCCAATAACTTTAAATAGATTGTGTCGTGATAACGTGTGGTAGTATGGATTTTCAGGCAAGTAATTATAAGTTTAGTAGGTACTTGTAAATATTCAATGGGCTCTCGGCCTTTATTAGATACCGCTAGTAGTACGATTATTGCTAGCAGCGATGTGTGTGAATATTTTTACTTTTAGGAAAAATATTGAAAAAATAGTTCTGTTAGAATTTAATAATAACAATATAGTATCTTGTAATAGGTGCGCCTTGAATTATATTTTCATAGTGATAATAATAAAACTTCTGAAGACTTTTGACATAGTAAAACTTTTTTTCTAAAACCTAAAATGAAATATTTTTGTCTTTTATTTTTGGACTTTGACTAATTAAATTATCAAATCAATAGCGAAGCGCCGCTCCCACCTCTCTGTCAAATATGCAAAATTTTCGTGCTATATTTTTCGTGTAGTGTAGTAGTGTATGTTAGCAGTAGGCCTGAAAATATACTTTTATCTATTTTTATACCCTTTAAAGCGGGTGGAGCCGCGAAGTGGACAGTTAAACATATAAAAAGTTATATAGTAATTAGTTATATAGCATACTTATAATATTGAAGGTAAGTGGGGTCGGTGCGCGCGAGGAGGGAGTGATTTGCGGGTCGGTCGTTGACACTGTATATTACTGAGAGTTATGACAGACTACGATAAACATATTCAGGGTTCTGTAGGAAACACAATAAATACAATTCAAATAAGCTAAATAATTTTTTTTAATAAAAATATGTTTGATAAATAATAATTGTTTTTTCTTGGAGTCAATAAAGTATATTATTATTATTATTACTATTACTATTATTAATTGTACTTTTTTAGTTTCAAATCCTACTCACCGTTGTTTGTAACTAAAATTTTTCTTTTCTAAATCCTCAGATTGAGACGTACACGGCTTTTAAAAATATTATTAAACCTTTTTTTTTAGCTATCTAGAGATGTTTATTTTAGCTATTCGTTACTTAACAATACGTTTTTTTAGATGATTTAGGCAGTTTAAAATAACATCAGGGTTTGTGACTTTTCTCAATCTTACACTTCAAAACCACAGCGATTCCAAAAGACCATCAATATAGTGCGTGTTTTATATTTACGGAACCTTATCAAGCTTTACATGTATACGCACTTTATTATTATTTTACTTATTGTTACGTGTTGTACACTGTACACGTGGTAGTCGCGAGGTAAACAGCGGTGTCCCCTCCGCCGATATTATTTATGTAACGACTGTTGTTCTAATGTGTTTCGCGGACCAAAAGTTGTCTCTGGTTGCGTGTAATATTGATTCATTTTGAGGATAAATGTATATTTTTTATTTACAGTAAAAGCACAACATTTTTTTTCCTTAAAAATTTTCCTCTGGATTTATAAATAAACCAATGGCTCATATTTACGACTAATTTGTGTATATAGCTTTACGCGCTTTACGTGCATTCTGAAACGCGGCATCATCTTCCGTTTCAGACAATTAGGTGATTCAGCCTGCAATGTCACGAGCAAACTGGCGAAAATATCATAAACGTATATTTGTTAGACAGTGACCCACCGGGATTTGAATCTCTATCCTCCGTGATATTATGGGAAAGAGTTTGACTTCTCTGCAATGGACTTTTTTGTTGATGTTAACAGTGAACAAGATACATTTGCTTATAGCCTAGTATTGATTCTTATTATTATTATTTTATCTTTTTAGTGATGGCTAGTATGACGGCCACTATTGGAAAGGTCTGCATTCCACGGTGGATTTTTATTAACGAATCACGTTTTTTTAACCCCCGTCAAAAAGAGGTGTGGTATAAGTTTGACGATTTTTTTAGTTTAATATTTAGTTTTTAAACATATTTCACCGATTTCCAAAATATCACAGTTTTCATACATCTCCGTGCAGGTGGACACAATATTTATGCTAAGTGAGTGAGTCGCTACATGTTTAGTTTCACTAAAAGCGAAAGTACTGAAGTGGGGTCGGTATAATGTACGCGAGGTGAAAACCATGCTCTCATATTTTACGGCCGAGGGTAGGAGGGTGGACTTCAGAGGTACCTTGAACTTTTATCTGAATCACTGCTTATGATCAAACAATTTATATTCTGCTACCTACTTTTATTTAATTCCTATAGTTTTGCTTTACCTTGATCCTAGAGTCAGTGGTATCAGATGAAGAGCTTTTAAGCTATCATTCGAAATAATAGTTGAATTATTATTCTAAGTAGTCTTCACAATTTTCCTTAAAAATATTAATTTGTTAATCTTGTTTTTACGAACATAAAACTATACTGAAAGATTGTTTACAGTACTTTGATTTCGATAGCTCGTAGATAGCCAAATTTATCAACTGGTTCATTTTATATCCTATCTTTTTTAATAGATCAGCTGCAAGATATTTCTTTCGTTATTAACTGTGCCTTTTATTACTTCTACAAGTATTATTTTTATGTATTTTGTAACAAAATGATAAAAACTAGATTTACAAGACAGAAAAATACAGTTTAAACCCCCCACAGAAGCCTACCACTCGACTCCCCTGAGATGAAAGGGTGTCCAGGTCACGGCTCATAAAATCTAACCAAGAGCCAGAACATTACGTATTCCTCCAACTCTTCAGAGCATCAAACAATAATTTATAATGCACGTCTACTACAGACTATGGCTCGATATTCTTTGTCCAAGCACCCATGTCTAAGTGTTTGCACGGCGTGTGGTCACCCTAAGGGCTGGATAGACGGACTACAGTCTGACAGATTTACAAGACTACCAAGAATAGTACTTCAGTCTCTATCGTAGAACCTATCTATTCAAATAAGAAGTTTACTGTCCATATCTAAGATGTAAATATTAGGTACTTACTTACTAACCTAATTACAAAGTACGTGAAAAATTGTAATAAATGCAATTTTCATTTTATACGGGACTTTTTTCACCATCAATATTTCAAATTGTAAATATCAAATGAAAGCTACATAATTATATTAAGTTATTTCAAGTATTTACAATAGTTATTTATTATTTTTCAAACTACAAGAACGAACGAACGACCTTCTGTTACTGAAGAGTGCGAAAAAGAAGAACAAGAGTGATTATTGTTAATTAACCACATATTTATTTTTCAATTTAGCCTGATAGAGTCCGATTATAATATTGAGCGTTTCATACCTTATTCTTGCAGTAGCCTCACCTCTCGTCTGTTTAAACCCCAACACTTGTGTACAGTGACCCCCCGCACCCCTCAAAACCGGACACGGACCCAAAACTACTCGGGATTAATCTTAGGCCGGATTTCAGACCAAGACAAATACGTCGGGGGCTAAATGGTCGGGAATTATTAAATTAAGGAGATACTCGGGCTTGTGTAGTGTATGTAGGCTGTGCGTTGCTTTGAGTGGACCGTGTTTGGGAAGAGGTGAATAATTGATTGTAAGAGCTGGGTACTGGCACGTAATGAGATTTCTAGACGCTGACAGGACTATTTTCAAAATGTATAACAGCAATAAACGAACACACACATAGACAAATACAGCAGAGGGGATGAGGCATCTGTAGATTTTTAACCGTAAAGATGACCTACGTTTTTTTTATTCTTGTCGTCGTTAACATCTCATATATTTATTATGTTCCCACCGAGGAGCTCGAATAATTGGAAATTTTTAGACACCTAAGAAAATATAGGTACATAGGTATTCTTAGGTGCTTTTTTCATTCATCGTGAAAATAATTATTGAAAAATACACATTTAATCAATTGGTTTATATCGTTTTAATATATTTTGATTTACCAAGTAGAATAAAAAATTCTCTCTCCAATCCAGACGTCTCGAAATACTCAGCTAATTGTGCACGTTCTCGAAGATTCGAACTTGTCCGCAAGTAGTGCAACTCCTGGCCGATGTGGGTAAACACCGGGACAACTGTCCCGATATCCGGGAATGTCCCAGAGTGTCCCGGAGTGTCCCACACCAGTTCCAAACTACACGACTGAGAACAAGACTGTCTTTGTTTCAGGTTCTATCAGAAACTGTGCGTCGACTGCTAATGGATGAGTTAAGGATGATTCGGAAGACTTTACAAGGGTAAATGTTTGTTTAGTGATGAATATATAATATACTTATTATATATAATATTTTTGTAAATATTTGAAATAATGTAGAGTCACGGCAGCAGCGTCAAGATTTTTTAAGTTACATACTTGTTGCCTTTTTTCTTCGAGTTTTTTTTTATTGTGTTCAGTAAGTATATTCATTAAAAAAAAACTTATAATGCAATATAGCGGCAGTACTATAGAAAATAACGTCGAAACAATTTATTGGAATAAAAAACAGAAGCTTTTAAAAGATAAAATTGTTAAATAAATTCCATATCATAAGAAAGGCTTTGCACGAGGACGCGATATAAGGTTTACATGTTGGTATTAAAATTCTGTTCAGTAGTAAGTACAGTGATCCACAATTTTCTTGACCGAAACTCCCAGCCCAAAACAAAGGTCAAAACTTTTCTGCCAAACAAACATTACTGAGAACAGAAGTCAAGACGTTACAATCAACCATGTTGTAGTTTTAATGAGAGGCTACGCAGCCGGCGCCCGCGCAACACAATGGCCGCCCGCACCTCCACTCCACCTAATGTTAATTTAATCCAAGAGCCGTGCGAAGGGTTAGAAGTTGTTGCGAACGTCTTTATGTTGAAGAGTCGCCCTTTGTTCATAATAGGCGACCGTGTTTATTAGGGAATCTAAGAACATTTTAAATTATAGAATTAGAGCAAATCTTAGCGAAAAATGAAAGGATGTCAATTAAAATTTATTAATTAACATGCATTTCTTTGTCAAACAAAATTTTGAACTTTGCTTTAATGTAAGAATAACTGAAAATTGGTATTTGAATGATAAATAAACATGGTGTATAACTAATCTAGTATATTAATCTACATAGTTCGTATTATAATGATTTATTTAAAGTATGTTATGATAATTTAATCAAGAAAATAGTCATGTCTTTTCAACTTGAAACCTCTTCAAAATACATCAATTACAATACCTGGGAATTCCTAAAAAAAATTCACCAACACCAAAAGGTACCCAAATCTGAACTTACTTGTCCAGCCACGTGTTAAGCTGGTACTGTGTAATCAACCCCCCCCCCTCTTGCCCCCTTTATCTTGACCCCCACTGTCCACGCCACAAGTCACCCGACTTGAAAACACCCGCGACTTACCAACTAGGGTAGGTGCTTGGACTATTAACAAAACAGTTAAGAAAAGGGCCCCCAAGTAAATCCGCTTGGTAAATAAACGCTGGATTTGCATTTGGGTTATTCCGAGGGTCAAGTAAACGTTGTAATTATGGGCCTGGATAATTATTTGGCAAGACTTTGAACAATTACTGTGTAAGACACGAAAATTCGTAACCTTACCCTGACTTTAGGTTCTGTTTGGAGAACCAGTTACTTTGAAACAAGATGCTGAAAATAAAACATTCTGCCTAATTATTCACGCGCGGTCATCTCACGTGTTTACTTTGACAATTTCCATTTTAATAGTAAAGGCGAAAACTATGAAAATACTTTATTTACACCCGATCTAGCCATTTCAACTAGTTGAAAGATAATTTTTCTGGTACATTCACCATAATAATAATAATAACAAAAAATCCAATATATATAATAGTATAAAATATTTTTTTATTACAATAAACGATCAAGTTTCAGTAGGTACATTTTTAGTAAAGAAATGACAATAAAACACCAAAATAAGAAATATGCGTGATAGTCCACATAATTTTCTGTTGCATAACACACAAATCAACAGTATCACTCTTTCATACATGTTTATGCAAATACTAGCTTGCTGTACCGCAGCTTCGCACAAGGTAAAAAATGGAGCAATCAACATGACATGACCACGTCAATATAATAATAATCATTGTAAAATGAATGTAGAATCGTGATATATTTTGGACAATTTACACAATATCTTTATGGCCTATGTGTTATTCTTATGTATACAAGGTATATTATTGTAAAGTCTTATTAAAAACCATTTAGTAGTTGCGTAAAAGAGTAACAAAAATCCATGCATTCATACATCCTCAGATACTTTCGCGTTTATAATATTAGTATGATGTTATGTAAGTAGCAAAGACGGATGACGTCATCGGATGATGTAGTGGGAATAAAAACATTTTTTCCGAAAATAAGCAGAATGCAGAAGCACCGGTTGACGGTACAAACGGCGAATTTAAAAAGACGAGACAAGCGAAATATGTTTATAAGGAACAACGTGCTTTGATTTATAACCACTGAAGAATATAACACGCTGGGCTGCGTGTGGGGCAAAACAAAAGGGGCAGCGGGCTGGAAACTGAACCACAGAATAACAAGTAGTAGTTTCGTTTAAAGTACCTAAATTAATAAACGTACATAACTAGTATAAAACTCACCCATTTTATATTTTTTTAAGTTGCTATTTTAGTAACATTTAATGAAAACCAGAAAATATGCTATTGAAATAAATGTTTCACTTTTCTTTTGTAAGAAGGACTTACCATAAGTTTCATGATTTCAGGCGGGTTTGAGTTGATATAATGTATTTTTTACTTAATCTCATCGCAGATAATATTACTTACAGAAAGTGATGATTCAATCCACTTCTAAGCTAAACTATTCTACTACCCCCTTGCCTCCCTCTAGCTCCTGTATCTTTACAACCAATTTGAAGCTTCTCTCCTAATGCTATTCCAAATCTCAAATTCTTAACACTTGCGCTGCCGGAGAAGTGTAGCGTGTCACAGAACTGGGAGATTTATCCCCGCGGCTCGCGGCCGGCTTCGAACTCATTAGGCGAGCAAACCCGCGGGATCACACCATGTCCTACTCTTCTGCTCGTAAACAATGGATAACATTTTGCTTTAAATATTTCCTGTTGACTAAAGCGTTTCCAGAACGTTGGTTTTATTGAAAACAGAAACTAAATGTATGATTAAAAATCGTGTAGAGATAATACAATAAGTAATGAATAAAATATCTTTTGACCATTAAAATTCTGGGTAAAAAATATTTTTCTGTTTTTATTCTCTTATTTGAAACTGGTAAATAATTGACTACTTTACACATGAAAATCCTACTTAAAAATATTGAGTATACAAATAAAATATACATAAGATTATACTTTGGTAAAAACTACAATGAATACACTGACCGCTATTCATTTTTCATGTTACCTTCAAGGATGTTTCAAGTCCACTCTGCTGGAGGGGCTCGGACTATAACTCACGGTGGCCGTACCTTTTATTTATGGACGCGAGTGTGCGAGACAGCAGCGCAAGGGTTATACCACAGACTATCGGAACGAATTTGATAAATTAGAATGAAAGGCGTTAAGATGTTCCTGGGAATGTATTTCAGTATTGGGGTAGTATAATTATAATTTGTAAAGGTGTGTCAGATAGTAGAAATTATTCTAATAAGATTTTCCCACTTTTAAAAGGTGGTTTATAAAATTATTTTAGGCTTATGTATTTTACAATCTAAAGCTGCAGAGTCTGAATAAATAGATAAACAACAGTTTTGAGACAGATGTAAAAAAAGCTATGCTGTGCATCTGTACGGAAAAAAATAACAATCTTGAATTATAGTTTCTGAATAAAAGAACCAACCATTTTTTGTACGACGAATACTTTTAAACAAAGTCTACCACCCCCATCCCAAAGTTATATCGTCGAGTGTAAACTTGTAAGTTTCAGACTAATATCGTAAAGCTAGAATATTCTTTCGGCAGTGCCAAACGAAAAACAAAGCAAAAATAATTGAATAAAAACAACAGAGTTTCACGTAAGAAAAAAAGTCATTAAAAATGCCATCAGCACCACCATTCCTTTTAAACAGCATTTTTATGAAGAACCTCGGACCACTAATATGCAAATGGTCACCGTTACTTCTTATACCACTATTAAATGTTATTTGTAGGCGAAATTAAAAACATGGAACCGAATATAAAGCCGGGCACTCGCAGACAATTGTAATGCAAATAAGTGCCGCTACACCTCGAGCCAAATAAAAAAAGTTGGGAAGTACGTCTCGGTAATTATGACGTGGGTTCCTTGAAAAACTTCGTATGAATATTTTTTTACCTTTGCCACATAATAAATACTTTTTTCTCCTTTTATTTGACGAACGAGATGTTTTTTTTATCGACTTCATTAATGGTATTTTATTTACTTGCACTACTAGACATTGGAACTTGTCAAAAAAATTATCTTGATCTAGAAAATAATCCTCCTATAATAAAACAACCTATAGCATAATACAAAGTCGTACATATAAAGCAAAACATCGAAAATCTCAGTTTTTCACCAAGAACAAGATGGATATACTTTATGTGTAACATTAGATTCTATCACATTTCCATCCCTTTAAACGACAAACGTTAAAAAAATTACGGGAGACCCTTTCGCGGCGACATTTATACAAATTGCCGACAGGAAGACATACGCCCGTGAGTGATTCGCGAGGAACCCTAAAAAAGGGCGAAAGAAATCGTCGCTGGAATTTATAATACACTTTTTATTCGGAGCTAAGTGTTGTGCGGCTATAAAGGGCAGGCGAATGACGCAATATCGAGGCGGTAAAGGCGTCATTATTTATGTTAATTTCAGCCGGTAAGTGACGCGTTACTGCCTCCCACCTTCTTGACTAATAGGCAGCTAAGTGTTAACTCTGGTTATCAATTTGAACTATGGGATATGTCAGTTCTGGGTTGCAAACATTTGTCAACGACACGCAACGAAGAAACTCAAAGTATGTTTAAATAAGTCAACCAAGCTGACTCTGCAAGTTGGTTGGACGTATGACATTATGGAAACTCTAAGCACTGTATCATAAATAGCACGATGGTACTATCTTACATTGAACTGTCAAACGCTGGGAGAAACGCGCCATATTGGAATTCCTTCAATATGATGAAAGTATTTATGTACGCGCCACTATATTTTGTGTTCAGCGTGAAATCTCATGTTACGGTTCACTCACTTACTACTACACTATTTCCTTTACCATAAAACCGACTATTAAACGACAAATTATAAAACCGAAAATCAGGCTGTGAGAGATGTGGTTCAAAACGATGTCGCCCGGATAAGATTCAACTACCCTGAAACACTTGAAAACAGTTAATTATTATTTTTCAGTCTTTACGAACTTTCTATATTCTGACTCATGTAACACCGCCTTCTAACGGTTCCTAACGGCTCGCTGTTTTGAAATATATGCATCAAGGAAAAATATATTAAAATAATAATCTATCAAGTGATGTAACATAAATAATGTCGATGAGTAATTGATTTTAATTAAAGCTTTTAGACAAAGAACAGTATCTTATTTTTGCAGCCAAAAGGAAAACCACAATTTATCAATATTATACAGATTTAAAAACAAACTGTTTATTTGCAACGCAATGCCATCGATAATAATAATATAATAACTGGAAAATGTTGATTTTATGATTTTATATCAAGCTACGATGACACTATGTGGTTAAGGACTTTTTCCTATTGAATAAAACTATTTGATATTAAAAAATGTGAATTTGTGTTTAAGTTCGTAATATAGATTCTAAATTACTACTCCAGTGGGCGTTGAAGAAGCGAAGTTCACCTGTGAATACAACAACTACAATCCACAACCTGCCAGCCAAGTATGGGGATTACAGAAACTTTATTTTAAAGGTCCGGTAACATAATGCTAGGTAAGTAACGAAGGAGCTATACCTAAACGTAGAAATTAAGTTCATGCTTGTATACTTTGTATCGTTTTAATATGCACCATGTTTATTAATGTGTTGTTGACGTTGCCAGATTGAAAATGCGTTCTTCTATTCTAAATTGAAATTTGTCAAAAAAGTGAAAAGTAATGATTTTCGTAATCTACAGATAAATCAAAGCTAAAATTATCAGTGATGATAAAACAACAAAAAATAAGAACACCGTTTTAAAGTCTATCACGTGACCTATAAGAAACAAATCAATATGTAAAAGCGACATAATATGAAAAACAACGTCAAAAAGCATACTGCTAAGAAGATAAATAATAACCCACATTCCTACTCGCTACATCCCCCCCCATCTTACAACCCCCTCCCCCCTCAAAACGCAACTTTTCCGCGAGTCACCGCGGTAATTGTGCCACTTTACATAATGTCTATTTTAGTACCGCGAGCATTTTTCAGCCGCTCCTAATGAGTTGTGAAGCGCCCTAATGCACAAGGTACTGCTGCTTGCCTCTGATGGCACAAACACGGCTCGAACGATACTATTATTGGTCGATGTTCGCTCGAAAAATATATGGAACCATTTGTCTCAGTTAAATGGTAAGTAAAATAACTTTTAGTCAGAAACGATTAGTTCAGATGAATACGTTTGGAAAATCACACAAGTTTACAAAACAAAGGCTCTTGTCTTATCATAGGCTTAAGAATTTGTACCCATAACTCGCTAAAGGTAATAAAAAACGCTAAAGATATTATTGTCACTATTTAACAACTAAGATATTTAACTATTCAATTAGAAGTTGTAAGTGATGGCTCATGTAAAACTAAAACGACATGGTGGGCAATGGATCTGATGTGATCTATCTTCGCAAGAAAATCTTGAAAAAGAAAAAAGATACTGAGCATTTCCTTTCACTATTTGCTAACCCGTGACTTACAACCCGTATTTATGCAAAGGCAATGGTATACATACTCGTACCATACACACATACATACAGTCACGCCTCTTTCCCAAAAGCAATGGTGCCAAAAATTAAGCCTATATTGTGCCACATTTTTTCCTACTATATCCATCTTAACCCTGTCATATAATCACTATTTATTTCTCTTCACTGTTAAACACCAGCTTGAATAAAAATTGCCTCTCTCTAAACTCCACACGTCTTTAATGCTTTCGATTCCTCTCGCAGCGAATTTCTCAGTCGATTAACTCCTCTGTGCGCCTTACCTGCATCGGTAACTGTTAGCACTTCACCCCGCCCGACCCCTTAGATTTATCGCTTTGCTAAGTGAACGAGATCGCCTCCACTTGCCACTTACCTACCGCCCCGCCGCCACCGCGCTGCTTTTGGGTATGTTTAAATTTTACGAAATAAATACTTTTATTTGACAATTTACCTCATTTTAAGAGATCTTTTTTATTTACTTTAATTTATTTTATAATCTCAATTTACTAATGTAGTCCGTTCTAAAACTTTTCACTAAGCAAAAAATCAAATTCTATCGCATTCGCTATTAATCTTCTGTATTACAACAGCCCCTCTAACATACCCGGTCCACGCGTGACAGACATAATTTTGTCGTGCGTATTCTCTTATCCTATTGGAGGATATTTCAATATGGCGGGTTTCTCGCGCGACAAACTTTTGTCATAGCACTGCATGTTACGGGTGCTGAACGTTAAAACATACTCTCATTTTATTTATTTAGTTTAAATAGCTTAATACAGAGTGTCCAAATAGGTAATTGAAAGATTTGAAAACACTGAAATCATCGCCACCTATTGGTTTTACGGCCCAAAAAATGAACAAATATTATTAGGAATTACTATATCTCGAAATGGTTTTTCATAAAGAGTAATTAAAAACTGAACATACCCAATAGTCCCGCAATCACCTCGCGTTCGCCCCGCAACCGCTTCGGGAATAATAACTGACGGCCCTTGAGAAAAATTGTAAACATTTATTTTCAAATCTATCTGCAGGAGTGAAGATCTATTTTGAATGAGAAAATGTAGAATGATTTAGCAATGAGTCATTTGAGCTTTTTGCGGGGAATCGTTATGATTGGAATTTAATGTTCTTTCAGTTTTTATTTCACCTAAGTGTTAAGTAATAAATGACTCCATCTATTGTTTATCAATTGGGCAAAAATAAAAGCAATTACATTTGAGGTCTAATCGGTATAATAGTAATTTCTTCCAGAAAGATCTGTTCAAATTTATCACATCGTCTCTTTTTTAGCTTGTTTAATTATTTTTTGTTTTCAGATTTGTACAAACGTTTGAGATGAGAGCTGTCCTTGGTTTGAGCAAAGCTTCTTTAACTTCTGATATGACGTCACTAAGCGTTCTTAAAAATCCTACGATGAATCATTGAGGTTGAAAAACCGCGCTGTACGATGAATAAATTTTGATTTTGACTCTTTAATTTTTGCGAGCCACCTGTAATTTGCTGAAACAAAATGCAACTTTTCATTTACAAAAATATAACTTTTTACTTGCGCCGTAATTTTGTTCCCATAACCACAGAATAAATAATAGTACTCATAACTTAATTTTAGTCTCAACAATCGCTTTATTTTTATTTTTAATTTATTTAAGATTACATCAACAAACAAAGTCTCTACTTAAAAATAAACTCGTAAAAAATACAAGGCGCGCTCGTTTGACGCGAGTAGGTGAGGTGCGTTCTGGCCATAAATATCAGTTTGGAGTCGGCAGCTTAGCCGCGGCTCTACAGCCGAGCCGAGCTCGAACACTGGCCGTATGAGCCGAATTGTAAATGCGCAATTTGCCAACTTCACAACTGCCCTCAAGATTTATGACGAAGCCCGGACACCTTGCCTTATCCACAAGTCTAATAAACCGCTGACTTTGGGATGTTTTGGAGAAGTAAGTGGATTTAAAGATTTGCGGTTTCGTGTGCAAGTTTTTTTTATGGTGATGTTGTTTGGGTTGAAACTGGCATGCTCGTTTGTGTTCTTTATAACGACTAGGAAACATAAGATTTGAAAAAGGAATGTAGTTGTAAGGTATTGGCTGATCTCATTAAAATACTATGACGATCGACGTTTTATCAAAAACTTAAAAAACAAGCGGATAGTCAATAGATCTGATCAACTCTCTTAAAGAAGCTTTTCACGGACACTAACTTCTACCCACATACGAGCTGGCCAAATAAAATGTGTTTTTTTTTGTAAGGGAATGCAAATATTTTCTTTTTCGTTTTCGAGAAAATTTCTGGAAAGTTGTACAAACCGTTCCCTGTGCGAGCATTTGTATAGCTTACTGAAACATTTATCAATTGTTTTATAGTGAAATAAAAATGGGCGCATTATATTTCTTACAAAGGTAATTACAGTGTAACTCATCAAATATATTTATGTATCGGAAAAAATCGTAAGATCAAAAGTGGCGCGTGAGCATCACCCCTTCACAACAGGTGGACGCAAGCCGAGCGGAACCGGGTGTTTACACGAGTTTTACTGCCTTATAGACCCGGAGCTGGATGCATTATTTGTCACGTCGTCCTGTGAAGTTTGCTTCATTGAGTTTGTTACACAAGATGGGGCAACAAAAAAAATCAAATCATTACTTTTCTAGAATTCTAGGTTCAGAGATTTTCAAATTCAAACACCTTAAATTTTATCTACCAACTGACAGTCTTTTATGCTAAACTACATTGCTTTTGAGGAGGTTCTCGTAACGTCGATTGCCGTAAATAATAGCTGAAGGCTAAAATTTTTTCGTGTTTATCAAAGTACAAAGTCTATCAAAATTTTTGGAATTATAATATTTTTTGTATTATGCTTTTATGATCAAAATTCAAAATTTAAAAATATTTTATTCACTATAGGCTCCCATAGAACACTTAATGACATCATTTTAGAAACAAGTGCTTAAATATGCTTTAATTTTTATGTGTCTGAACAAATAAAGTATTAATTTTCCGGCTCTGTCACTGGCTTTTTGTCTATAAGGGTTTACAATAAACAAAGTACACCTTGCGCGAGGTGAAGGGCGGATGTAGGATCCTGTTAGATCCTCGGAGTGTTTACAAACAGGGCTCCGGGGGCTCTTGGAACATCTCCATTGATGTCCACTTGCTAACGAGATGGTCGGAAATCATATAAAAAATACATTCCCACTTCTTTTTTTAAATATCACGCGCTTTTGTCGACATATTATGCATTATATTAAAACAGAAGCTGGAACTTGCAACAATCAAACAGACAATCAATATTCGTCGTACTTTTCCTCCCGTGACATGATCTCATCAGTTTGTAAGTACTTACAAAGCAAGTCGCAATCTTTTGACTTAAAAAAATGAAAAAGTAAAGGAGAGGAATTTAAAACTCGCGTCAAACGAGCGCCTTGTATTTTTTACGAGTTTATTTTTTAAAAGACTTTGTTTGTTTGATGTAAAGCGATTGTTGAGATTAAAATAGAACTATGACAACAAAATTAAGGCGCAAGTTTATAAATGAAAAGATATATTTTTGTATATAATAGACTAAAAAAATTAGTTTTTGTTCACATTAAAGATTTATGGATTTCATAAATAAATATTACTTTCACAAAAGTGATATAAAAAATATTTATAAGCACTGGAAGTTATTTCTTCGATAACTATTTTCAAAAATATATTTAAAGTGGCCAAATTTTGAATGTATCTCAATTACAATTTACTGTAAAGTAAAGAGAATTTTAATGAAATAATAATGTTTTTTAATTCTGTCAAAAAGATTTCTCAAATTATACATCATAATTTGTATAATTTTCTAACGCCAACCTGCGTGAACTTAGCAACCACGAATAAATCAAGTTCTTAGTATGTGTTAGTTCCACATCTAAAAATAGGCTGGTAAAATTTTGCTTTAAATATTTATTTTAACTTTTCTCGTCCAAATGTCGGTCGGTAAATTCCCTCAGAACCCAATGGACTGGTATGAGGAGAAACATCTGTTGGTACAGTTACCTCATTCGAGGCAATCATAACACGCGAGTGTACTGCATATTTGTGCTCAACGTTTTGCTTGTTTGTTTTCTCCTTAGACAAACTAACGTTAAAAACATGCGTTCGATAACATATTTTTTGTGACGCTTCAAAGATGTTTAGTTTTAAGTTATATGAACTTACGTAAGAGGAAAGTTTCGCTCCATGTTTCAATTTTGTGTACATTCTTTTGCCTAATGGCGTCCACTTTGTTAAAAAAATTCTTCATCATATTATATTTGGTTAAATAACAGTTCACCTAAGGTTAACCTACAATATCGAGTGACATTTATTTTTGTGATGCAATCATTGCATTTGTAAAGCATTAGAACAACAAAAGAAAACAATAAAGGTATTTTTAGGTATTATCGACTAAGTTCATCTACTGAACTTATTAGTTTAGTGTGTGGATATAGATGCTCAATTCTCGGGCTATATGTGCTATATGTCATACTGTCAGTATTATTTACATAGCATATTTCGGTCGGGGGCGGTCGCAAACATCGCCCACTCAATCGCCTATACATCGTGTCGGGGGATAAATCAGATATCCACAGCGCTAGCCTAACGTGGAGGACGAACTATTTTATAGGCAAAACCCTGTAATAAAAACCCATAGAAATTGATTAATAGAATCTTGTTCCACGTTACATAAACAAAACTTGATGAACAAAGGTACCTTGTGTAAGTCTACTTAAAGTTTAGTGTCTACTTATTATGGTTTTATTTAATTTTCTACATTTTTATGTCCAAGATAAGTAGGTAAATACTAACTTCTTTTTTCTGTTTCTTGTATGTCGTTTATGAATATTAAGAACTTTTCTATTTCAGTATTTTACTGTAATTTATGATTTTGTATAAAAGAGAATATAGAATGTGCCTACATTTTTAATATATTACATTTAATATATTACCATTCTATAAAAGACTATAAATATATAGCTTTATATGTATCCAATAAACCTTATTTGGCTTCAAATACGCTCTCAAACCCAATTATAATTTCCTTATGAAGATCTAAACCACAAAAATTATACTATCGCGTATCATGATGACATAAGAATTAAGTAAACAAAACCGTTATACCGCAATAATTTGAAACGAATTGCGCTTTAGTTTTATTTGCAATATTACGGATAATATAAGAGATAATATATCAATAATTTTAATTCAAAACAGATACCCACTTATATTATGTCTGCGGTTAGTAACGGTTTAAGTGTCATTAAAAATTAAAATGCTCGACATTGAAATGACTTTTCCCAGAAGGAAAAAATATGTTTATCAGTTAAATAATTAACATTAGCTTCTATATTACAAATAATGATAACATGTATACAGAACCCTCACACTGGCGTCTCTCGAGATTTTTTTTTTCAAAACTGGGACCCATAATATGTAGTAGGTAATACACTTTATGGTTTTTTATAATATGTTTTTTATTTATATTTAAGTATACTTCTTAGTTTTTCATATTAAACGTTAACAGTCCTACTCCATATTAACCGAGCAGAGTTGTATTATAAACACAATCTGATCCACGTATTATTATTGATAGCGGCCATGTATCGCCTATGCGTTGTTTTCTTCCAATCAAAGTTGGCTATCCACATGCTTATTCAAAGGTGGACCATACTATAAACAACACTATAAATATCAATAAGTAGGTATTCTTGTTTTCATTTAGTAAGAGGACATTATAACGTAGGTGAGCGTTGATGGATAAGTGGCTAGGGTTATTGACTCCCATTCAGAAGTTCGCGGGTTCAAGCCCCGTCTCTTACCAATATGTTTTCGATTTGCGAATTCTTATGTACGTGCATTGGATGCGCTTACGATAAAAGAAAACATCGTGAGGAAGATCCGTAAATATACAAAATAATGTGTACTAAGCGCGAAAGCACTGAAAGCCTCAAACAAATATCTTGAGGAAACCTGCACGCACCTGCGAAGTAATTCAAAGGTTGTGTGTGAAGTATACCTACCCGCATTATGACCTTATATAAACGGGTCTTACAAGGCGCAATATCCTCAAACAACATTTTGTTTGTGGAGGTCCACCGATAGACAGGTGAGGAAGCTTTTTCTGGTCTGTACAACAATCGTACGTGGTAGATTAAAATAAAATAATTAATAAGTAATTAATTGATTAATTATTTAATCAATTATTAATCTTGTATTGTGTGTGTCCATCTATTCCAAATAAATAATTGTCTGTTTGTCTATGTGAAATAAAATTAAGATCACAAACTTTATGTGCCTACAAAATACACGCCCAAACAATATAAAAGCAACATAATAATAACAGCAGCAAAAATATCGTTGTTTTATATACTTAATTGAGATGATTTACCAAACTTACAAGGTATGAAAGTAGAGTTAAAATATAGCAAATTAATTGTAATCTTTAAGTATATTTTTCAATCGTTAAATGCAGTGCTCTACAATAAGAAGTGACCAATTTCTAGCTGGCTTTATAAACTCTGAATGTTTTTGATAGATTTTATGATTAATAAAAAAATATAGCAAAAAGTCTTAAAAAACGACATCACTTACGCAGATAACCTAAGAACATTTAAAAAGCTAATACAAAATTCATACCCATGCATATTTCATAACGATAACATCTCGTAAGAATACTGTTACCCGACCAGGGGGAATATAAACACCATTAAAGCATTTTCTATTAACCTGAGGGTCATTTCACTTTGTCCGCCTTACCTTCGCGACCTTCCCATGAATAATGGAAAAACACAGACCTGGAGCTGGTACAACAATCATGTTGAAATTATATTCTGTTATGCCGTTGCGAAAAACGATTTTTATTCTTACCATTTTCTTATTGAACTGCATAATTTTTCTTGATACTTATTTATGAATAGTATAAATAAATATTTTTCCTACACAGTGCATATATACACATATAAAAGTTTTTTATATAAGTATTTCTTAACTATAATTAATTAGCTCAGAATTAATTTTTGCCTATAGTTTGGACATTCCTCACACAAATTCATATTTTTTTATTTAATTTTATAAACACATTGTATTATGTCCATCTATAAATAATTATTGACTGATGATGCACATTTTAAATAGATGCCTGCCATATAAATCAAAATTAAATTTCTCCGACATTTTGTAAGTTTTCACTACCTCGGGCTTCATGACTATCGAGCAACAGACGTGTCCCAGCCACTGCTTTGAATAAGTTTTCTTTTTGTGAACGGTTTCTTTGCAATTCTTCGCGGGTTCGACTCCAGTTTGTAATAACAAAGTTTTCCTTAACATTGAGACAGACGTTCAAAGAATTTATTAATTTATGTCTCGCTCGTTCCTGCAGTCTGACGGTTTCTTTATGAACAAGCTGAAGGAACTTGACTCTTTTGAATCTCATTCGTTCTATTTTGACTCACTCATTATATTTTTGATCGTCTACAATTTAAGTATCTGCTTCACAAGAAGTAAATTTTTTGGGTACTTGTCATGCAAAACCAACTCGATGGAGTAATTAAATCTGATAGAATACCGGTACATGGGGCACTGGAAAAGATACTTTAAGAAACATATTTGACAAAAACATACCTACTTACATTAACGAACTGTAAATCAATAAGTAAAAAGAAAGTGATGTTACCTATACAGTTAAACTTCTAAACACTTCGTCAGATACAATACAAATATGTACAATACAATACAATACAAATATGCTGGACACCCAAGGAAAAACACAAAAGAAATTAATACATTAAATTCAAGATACAGAAGTCAACAGGCGGAAATCTCTTCCAGGCAACCTTAGGTTAAGGAGAGTTAAAAAGAAAAATATCTATGCGGGTTGGTGGCAAGATATCATATTATTAACATTTTTTTGCCCTTCCAATTTTTTATTTTACCCTTTAATTTACCTTTATACTTCACATCGGCGCGGTCAAGCCAATTAACAAAATCCAGGAGTTTGAAGCGTTCCTTTGAAGTCCTCGTCACCAACGGAGCATGGTCGACAGTCCTCCAGTCTCTCACCTGCCCACGAGTGGGCTTATTACCTCATTAGCCGCTCACTCCGCCCAGACCACTCCAGCCATCAAAGGGATCGGGATGTTTTTAGTCTTCAATTATTGGAGTACAGGTTCCCAGAGCTTCAAGTAGTCGCACTGGAGTATATTGAAAGTTGGTTTTTACATAATAATATTGTTTTGAGTCGGTATGACAGTCGAAGTGATTCTGGCCTAAAATTATCAATATTTTCATCTTTATTTACCTAAATAATTTTTTAAATGTAGTTTTTGTGTATAATTTGTAATATAAACAATTAATTCTCCTTCTAAAAAGGTACTTCGACAGTAATAATTTATAAAAGGAGTAATTAAAATAATAATTGAACACTCGTATGTGTCAAATTGAAAATAAAATAAAAATAGGGTTTTTTGTTCTGTTTACTTTCACTTTTATTGATTAAAACTGGACTCTGTACAAGGCTAAAACCAGCGCTATTCGCTCTAGCTTATCAATTAAAGAAGATATTTCAGACCACAAGCACACTCATATATAATAATACTAGCGACCCGCCCCGTCTCCGCACGGGAAAATGGTTATAGTACGTTATCCTTATGGTTATTGTGCGTTATGCATGTATTATACATATAAACCTTCCTCTTGCTTGAATCACTTTATCTATTAAAAGATACCGCATCAAAACCCGTTGCGTAGTTTGAAAGATTTAAGCATACATAGGGACATAGGGACAGAGAAAGCGACTTTGATTTATACTTTGTAATGATGTTTAACAAAAAAAATTTCTTTGCAACTTGTAATGTCATAATTGAAATTCCACGTCATGTGTGCTTGTAACTTGTAACTGGTAATGTGCTAACTAAAGCCCAGCCGCCATGTCTGCTAACTGGCCACGAGCCCTAACTCCTCGTCTGCAGCCGGATCTGGCCAGCTTCCGCCGCTTTGACCTGCTCCAACTAATTACCGGACACCCTCGTCACCAACACTCACACACCACCATACCGGGGCTGCCAGGCCTGAGAAACATCCACGAAATTGTTGATTCAGATTCAATATATGTACATTATATTTCAACAGCACATACAAAATAAAGCTAGGCTGAACTAGTTGATAAAAACAGACGTTACTTTGTGGAGTTTTTTTCTTTCAGATCAAAAATAAAGTCATAAAATTGATATACAATTATAGGTAATTTGCGCAAGCTACCACAAGTCAATGACAGTTCATAAAGTTAGTTCCATTATGTTGCTGTTAGTTTCTTTTAATCCTGAATTCTTGACTGAAATATACCAAATTTACTACAAGTTTTTCAGTTCCACTTGTTGACATATTAAGATTCAGAAGTTATGAAATAATCTTGCCAATAAGGACAAGAAAATCGAAATGAAACGGATGACCTTTTGACGCCTGTTTCAGACCCAGTATGCTCAACAAGATAACTGCTGGAGGCGCGTGAGCCCCGCGCGTTTGTCCTCCGGAAGCCGCGTAAGACAGTTCGGTCCAGCGAAGGTCCTGCTATCTGCGCCCAGATAGCGGTAATAGTCGCCCGAGGGCGGACCGCACTCTTGGCCTTTCATATCCTGTCCCTAATTCACACTAAAAGCTCCCTGCGATTATGTGAAGTTGGTTTGACACGTCGGTGATCGCGTTGTGGTCTATTTATTTTCTAGTCAAAATATATGGAGTGTCAGTTAATTGCTGTAAGAACTCGACTTCTTGGTCGGGAGATGCAAACGAAAGCCTTGAGTTTGACATGGCAAACAAGTTAAAGATCACAGTTGTTGTTGGTTACACAAGTGAATGCTACAGCCTGTTTCGAGAGTTTACTTCTTTTAAGGTATCTGGTACACCATAAGGATAGCCGGTTTGGTCAAATTCTAAAGTCAGAAAACATAAAGTCTTTACTTTACGTTGCTGTTAATGAATGTATGTAATAATTAATTAAAAGTTCAAAAAGTTCAACTGGATTTATTCGATGTAAAACTTTACAACAACTAATCTTCGACGTTTTTTGTTATTAACCGATGTTTCCTCTATTTCAGGTACGTAATATAATTTAAAGACGTTCGTTAAAGATGTCTGACAAGACCATAAATACTGAGTCGTTTAAAAATGTTGCTGATAACTTACTACTGATTGGATAAAAATTATGGGAATTTCGTTCTGAAATACCGTACAACATATTCTTTATTAAACTCAGAACTTGAAGAAAATTCTCTTTGTTTCAATACCCTCTATCCAATCAAATATGTTCACCTTCAACATTCCTGGTCCGGTCAACAATCCCCGTAAAGTGGACGCTAATTCGGCCGTAAGGAGTAACGCCAAGTTATGGGCTATTAAGAAATTGTTCTCACTCGGACTCCCCCCCTTTGACCCCCTCAGGGGTGGGGAGGGGCCGCTATTTGCGTAAAGTTTCGAGCGCCGTGTGTGCCACCCCTAACAGGATTGCTAAATTGTATACAGCGTGACTAAGTTTTTTAATCCACTTGGTGTTGGCATCAATTATAAGTTACTGGAGAAAAACTAGTTTTAAGTACTTTTACCTGCCATTTTTCCTATCGAGAAAGATTTTTCACAAATAAAAATGTTTCGCCAAATATAGGTGCAAATCTTCTAAAAAACTTTAATTATTTGTTTTTTTTTTTTAAATTGTGTTTGGTAACCAACACAACATTTCTATGACCATTTTGCAGCGTTAATACATCTCATGAAAAGTCTTTAATGAGCACAACATATACATTTCGACAATAATTTCTTTGCGTTTATATACTTAGATTTGCAAATTTACTGACGAAGTTTTCCTTGTATGAAATAGGATAGAACAATTAAACACAATTTCATTAGCATAGCATGCGACAGGGATTAAATAAACTAAACAAGCATCTCCGTGATAGGAAGGCCCAGCTAGTCATCTAAACATATCAAACATCTATTTAAAAATCCTAACTTCACCCTGTTTGCAAAATGATGTGACTTAAAATGGCGGAAAGTCAGGGGTCGCCAACGTAGTGGCAATCGTACGAGGTGTTTAACGCCCGCTTACCGTCCACCGTCTTGAGCAAACTGCGACCCGATTTGACCACCCCTGCTTAAGAGTTTTGATAACTTAAACCTAACGAAGTGAAATTGACTGCGAACAACAACTGAACTTTTATTGCTTCAGGTCCAACAATAGCTGTTTGTATTTTAAACTAAATATGTGGCCTCTCGAAGGGAACGCACGTTTTTATTCTACCTTCTGTTAGTTCAACTTTGGCTAAAAGAAAAGGTTACAGAGAATATTCTGTGATTATTATTTTTATAAGAACAAAATGTTATACATAATAACCTCGTCATCTTTTTGATTTCAAATAGTACACATTTCTTCTTCAAATTCCACAGGTACTTTACATAAATGTGTAAATACAAAGATATCTTCAAACATCCTAGTAGCGAACTGTACAAAAGTGTTTAAAAGATTAATAGTATGAAATGGATGACCTCCTCGTGAAGTGAGGATACTGGATACCGCATTCTAAACTGAACCAAACCGTATTCGAGGGAAGGGCTAAGTCCAGCGATCCTTTGATTCCATTCACGGTCTTAGCGGCCGATCGCAAATAGATCCACGAGCCTCAGTGACCTGCGTTGTAACAGTAAGGTGGACTAAATCTTAGTTTTATTTAATACGTTTTCGAATTCTCAATTGCTATGTTATAAATAACAATATGCTTACTCGATTTATGTCATTAGAGAATTCATCACTACTCTATTTATAGGTTGTGTAAATCAACTTTACACTGTCAGTAATATTAATATTCGTATTCATTTGCTTGATGTTTGTGAGATGCTTTAATAACCTGATAGCATGAACTAGATCCTTTACGTGCGTCTATTTTTTTAATCTTTTCGTAATATCGATTTTAATAGATATCCGCTCCGCTTTTATCTCCGCTCTGACAAGTCAGCTAATTTGAAATCATACAACTGATCTTCTATATCTCGTCTAGTGAGATACAAAACAGAAGTCAGCAATTGTTTGTTGCGCTAAGTTCAGGTTAAACTTAGGTCCAAGTTGGGCCAAGTTAGGCCAAGTTGGACGGCTGCGGACGCGCGCTTCGCTTGCCCTTTGACCATGATGCGGGATTGTGTAGAAAACAAATGACGTGGAACGTGTACCGGGCTTGCTTGATTTAATTGGATGAGAGGGTAGTGATCTGTTCCTATTACAATTTGCTGTTACATGATTAGAAATTCGGAGACCGACAGATGTTTATATCGGCAAGTAAATTAATGAATCACGTCTTGCTAAATTTTTAGTTTTTTCCTACATTGATGATGAAGAAACGTGCAAGAATGAGGTGAATTGGTATGAAGATTTTGAAAAAAAAATGTTACTGACGTTTAGGTAGATGAATTTAAACTTCAGAGAACGCCGACTCTGCTGCTGATTCGTCGCAACCACATAACACAATCATAGAAAGAGTTAGATTGGTTCATAAGTTGGGGCTCATCAGGCGCGAAGTCGTCGCATCGTCGTCGCGTCGTGTCTTTGCCGCGCCCGTGCCCCGTCCGATTCTGTCGAGCTTATGCGTTAGAGCACCCCAGCAAGTTGCAGGCTGTCTTATCTTAGCTGAAACTTGAATGAGCAGAGCCGCAGGATTTAATTAATCCGAATAGTTTGTGAATTGCACGCGCGGCCGGTCACAGGCGCATTTACCTTACTCTGCAACGGACTGACGAGTTATAGGGCAGCGAGGCCACTTGTGGACATTCATTTAGAAATATTTTACTAACCATTTAATTCTATATACAGAAAGAATGTATGAAAATAACAATGATGATTATGAGCAGTGTCTTAACATTTAAAAAGTTGAAACAAAAAAACATATTATTGTAAAGTAAGACTAGTTCCTAAATACTAGTGATAAATCCTACTAAGAGTGGAAATTAATGGCAAGTATTGGCAACGTCCTTTAGTCTTATACCTCTAAGTTATTCTTATAATCTGTACTATATAATACCCACTTTGTATTTTAACAAGAAGTAATAATATAGGTAATAAACGTATAAAGGAGACCACAGTCTCCTTTACCCGGCCGGTCACTCTATACTGATTTGATTACTAAGAAAGTCAAACTTTGATTGGTCCGCCGCCGCCGACCTGATTGGGAACATTCGGGGATCCGAGCGACTTCATCAGTATGTACTGGGCTTAAGTGATGATTTAATATGCGAGTGTACACATGGGACAAAATATGGTTACTACAGAGAGCTATCTGAAACAAAAGTATAAGATCACAGAAAAGACTGGAATAGTAAAATTAAAAAAGCGAGTTTTTTTTTACACGAGATGGTAATTTCCGACTTTTTTTTCCTTCTTCTTTGGATGGTTTCTTCTTCTTCTTCCTTGGTGGCCCTTTTATTACTGGTGTTAATAAAGAATATTTGTATTGTATTGTAACTTAACCAGTCGGTCTTTGCAGAGTGTCGCTTTTAATAAACCTATCATCTAATAGCAGCAAATACCTACAATTAATAAAAGGTATTTCTTTGGTAGTAGCTAGCTATGCGATTTTTAATAACGCTCTCACATTGTAGTGAATGTCTTCTTCTTATGGAAATATTTAGCTTTTGACTTTCGATATAATAAGTATATGTAAATGCTTGAATAAGTTGTATTGGGCGAATTAATAGCTACTTTTATTAAAAGTACTAAATTAGTATAGATAGATAGTTTCACCTGACTAAGCGGAACGAATAGTACATAGCGTCCTCACAATAAATCGTCCAATATGTGATGTGATGAGGTAAGTGCGAGTAATGTTCCTGCGCCCACGGCCACTCCCGCGCATCTCTTTATGCGATGCAGCTGTAGGTGCGCGCGCGCCTGTCACCGGCCACTGCGCACTGATTTACTACCCACAACAACCATTATTGTATTGGCCATGTTAAAAATTCTAATAAAAAAATAAAAAAATTTCGTATCTAATAATTGCTTTTATCTGAAAGTTTAGCACATTTTAAGACATACATTTCTTTATTTTGTATGTTTACAATTAACTAGTCCGTTCTTAAAGCAAAACCAAATTGTCACTCAACAAAAACATTTGTTCTGACACATGTACATCATTTAATCTGTATTCTGACAATTCACACAGTTTACTGACATTCAACTCTCATATTTCATTTTTATTTGTATTTATTTAATAACGGAGTATTCTTATATGACTTAAATGATCAAATTATATTATGTAACTAGCGACCCGCCCCGGCTCCGCACGGGAAAATGGTTATTGTGGGTTATTCTTAAGTATATTATGCATGTATTATACATATAAACCTTCCTCTTGAATCACTCTATCTATTAAATAAACCGCATCAAAATCCGTTGCGTAGTTTTAAAGATTTAAGCATACATAGGGACATAGAGACATATGGACAGAGAAACCGACTTTGTTTTATACTATGTAGTGATAGTGATATCAATAAAAAGTAGAAATTAATCACATCTTTTAGTAAAATGAAAATATTGCAATAATATAAAAAAAATTAAACATACCCCATTGACAATTGAAGTAAAGGGAGTCATCATAAATATGAAGGCAATATCAGTTAATATGCTAGTGACTTGTCGGGTCTGGTGGCGGGTTTTATTTTCGATTTAAATTTAATGTAGGTAAAGTCGTTAAATAATTTATTAAGACGAAAACAAATTAAGAAAATGGAAATTAATAAATAAATAGTCTCTGATATTAAGGAATATTTAAATTGTATTGCTTTATGATATTTCTTGCAAATATTATATTGCATTATACGAGTACATTGTATAGGTAACATGAAACATCATATTTTCTTAGCACTGCTAACTGCTACCTGCTAAACGTATAGAATCACCTCTTTTAAATTATAATGGTAAGCAGTAGTAAGTACAGCAGCAGTAGCTTACATTTGCGCACAATAATAAAAAATATATTTATATGATCCAGGAGGGCTAGCATGAGCTGTCACGCGTGACATACATAGTTTTGTCGCGCGTATACTTTTATTCAATGTGAGGATAAGTATTTCAATATGGCGGGTTTCTTGCATCATTTTGACAGATAAATGTGAGGTAATCTTGGTCACAGTGCTTCATAATAATAATATATTTATTTGGTTTTCCACATTTGATTTAGATAAATTTAACATTATAGAACGGTTCATAACTAGGCTCACTAAATGAGTCAGATCACCACTGAACAGTTTGAAGAAAATAAACTCTAAATTGTCAACTTATCACAATAAGTAGGTGTACAAATAAACCGATAAACTTTTCAAAACACCGCCATAAACAATTTCCTCGCGATCTACCGATGTATTTTTTGTTGTTCAACTCATCAGTCGGCGCTGAAAGTGTGAATCAGAGGCTTTTGAGAAACTCCAGCTATCAATATTTTACACCATAAACAATCTTCGTTACTCACAGCAAATTTTTAGAGTGAGTCAATGTTTTTGCGTTATTTTTATAAGTGAACGAGAACAAGTGAACCTTAGACGCAACTCAAAACCTCGACACGGCATGTGGCGTCTCATGCTACCTACATTTTGTTGTATTTTTAAAGTAAATTATACTTATTTTTACTATTAGTATTATTCATCTTCTTAAAAATAGACAAGCTGAGCGTAATTATAACTATGGCTTTGGCCGTAGGTATTTTATTAATAGGCGTGAACATTTGTAAGGTTTTCTCCTTCCTATTATTTCAGGTTTCTTTTAGATTTCATAAATAAATTATAAAAGATATCTTTAATCATAAAATAGGCTTGGAAAAAGCGCTAAGGTGTTTTCTCATTATCTACGTAAATAAAGATTCCTAGCATGACCACTACTTATTAATCTGTGGCATGACTTCACTTCATACCTATAAGAATTAAATTGTATTTTATTTTAAAAAATATTTTCTGTAATCACAGGATTGGTGGCTGTTATGCTGGATGATCCGCATCGTAGGTGACAAAGGAAAATAGCCAATAGTTATTTATGGCTGACATAACTTTGTCGTGACTACATACTATGACGCGACTAGGTAGCCATTACGCGGTCGGCGCCGATTTTTATAGTCAGTACTATGTATAATTTTAAAAGCTTGAACAAAAGTATTCATTGTTCTGATTGTTCAAATGGTAAACTGATGTTTACGCAGTTACAGCTTCAGCGTAGGAATGTATTAGTTTCATGTTTTAGGTATTTTAGGCAATACAAACCTTGTGTAATTCATTTTCAATATTTTTATAATATGATAACAAAGTAATTATTCATTACCTTTATTATTTATTACTACAGTATTAAACAAAATAGTTAATAAGTTGAAGTCTAGAAATGAATAACAATAAAATTATTATTGCTTTATTACACAATGAATAATCATATCATTCATTTAATGAGAATTAATTCTAAATAATGTAGGGTTATGAGTTTAATTTATGAGAAATGTTTTACCTGTTTATAAAAAAATGGCAATTCATTAAACCACTAAGCTCATTATGCATAAACTTTAAAATAATAAAAGTAATGGACACAGGCAATGCGTACGCAGGCATTTTGTCAATTATCCAGGGTCCACGACTACCAAAACTAATTGTCAAACGCGCTATGTTTATCAAACATTTAACCAAAATGGTACCGTTGATGAACAATTGACCGAACGGTTCAATAATTCGATCTGTCATCATAGCCATAGCGCATAGCGCGATACGGATTACACTAAATAAATTGACTAAACTAAATCTCAAAGGTTTCCGTTCTAAAGGTTGAAAAAATGCGCGATCCAAAAACCATACGGATGAATTGAAAACCACCTCCTTTTCTGAAAGGGGTCAAAAGCTCTAAAATGTTTAATAGAAAACGGCTCATGAAATGACATTTAATCAAGAGTATGTTCCGTACGTGTAACTATGTTACTGTCCATGTCCATTGTAGATACAATGTCTTCCACAGCCCCGCCTTTGTTTTCATCCGTCGCTGTGTGGTGATGTCATTTTCAGTTATTTTTATTAATGGCGGCCGACTGATTGGGCACTTCATCATTTATGGGTGCTCACGCGCCGTGTAAACCACATTCACAAATAACACCTAATGACCTGGACTCCATTAGTAACTCTGTTTACAACCGCAAGAGGTTGGAATTCCTAGAATATTATTGTTGTTTTAGACCTTTGATTCTGCGGTTTTTAATTATAAAGCAAAAGTATTTTTTTAGATCTAATGAAACGAGAAAGTATTTTTGATTTTCATTACTTGTATCTCTTTTAATACGAATAGGTGCAGACTAGCCATTTAAAATTTAGACATTGATGGAAAATAAAGTTTAAATTCATGGGCACATTGCTTCTATCTAGAGTTAGCTAGAGTTCTATAGAGCTAGTAGTTTCAGAAATCCTTGGGTTTCTTAAGAAATAAACTCTACATTTTAAATAAGTAGTGTGGATACTGTATTTTTAATCTACGAGTATCCGACGACCAAGCTTCTGACCCTAGTGTCAAGATAAGTAGTTGATGTTACTAACACGAAAACCGGACTTTTGTAGTCATATTTTGAGACTGTTTAAAGTCAGTTAAATTTGTATAAAGTCCACTCTCTAATGGCAGTAACATTTAGTTAAAATACGACAGTACTTCGTCAAACACATATCCATAAATTTCCTCAGTTGCGCCACAATGTGAAGTACCAACATGTTGGTCGGCGCGAGTAGGTACAGTACATAAGGTAGCGTCTTTAATGAAGCCAATTAAACGCGGTTGTTTGTGAGCCGTCGCCTGCGCACATCGGCCGCGAGAGAGAGGTGCCGCCAATAAAAGCACGAGTGTGTACTCGCCACATGCGAGCCGTTCTCACGCCGCCGCCGCCGGTGTAGACTAACCCTTATTAGAGGTAGATGCGACACAATTCAGGGGATTTTTGCCAAAAATCAATGACTTATAAAAATAATAGCGGTTATGTTTGCTTTTTTAAAGTTGAAAGGAAAGAAAAAGATCAGGAAAAATCTATCGGATAATTTTGTGCTGCACCAGATATGTAAGTCAAGTGTAACTCAGAATTCGATTCTATACAGAATTACACTGAACTAAGGCTAAGTCGGTAAGAACATTGAATAAACATATTAATTTTAAAATTAGAAGCTCTTAAGTACAAAAGTCGAAATTATGAGACACGATGTTAGCATCTTCTTTATTTTTCACAGTCGACCGCCAACTTACAAAGGTTCCAACCACGGAAAGCTCCGGCTGGTCCTTAGTACATATTTATTAGTTTTGACGTCAAAGGAAAATCTTACCTACTTACCTTTGCCAATATAACTTTGGAATGGAAAAGGACTTGATCACTAAAACATCGATGGTTTTTAGAATAGGCATTGAACTATTCAAAATACGTCGGTTCTGTACACTAAATCGTTAGTGTTTGACCAAATGCGCGGTATCGAGGTCGCATGTGTGCCTGTGAATCACATCACGCGCGTTCATTAGCGCGCATTAGGTACTAATGTGTTCCCCCCTTCCCCCCTTCCTTTAGGTGTACAACATCTGTTCCGACTGATCTGTGTACCTAGATGCTAGATGCTCTAAGCACCATCTGTCGGATACATTTGATATAGATGTCTGAAGTGCGGTCTTGTGCGGTTTCAATTTCGTTATAATTTGAACTTTATGAGCTTTTGATATTAATTTTGGATGAAAATGAAATTGGTGTTTTTGTTTGATGCCAGTATGATGTAACATACAAATGTACAAAAAATAGCAATAATTGTTTTTTCATCCGATCAGCAGTTACAAAGGAGAAAAGCATGAAAAATAATTTAGTGCTGCCTTTGAAAAACTTTTTTTGATTTCGCTTTATACCACAGTTAAAAAACATTAACATGGATCTAAGAATCCAAGTCCGGCACAATTCCATGTTATGATGATGTAATATTGCACCTAGGTCATTTTTCAATCAGGTCAGGTTTACACTCTGTTACAAGCTCCAAATGGGTATAACTCTACACTGAAATTGATATCAAATAAACTAAATTCACGAAGGAACTGCTCAAAGGCTCAAAGGTGCTATTAAAGCAGTTAATAAACATTTCGTCGTAACCAATTGAGAGCTTCAAAAAGCCTGTGAACATTCTCGTCTGTTACGCAACGCGCAATGAAGTTGAATAAAAGCTGTTGAGATGCGCTGGCGACTTGTGATAGGCGATAGTGTGATGCATGTAGCGACACCAGTTAAGTGGCCCGTGGCTGGTCTAATTGAACCGCGTCGGAGCAATGGCCGCCGTGTACGCACCTTTTACTGTTGGGGTTCAATGACCGCTGTTTTCTTTCAGGAATAAGAATTGGACTATGCACTGGAGAAAGAATCAATAGAAAAGTTAACAAGTTCTACTATTTCCGTCAACTAACAAAAGATAAAGTACGTTTTCTTTTGTTTTATATACTCGTAAACAGTATTGGAATGCTTTTCTGGATCTCTGTTTCCTTTTCAGAATTGTGTTATCTTGGTGCATTAAGGTTATTAAGGGCAGAGTGAATCTTTCTCCCTCAGAGTACTTTTTAAAAATAAATTAAATTAAAACATTAATGGTTTATTGCAATTTCCCACTCAAAAATATAATAGAGCCGGTATTTATTTCTTAATTAATACATATAATATGACAAAACAAGTGTTATTTCTCGTTCTGAATCAACATAGTTTAGTTCAATACCTATTTTAGTTCAATCTTCACAGTTTTTGACCTCTGACCTGTACTACTCGAACACTCTCAGCAAAACGCGTCTAACATACATCGTGACCCAGTAAATAGGTGTGTATGTATGTGTTATGTGGCTATTCCATCAGTGGTGAGTGGTGCGTGGTGAGTCAGCCTCCTGCGCCGAAGATAATAGTGTATGAGACATGGCATGGGACAGGAGCACGCACGACTGTTCATCAGGGAACGAACAGGGACAGCTGTGGAGTAGACGGACGGTTAGTATTTTTCATACTTTTGGTTGGTTTCATGAAATCTAGGTGTTTTCTAGTTATAATGAAAGATTTTTGGTACAGATGTTTTTCACTCCGTCATAGCAAAGTTTCATTTTTAATTGTCCGTAAAAAATACTAAATTTAAGGAATATTAATAAGCATTTTTCTTGTTGTCTAAAGAGTGTATTCCTTCACACTTTGAAAAAATTGGTATGAAAATAGATTACAATAAACCTAGATTTTTACTCACTTATTTCTCTTCAAGTCCGGTGAAGCTTGATTGGTCGTACCTTCGGGACAAGCATAGGTCAATTAAAAAAAAAAAAAAAAAACTTATTTCTCAGGCACAGCGACCCCATTTTCACTTAACAAATTTGAATTTGTTTAGTTTTTGGACTATGAGAGTGTCTGTCTGCAATAAAATGCTTAGGTACAATTATTGTAAGAACCTTTTATATGATGCTAAAATAAAAATTGTATGTTTCAAAGAAATCTGATGTGATAGTTTGTTCAATTGGAAACAATATGTTTACTCTTTCTTTAAAAACATTTCTTTACAATGGCAACTCCACACGTCTTCAATTGTTTAGGTGGAGGACAAATTATCGTTGGTGGGGGTCAACAATGGGAGCGCGCGCGCATACCGGTCAATTCTTCCAATTGGTCGCCCCTCCCCCCCCCCCTTCCCCGCTCCGCTTCCTTGCCCCCCTCGGTCCTAAGACGTGGGAACTGCCTGACTCACCTCGCTGCTCGACCTCTTCATTGGAAGGAATCAGCACCTGTCACCACTCGGATGATCTATGGGAATTTGAGCTTTAAATTTGGGTGCAAACGTACAAGTACGTAATAGCATAGTCTAAATAAACAAGGTCTTCTCCTAAGTCAGTCAGTTAAATTTATTTTGGTTTTTAAATTACGTCATACAGCTGCCGCAAGTTTATATATTTTGCTTTTTGTTTATCGCCGATGACGTAGAATGTTCCAGCATCAAGTTACTTAGGAAAATACCAAACGCAGTACTGATACAATACCATGCGTAATACCATCTTTTTAAATTATTTGTTAGCCTACGTAACTATCAAAGTTTGTGAGCCTTCGTGTCCTAGTCTTACTCATCGCAGCAATAATTTAATAAAAATTGTACTTAAATTTATCAATTCCTTCCATACACTGTGTACTTTTATTTCTATCTTTACAATTACTTTAATTACTTCAAAAGATTAAAGTTTTCAAAACAAATTCCCCTTGATCATTCAATCTCCTTGAACAATTCAAGAGGCAGCATTAGGATCGTTTCCCTGCAATAAAGACGCAGACACTTCCCCTACAAACTGAAAAAAAAAGTCGTTACAAATCGCCTTACGGACGCGGCGCGAAGGCTAGCAATCTGCCAGGTATCCGGGGCATCCCCTACAAATTGCCCTTAATAAAATACTCGGCCTAATTAACGAGCGTTTCCGTTTTTCCACAGAGCAATGAAATCCAGCCGCGCTTGCTGGCCTCTGGTAGAGGCGCCTTGCTGAACACATTTCACAGTTAAAACTTGACAATGGGCAGAAACTTTTGCTTACGCCATTATAGTACATTACATAGCTTCTTACGTCATATAACGAATGAATCATTTTTAATTCGAAACTCAATTATGCCAATAAATCACTATTGAATAATTTTAGCTACCCATCGCCATAATGTGATACAATGTTTTGCGGACAAAAAAAAAGTTTATAGTTTGTTTCATTTTTTGTTGTATAAATCCACACAATAAAATATTTTTCCCGTTTTTCAATTAGCAAATTTCTGGTAATACTTAACTTCGGTCTACTCTCCCACGCAGTAAACGTATTTTTTTTACTTTCATCAGTGGTCGAAGGCGTTTTCAATGCTCTGTGGTTATCCCGACGCTACTCCCGAGGGGAGACTGGGAAAAATAATAAGAAGCACCTTCTTAGATGGAAAGCGATCTGCCCTAATTGTGGGGAGACTTGATTGGCCAATTTTTAACCGGATGGAAAAATTTAAGGTGTCTGCTTTCTGAGGTTTCAGGAACGTGATTAACGTAAATGATGATTGACGCTCGGCTTTCCGTAAATCTTTGCTCGTTGTAATTTGAATATTTTTTAATGTGTTAATTTCATGCTCAAAGAGCGTCCATGAATAATTTGTAATTAATTGTTTAGATTAAATTTTCATCCAGGAAATGCATACATAAAACATATTGGTTTGAAGCTTACCTCTATAAATACGGTTAAAAGTTTAAGAACTTATGGAAGTTTCTATACCTATGCATTTTTTAAATCTTGAAATGGAATCATTTCTAGAGTAGGTTACTCTTCTAGCCAAATTTAAACAAAAATAGCCTAAAAACAATAAGGATAAATTTGTTTTTAATTAATTTAAATATTTTTTTAATAATTTATTAACAATACATACTTACCTTTTGGACAGCCCCAATAACAAACTTAACCTCCTCTCCCCAAAAAACTTGAGTAGGTAATATACTGTTAAAACTATTTTCGTATCAATGGGAAAAGTTGTCCCGATCGTATCTTTGGGAGATAGTTACCTCTGGAATGGTAGCCCCAGGTTCGTTGTGATAGCATCGCAAGAGTCGGGAGTCGGGAGATCGAGTGACCGGCGGCCGGGAGATTTATGCCCGGAGTTAATCCGACTATTTACTAGTTTTAGTGGAAGGTAAGAGGCCCTTTTTCCTTTAGCCCTTCGGCCTATAAGCGGCTGCGGTGTAAGTGATGAGAGTCTGGTAAGTAGAATAAGTCATGAGGCTTGCTGGAAGATCTTTCTTAGGTGGCCTTCTAGCTTGTTGTGTGTTGTACTGAAACAAAAACATTATGAATTTTTTTTTTTTTTTCAAACAAATGAAGGAAAAAAATCGAATATTTGCTTCGACGTCGGGTAAAAATCAAATTATATTTGATTTTCAATTAAAAAAAGGAAAATTAAGATAAGATATCTGGTATTAAGAGATTTCAGGTCGAGTTGTTACAGTAATTTTGTATTACAATTTATTTTACTTTTTCATTAATCCTGAATTCAGGGTAGGTTCGAGCCCCTCGGTGGGGACATGAAAATGTTAGCGACGAATTGGGTTATCTTGCCATCTTAACGAAAATTAAAAGTTTTAACCAAAATTTGTAACTCTTGATATAATTATAATTAACTGATCATGGAGAACATTTTGTATTGTATTGTATTATTTTACTTACATTCGGTTTCAAAATTATTACAAATAGAATCTGCGTCCAAAGTTCTTCTGCAATTAAAGAAATACAGTATAGAGATATGGCACCCACTTCCATAACCCACTAACTCTAATCCAAAACCGAACTCCGACAAGACTCTACTCCGACAAGACACTACTCCGACAAAACATAAAACCTAACCTAACCTAACCTACCGAACTTGTCGGAGTAGTCTTGTCGGAGTTCGGTCCTTAAACCCACTAACTCGCATGCCTCGTCCCACCGGAGCCCTAAGGAGCGGCATCAGTCACCCCGCGTGATATATATCGCGTCGCGGCCGGGACGCACGCGCACGCCCGATAATCATCGGCCCACTAGCCTCCACCAAACTTGCTGTTTTAATACTCCGCGGATTAACTTGTTTGGGAGGATTTGGGGAGAAAAATTCTGTTGTTCCTCGCTTTAGCTGTCCTGTAATCCAGTGTGTGGAGTATTTACATCTTTAAAAAATCTTTCAAACCATATTAATTGGCCGGTAATGTTGATATTAGCCGGCATACATTAACACTATAATTTATTCTGCGCCGGCATCCAAAATTTAAAATTTTCCAAATTACAAAAATTTATGCATTCTGTCTGACTGGCTTAATTAACCCAACTATCCAGAGTTGCATGGAAAGTCATACAAAATAATAATTATGAAAGACCGTTACAAGTAATAAACTTAAAATATTCATATTGTATCACGTAATGACTGTTTGTCTGTTATATAAATAAATAAAAAAAAAAAATAAAAAAATATTGAAATACATATAAAGCTTTCTTTCGCTTGGCTATGAAGATTGTTATATGTAGGAATATAAAACCGTGGACACCTAGGCCTTAGGTGACCACGGTTTTATACTATAACCTATAACACCTTGATTCAGAGTCACCTCGAGCTCCTCGTATATATGAATCACTGATATACTTACATATATGAAAACAGCTATAGGTATACATACACCTGAGATATGTCAAGGCAGGTCGGCAATAATCACTCTAGAACTCCCCTCGCCGGCCGCCTGTCGCCTTCGACGACACGGCGACATGCGACGTCCGACGTCCGACGACGTCACGGCGACACGACACCGCCTCATAACCGCTTATTGCGCTGTCACTGGAATACCCACGTCTGGCTCTCCTATCACCATGTTATGAGAAATACCTAGATGCCTGCGTTTAATTATTTCGAGCTTTATTACATACCAGACGAATTGGTTTATAAAAATATGCAAAAATTGCAATAATGTCTAGCATTCATACTCGCTGAAAGGCTCAATCTTGTCCTAAAGGTTATAGGGTAGGTTTAGTTTAAGTTTTTTTTTTAATTTCATATAATAATATCTATGATTTTATATCCATGAAATACTGTAACTAATCTGGAAAGAGATTATTTACAATATTGTAAAAAACCCATGGAGAGCTTTCAGGATTCAAACCTGAAGTATTGTTAACACAAGAAGGCTCACTGGCACTTTTAACCACACAGCTACAGCGGCTATTACTGAAACTCGAAATATTCTTAGTAAATGGTACCTACCATTTAGGAATGTCAATAAATTTTACAAGCAAAATATTCCCTAACCAATCCAGTTTCAATTTCCCATACAGCGGGTCCGATCAGCTGACGTGGTCTTTACTGCGGTTTGATCGCCATTCCCCCTCCCCTCTCCTCTCCTCTACACCCCTCACCCCCGCTGCAATACCGCGCACCCTGCACTCTGCACATATTCGTCTTCTTATATTAAGTCATTTCATATCCTTTGAAATATTGGACTTCTTGCATAGATACGGTATTTTACGATGTCGAAAAAGGTACTTTTTCTTTGTAAAGTGCAAGTTTTGCAGGATTCATTCTGAATTAAACTGTAGTTTCTTTTGAAACTAAACAGTTAAAGCGTTCAATTGGGCTAGGTAGGTACTAAGTACTACGTTTATTAATATTTCTGTAGAAGTAAGATTTTTTTGCAGTAGAAGTACCCTATTGTAATATCCAATGCTGTTCTATCTACACCTACTAAATAAAATATTATCCAAATCCATTTAGTCACAGTCTGTTCTATCTTTAAAGACAAACCAACAAATTTAAATCACACTGTAGAGCGGCGGGGATCGAAAACTGGCCTTACGCCACTATGCCACCTATTATATACGCTGTTGGAAAATGCAGTACAGATTTTATTCTAATTGTTTCATCAAAGGCGAGTAGGTCGTACTTGTTTAAACTCTTTTATTTTTACCTAAAATGAAATTATTCCTCCGACTTCAACCTGTTTGAAACATTCTCTGCTCTACATAAATTCAATTATCCAAAAAACTTACCACTTATGAAAACAAACAACAAACACAACTGCGTCTCAAGACAGATGCCGCTGTATCCACCTTGAGTTAATCCAGCAAAAAGCCGGTCAACTGCCGCCGGATTAATTCACCTCTCATTTGCCCTGAAATATGACGTGGCGCCGTGCACATGGACCGTGGGGCCTCGGGGGCCTTGGGGGCCTTGGGGGCCTAAAGGGGCCTCGGGAGGGCGCAGGCCGAGGTGAGATTAATTACCGAACAATCAGAACGGACACTTGACAGCGTGATGCGTACCAGGGGTGTAGTGGCGTTTGGAAAATATCAGTTGTTTTAGTTAGGTGGCTGCTTACTATGAAAAAGTTATCCGCATGTTTATTTTTATGTACACAATGCAGATATATTTATTGTTTCATAGTGTAATGGAATGGATGCGTCCTACGTGTATATTGTTAGGCAAAAATATGCTTGACAAAGTATTAATTACTACCTTTTCTACCTATTAAAAATTCTGTAATGATAGAGCTCTTAGAATTTCAAATTAAGGAAAAAATTATATGAATACCTACTTGACAAAATATTGATTACCTTTAATAATGGTGTTTGTTCATAATGTTCGAAGTAATATTGCCTTGAAAAAGGAAGAAGACAAAAGACGAAAGATAAAACTTTTCGTATGTAAAGTACAACATCCCATTAGGCAATCATACCAACTTTATTAACCATATTTCTATGTGACCTGTAAGATCCACCTTGACAACATATATATTTCTTAGCCTACATACAGCTTTCAATGTATCTTGAGTGGAAGTGAAAGCACTCATTCAAATTCCGAACCATTTGCGCGAGTCGGTCACCTGTAGTCGCCGGCGCCGCTCGGTCGCGGGGTGAGGCGGGGTGAGGCAGGCTGGCCGTGGGGGGGGAGATTAATTACAGTTTGATGGCATCCCTACGGCCCCAGGTACGTCCAGTCACGTTGAAGGGAACTGATTTATAGGCTAGTGCGGGGTGTCACTGGCGAGTTGTTATTATGCAAATTTAAATAAATGAAAATCATTGTAGAATTGATTATTGCGTAGAAACTAAAAGCATTATTACCATAGGCATTTTAAAAGGGAGAGTTTGTTTATATCGATGCCATTTTACTGAGGAAAAAGTTGGGAAACAGAGCAGACAAAAACACAGGAAAACTTTTATTAAAAATAATACGGCTATTCATTTTATTGCTTAGACTTGTATGTACGCATTCGTTTGAGACAAGAGCCGGTCTAGGTTTGAGCAAAGCTTCTTAACTTCCGACGTCGTCATTTATTTTATTTTAAAAAAACCTATGATTCATAAAGAAATTTGACTTTGACTTTGAATAATAATTTGTAGTCTTACTCCTAAAGTTAGACAAACAAATTAGTGACGTAAAGGAATGTAAGGATCCATCAAATCCAAAAAAGTCTCTTGTTAAAATCACAAACTGTAAGTTTCAAGCGATTTACGCTGTTGATTTACTCCTGGATGCAAATCCCCTACGTGCCAGGTAGTTACACACAGTTACTTACACATCTCCTACTGACATTTTGACGCCGATCTAACGACAGTTAGCGCTCTCCTGCAATGACCAAAACGTTCAGAACCCCTTTTCATGAGGCAGCAGCGCAATTTGACGTACATTACGTAGTCAATATGATATTATGTAACGCTGTAATGTTGAAGGGTTCGCAATGTATATCAAATTGTAGGTGTGATTTGTAGGTTTGCGTATGGCGTCTAGGGTCCCGTCACTCTCCTGATTTATAGACCGGTTTGGCGACGTGGACCTCCTAGGGAGTATGAATGCCTGGTCACGAAGTTCACTAGAGTTATGTTGTTGGTATCAGAAGTTATGTTCCCACTGAGGGACTTGAGCTTACTTTATTATTAATACTTTCAGGATTTTGGGTAACTACAGTTATTAGGTTTATTTAATGCAGAACTTGAGAGACGATAAAATATTGAAATAACTTTGGATCATGATTTTTCAAATCACTAACATATTTTTCATTTTAAAGAGCCCTATATTCCTGATGAGGTATAGTAGGACGAGAAGAAGACTCATCAAAATCTATCATCTGGCAACAAAACGAGCTCGGCGTTACCAGGCGTCCATAAATTTCCAATTACGTAAAATCAATAGGTAAATAACCTCTAGGATATTTGAGCGGGATTCAATTTCCGGGCCATTTTCTCACCTAGCAGCAGGCCGGCAGCAGACCGCAAGCTGACTGCTACATCACTGCGAAACACGTTTTATATAACCACATTCGGGCATTAGAATGTAGTGTTAATGTAACTACGGAAAAAAACTGGTGTCTTTGTAATGTGACGAATTGGAGTGTTTTGAGAAAATTCGCAATGATCTGTAGATTTTTTTTAATTTTGATTCTTTATTGTACACGAAAACTGAAATAAATACTTAATTATTTGAAAAGCAGTACAGTGTAATAGTGAAATTATAAGTAGAGATCTAAATTATAATGATTATTTTATTAGAAAAAGCATACCTATATTAAGTTCAACATTTATACCGTCCTTTCAAAATCATATTTTATAAATCGTTCACTTAAAAATAAAATAATCATGCTATAGTAACAATGAATTCATCAAAAATGGCTGCAATATTTTGGCCATTTTAATAATTTGATCCGAGACGTGTAAAACACCAACAGTAAGCTTCAATTCAGTTAAAAATAAAAGACATATCTTCATTTAACATACAAAATTAGAGCAAATCAGTTCGGAACCAGCAGACCCGGTGCAATACCGCCCGCAAAAAGCCAGTCGGCGGCGGGCGTGTGGCGCCGCGTATTAATTACTGAGGGCGATCGCCTAAGTAATGACCCTTGTACATTTGACAGGCTGCCCGACAGGTAGAGCCGCGATTCTGTAACGCTGGATAAGTCAAGTTATGGCAGAAATCGGAATTCATAAGCATATATGATTCTAAACGTTGTGTAGTGAAAGATCATTGCATTATGCATACTTCTTTGTCCTAGTTGTAATCGGATGAGGAATGTCTGCAATGGGAGCTTGCTTTTTAAACCTCCTTACAGTGGTGACCTTCCGGCAGTTAAAGCGACAATATCTTTCAAAAAAACCAAGTTGCGTGACTAATTGTGAACAATAGAAAATAAAAATTTACCATATTTTAGTCTGAATTATTTCCAGCTATTATATTATTGTGCCTATGCCTGATCGATCCAAAACCCGCCATCTTTACAGCCAGTCTTGACCAAATAAGAAGCATAAAACCATTAGTATATTGATAAAAGCTTTTATCTATTTATTTTCAAAATCTAGTATGTAAATTTGTAATGGAGTGCCGGCTAGCGCAGTCCATGGACATTAGAACTCAGGGCTAATCGTGACTAGGGGTTCGGGTTCAAGACAGAAACAACAGGTTTATGGTTTAATACAATTTGGTGATTTATTAATAACTTAATCTAGGTACATAGGTGCATGAAAAATAGAACACAATAGCGGTCATTAGGCGGGTATGGTCGCGGGGAAAGCGTGTGAGGCGAGATACGTTTGGCGGACGCGGTCGGTACGGTCAATAGCGACAGGCGATGTTCAAGACGCAAAGCAAGAGCACGGACAGGTAAAATAAAGTATAGCAGTATTGATAAGACAAGAGAGTGGTATGCCCAGGAAGATATGCGCTAAAGCAAATGATACAGGTGAAATTACGTTTCAGGTTGATGCCACTGGTAAATACGACATACCTTGTCTAGTCTCAAACTGGCCTACTGCCAGAACGGCGCCGGTCCACTTTGTCACGACAAGTGTGATCGCGTTGTCGAGCCTCGAACTGGCTTGCAGCCCAAAGGCGCCAGACCACTTCAACGCGACAAGCGGGATTCGCGTTGTACAGCCTCGAACTAGCTTGCAGCCCTTAGGCGCCAGACTATTTCAACGCGACAAGCGGGATTCGTGTTGTACAGCCTTGAACTAGCTTGCAGCCCAAAGGCGCCAGACTACTTCAACGCGACAAGCGGGATTCACGTTGTACAGCCTTGAACTAGCTTGCAGCTCTTAGGCGCCAGACTACTTCAACGCGACAAGCGGGATTCGCGTTGTACAGCCTTGAACTAGCTTGCAGCCCTTAGGCGCCAGACTACTTCAACGCGACAAGCGGGATGAGACTGTCGAGCCTCCGACTGGCCTACTGCCCAGGGGCGCCGGACCACTCTAAGACGACAGCAGGATCGGGTATTGTCTTAGAACTATGTTAGTGCTTAAGCTTTGGGACACACAGCTGGTCTAGTAGTTCTACCGTACCCCGAGGCCGTGAGACCCCAGAATGCAGCAGAACGATCAGCTTAGGACGGACAACACGAACATGGATTTCAACATAAAGTTAGTTTCGCAACGCTTCGCAAACGCAGGTAAATATCAGTGGCATCAAACACAAAAATCAAGAGAAACAGGGCGCAAACAATAGCAATACAAGGGCGGCAAGAAATAAGGGCGGACTTACAGGTATATCCCGGGAATGGGCAGGTATACGGGCTGCTCTACGGGAACAGGGGTGCGACGCGATGTCGCTAGGTTGCGCTGCTGGTCTGGATACGGGTAGCCGGTTAGCGGGTTTACGCGCCACGTCGCGGGACGTCTGTTTTGGCTGATGTAGTTCACGGGACTGTCGTTCGGAATGAGCGCGCGCTGGTTATAAAGACGCATGTACCATGACCGTCTCCCCACCGCGCGCCGGGGTCGATCGGCGTGGTGGGGATTGACTGCCGCGCGGCTCGTTGCGGTGTGCGGGGAACGGAGTGGGCGTGGCGTCACAATGCTCTGCACGTGCCGGCTGATGAGTCATCGCGGGGCGTGCAGGGCGGGGTGCGGGGCACCGTTACACTCTCCCCCCGGTTGCGGAGATTTTTTCCTGGAAGGAAAAAATCGCTGGGCTAAAACTGGATATGACCTTTAACCCTACCTAACAGCACGCTATGTGTTTTTGTCAAAAAAATCATACAGGTCGGGTAATGGCAAACATGCCATCTGGTTCAGGTGTAATCATGCTGGGTATTTACTGTTTTTTTTTTTAAATATTTACATATACTCTGTTTTATTTAATGAACAATTTATTTACAAATTCGGGTTGTTTAAATCTACTGGTACAGGAACGGTATTAACGGGAGGTTATTCAACGTTTCAATTACTTACATGTTTTTTTCCAAACTTATATCTAACGTATATGTTGTATACCTGGTACTGTTTTTGTAAATATAACAATATACTGGAACGGTTCTATTTACTATTTAGCAATGATAAACTTTTTAAGAATAAAAAAAAAAATCATCAACTTTAAACAATAACGAAATAATCGTTAACTACGGATATTGTTCACTTATCCTTCTATTACGCCCGCTATCAAGTTACAGGTATTTATTTTATTATAACTTGGTCACATACCATGCGCCGAGAGTCGAGACAGGTATACTATACAGGTACTTAATCGGGTTGCTTAGCGCAAAAATGTAGTCACAACTACCTACATTTCATTAATCAATAATGATGCTATTCTGTTCGCGTGTAACTAACAACGTTATTGTTATGGTTACAAAACAAAATAAAAACAAATACCTATTTACTTGTTATATCTGGGTGTACCGTACCTATCTAACATTAAATATAACAAATGTAAAAATAAAACTGGACATTAGCCTTGGTTAAATAGGAACTATTTTCCTACACACGTAAAGTGTTTACTAAGCATAAAATATGACGAGTATAAAATTTTACTGGAATTTTACTTAACAGGAAGCGTTTTACGCTAACTAAAACAAATCTATAACAAGTATTTAACCTTACTGGTCTTTAACTTTTATAACTAACAGGAACTTTTTACTTATTAATTAACACTACAAAACGGCTACCCGTATAATCAGTCTTGCAGTCTTAATTTCTTTTGAGATCATAACATTCCGTTATTGATTCCACTAATACTCGGGCAGGTACTGTGCTTGTTTTTCCCCTTATAGGTTTATTCACTAGTATATACAATCAAAGAGTATATAAATTCTTGTCACAGGTGTCGAAGAGAAACAAACACAATATCGGAAGGACAACGCGCCGAACCACTGGAAGCGTTTCATTATTTACTCGTTTATTGAGTAACTAGGTAGTAAAAATTTATTAGTTACAATAATATGTTCTGGTAGGATATCTGGTTTATTGTAAATAAAATTATTACTTGTTATTCTACTAGTGCTTCGTGCTTCGGCGGATGTGCCTATTTAATAACGTAATGTTATTGACTAAGCGTATTTCTGTGAGCACGTTATATTAACGAAACAGGATTCACGTTAAATATCATAACGTAATCGGTTCAAAGGATTAATTTCTTGTTCTACATTCCGGAGTTTATATTATCTGGTTATCTTTAAATATTCACTATTAGGAAAAACAATCTCTGGTATTTCAATTATGTAACAATACGAACCTATATCTTGTTTTGTTTACTTAAATATAATTTTCTTTTAGAAACAACAATAAAACAGAATCATACTAATTGTTTTTCCTTATCGGGATATTGTTTACGTTTGCTATGGCTCCAACAAAGCTAGTAAGACAGTACTGTTAAGAGCACGCTAAGTGATACAGTACAATTAAGCGCATGATAAGCTGAACACCTCGGGGTTTTTACTGGTTATTTCAATCTGGAATATAATATATATTTTTTGTGTTCGGCTTACCTTGCGCACCAACAAACAAAGTTTCTAAATTTTAAATTGGAAAAAGAAATCTGGTACTAATTAATAACTTTAAACAAAAGTCTATCACTCAAAACTTAACTTTTGATCCTGGCCTGGTGGTAGTGTGCTGGTGGTCCAGCCGGCTTTGCTCCTTCCCCGACTGCTCCCCCTCCTGGCGGCGGCGCTGGTGGCTCCCGAAGACATCATGCGAGGTCCAGGCTGCTGGCTGGGAGTTGGTGCGGGCTGGGCGAGTGTCCGCGCTCGTAGGTGCACGGTCCGGTTGGAACGTTGCTATGTGGTGAACGATGTGCGCTACGTATAGCCACATGAACTACTCTGTCTGGTCGTCCGCTCAACATGCTAACCCTTGTATGCTCATTGGTTTTACCCTGACCGCGTCATAGTACCAAACCTGTCGGCAATGCTACATCGATCATCAGCCTGTCGCGACCGACACGATTGCAGCGTCCTATTCACGTCTGTAAAGCGCGAAAGGCTGAACGGATTTGGATGAAATATTTGATGTTACTTATAAAGTAAGAAATTAATACGGACGAGATCGCAAAGTAAGCTGGTGGTTATTTAATTATTATTTTTTATGTTTTTATTGTGTCGTGTATTTTATCAATTTTGGTCAAGCATTTTGTAACGGGAAACGGGCAATCTTCTGGGTTCTTTGTTAAACATCGATAAAGGCGATGTATGTTTTAAAGACTCTGGATTCATTATATTGGCAAAAATATAATCTGGAATAAACTGGTTTATTTTTTTCTGGTTTCTGGTAGCGTACGGTCTGTTTACACGCTCCGTCGGGTTTTCAGGTGTATACGGCGCGGTGAAACAGTGTTTAACTCCGTACTTTTTTGTTCGAGGCAGCGATGTATCCTGACTTGCAGTTATCACTTGCCTTGTCTTGTTTGTGTTATTTATGTGCGTCTCACTGGCTTGCCTTTGCTGTGATTGTTTAAATGACTTGCATTTAACGCATTTTCGCACATAAATTGACACATCTCTGTACATACACGGCCAATAAAAACGCTGGGCAATTCTTTTTAACGTTTTTGACGCTCCAAGATGCTCTGCGCTTGCTTCGTGGTTTATTTTTATTACTTCGAGTTTATTTTCCGGTGAAACACATAATTTCCATTGTGTCTCATTTTGTACTCGTGCCCTGTAAGAAGATTTATTTATTCTTTTGAACAGCCTTCCGTTTTCGTAACTAAAATCTGGATATTTATCTGGATTTTCCATGACTCCTCTAATTTTTGTGTTGTACCAATTTTGTTTTGCAATCATACTGGTGCGAAGCGGGTTTCCGGGTAGTTCTTTCTGTGTACAAGACTTATACTGGCTTTTGTTTTCTTTCTCTGGCTTACTTTTTCCTGCGGGTTTTGACTGTCTTTCTTGATTTCGACTATCAACGTTTGATTGGTCGCTTAGCTTTTCAAAGAATTTACGCATTCCAATGCGTTTGATGACGTCCATACCAATGATGATTGCTGCTGATTTGGGAAGAAGGTACATATTATGGTTCAAACTCATGCCAAAGAAATTTAGTTGCAGAGATACGCTTTTAGTTATGTCAACCGTCGTATTGTCTGCCAAATCGATTTTGCCGTCGACTGATTTCGACTTCAAGGCATTTTTCTGGCATAGTTCATATACTTTCTCGGTTATGAACGAGGATGTTGAACCGGTGTCTACGAGAGCTTCAAATTTATTTTCCAGGATTGTCACTTCTATGAATTCTCTATTGTCTTGACATTTCTGGTAGCTAGCGGTACATGCATTTTCTGGTTTTCTTCTGGACTGTACACTTTTACAGCAATTCTTGCTTAGTGTACCTATTTTTCCACACTCACTACAAAACAGTACATTTTTATTTCTGCACTGCGTGTACGCGTGCCCTGGTTTTCCGCAACTCCAGCAGCATCTGTTTTTGTCGTAATTGTGCATATATTTCGCTGGATTGCTTTGATTTCCGGATTCATTTCTTCTGTATGAGTTTGGTTTAAGTTCTGGCTGGTTGAATTGGTTTTCCCTGGGCTGGACATTACTTGGTGGCTGGTACTTGTACTTTTCTTCATTTATCCTTTCATACTCGTTGCACAAATTAATAAGTTCGTGCAATGATGAATAGTCTTGCCTTTTTATGTACAATTTGTAGTCAGCGTGAGTATTCTCGAAAATTCTATCTAACTTGGTGTCCGCATTCAACTTTCCGTGCCTTCTCATCAAGGTTTGTATTTCTGTGAGATAGTCTGTGAATTTTTCTTTGTACTTCTGTTTTCGGGCTATTATTTTCTCGAGCAGGTTTGCTTCATAATGGCTTGGATAAAAATAAAGCTTGAACTCGTCTACGAAGTTCTCCCACGTTTTCCAATTTTCTTGGTTGTTTCGTAACCATAGACTGGCCTTTCCTTTCATAAATCTGGTCAATAACGGTATGAGCTGTTCCTTTTGTACATCGCAGGTGGTTACTAAATCTTGTAACTGCTCCAGGAATTCGACTGGGTCGTTGTGTGACGCGTCGAAACTGATGTCCCAGTTTTTTATGATGCTGTATAGGTCTTTACCGACCTTCGGCTTCGTTTCCCTGTTCATTTCGTCTGGTTCCTCTTGACTTTCGTCTGATTCTGCGCAATCCGACTCGTATTCGGATGATTCGGACTCGACCTCGTTCACCGACAGAATCAGTGAGGCTGTTTCTTGGTAAGATTCAGGTGTGCTTGAAGGTACTTCCTGTAATAGGTTTTTGGTGATGGTTTCCTTCAAGGTTTTGACGTTATATTCCTTGTTTGTCCTCGGATCCTTTGTTGGTAAACCTTTGCTGGTTGCTAACTGTAAAAGCTCAGCCTTCCTCAACTTGTGTATTTCTGCTGGTCCGGACATAAGATTTTCGCGGGTTTTATTTGTCTGTCTTGAACAACCTAGTCAGACTGAGTTCTTTTATGTAAATACTTGATGGTTTCGCACAAGTATTTAGTGAAATTGGGCGCCAAATGTAATGGAGTGCCGGCTAGCGCAGTCCATGGACATTAGAACTCAGGGCTAATCGTGACTAGGGGTTCGGGTTCAAGACAGAAACAACAGGTTTATGGTTTAATACAATTTGGTGATTTATTAATAACTTAATCTAGGTACATAGGTGCATGAAAAATAGAACACAATAGCGGTCATTAGGCGGGTATGGTCGCGGGGAAAGCGTGTGAGGCGAGATACGTTTGGCGGACGCGGTCGGTACGGTCAATAGCGACAGGCGATGTTCAAGACGCAAAGCAAGAGCACGGACAGGTAAAATAAAGTATAGCAGTATTGATAAGACAAGAGAGTGGTATGCCCAGGAAGATATGCGCTAAAGCAAATGATACAGGTGAAATTACGTTTCAGGTTGATGCCACTGGTAAATACGACATACCTTGTCTAGTCTCAAACTGGCCTACTGCCAGAACGGCGCCGGTCCACTTTGTCACGACAAGTGTGATCGCGTTGTCGAGCCTCGAACTGGCTTGCAGCCCAAAGGCGCCAGACCACTTCAACGCGACAAGCGGGATTCGCGTTGTACAGCCTCGAACTAGCTTGCAGCCCTTAGGCGCCAGACTATTTCAACGCGACAAGCGGGATTCGTGTTGTACAGCCTTGAACTAGCTTGCAGCCCAAAGGCGCCAGACTACTTCAACGCGACAAGCGGGATTCACGTTGTACAGCCTTGAACTAGCTTGCAGCTCTTAGGCGCCAGACTACTTCAACGCGACAAGCGGGATTCGCGTTGTACAGCCTTGAACTAGCTTGCAGCCCTTAGGCGCCAGACTACTTCAACGCGACAAGCGGGATGAGACTGTCGAGCCTCCGACTGGCCTACTGCCCAGGGGCGCCGGACCACTCTAAGACGACAGCAGGATCGGGTATTGTCTTAGAACTATGTTAGTGCTTAAGCTTTGGGACACACAGCTGGTCTAGTAGTTCTACCGTACCCCGAGGCCGTGAGACCCCAGAATGCAGCAGAACGATCAGCTTAGGACGGACAACACGAACATGGATTTCAACATAAAGTTAGTTTCGCAACGCTTCGCAAACGCAGGTAAATATCAGTGGCATCAAACACAAAAATCAAGAGAAACAGGGCGCAAACAATAGCAATACAAGGGCGGCAAGAAATAAGGGCGGACTTACAGGTATATCCCGGGAATGGGCAGGTATACGGGCTGCTCTACGGGAACAGGGGTGCGACGCGATGTCGCTAGGTTGCGCTGCTGGTCTGGATACGGGTAGCCGGTTAGCGGGTTTACGCGCCACGTCGCGGGACGTCTGTTTTGGCTGATGTAGTTCACGGGACTGTCGTTCGGAATGAGCGCGCGCTGGTTATAAAGACGCATGTACCATGACCGTCTCCCCACCGCGCGCCGGGGTCGATCGGCGTGGTGGGGATTGACTGCCGCGCGGCTCGTTGCGGTGTGCGGGGAACGGAGTGGGCGTGGCGTCACAATGCTCTGCACGTGCCGGCTGATGAGTCATCGCGGGGCGTGCAGGGCGGGGTGCGGGGCACCGTTACAAATTATATAACAATAGTTGATTTTCCACTATTAAAGGTCAGATTGAAGTTAAATATCTAATGTTATCGAAATCAGATAAATAGTAAAATAGATACTATTTCTTCGTGACTAAGACACTGATTTCTAAACATAAATAGCAAGTTTTGTTAAAAAAAAAGCCTTTCTAAACCTTCACCGTATTAGCCTCGAATTGCTACGCCGCCGTAGCCCGTAGCAATCACGTAGCAGCGTAGTCACCAATAACTTAGATACTCACTTTTTAGATACTCGCTTGATACTCACTTCTTAGAGACTTAAATACTCACTTCTAAATATAAACTTCTGCTGTGGATAATAAATGCCATATAAACCTCCTATTCGTAGCCTCGATCTGCTACGCCGTAGCCCGTAGCAATCGCGTAGCAGCGTACTCTCCAATAAAAGTTTGAAGGCGTCTGTCAATAACAACTTTCTTGCATCTCTTGAAGCAATGTAGAGACACGACATATCCAGTAGCTGTGGTTTAGAATCGGCGGCATATGTCGGCCATTAGCGGGATATGAAAGAACAGGTCAGCGCGCCCTAATCGCCGCCGCCATCCATCACCCACGTGAATAGGTGTGCGGGCTGCCGGTACCGTCAGCTAGCTCACTACCTAACGCGTGAAAACCTACAGAATATATGGAACGCGACAAAATAATATACTACTATGTCGATCTGTCACTATGTCGGATATTAAAACAAAATAAAAAATCAAAATTAAAATCGTATATTTTAAACTTTTGGATTGTACATTTAGCGGCGAGTTCAGCAAAGCAGCATTGGCGGTCTTCTGCGGAGAAGAACTCGCCGAGGAAACTCCACAGATGTCGCATCTTTTAAATTACTTTTGGACGCCACGGATGGTGCAGTACAGATGGCTAGATTCTGGACCGCAAACATGTAGTTCGATTTGTCATCGATTCGCAAAGAAGAAGAGAATTACTTTTTTCCCTTTCACCTTCTTGTATCTCTCGATCTCTTTAGTAGCCTTGCAGTACCTACAGACTGTGCCAGTTTGGGGTCAGATGGTCGTATGTACAATTACCTATATTATTAATTTATTTATTATTTATTTGCTGACGCTGTTTGGTGGACAGCGACGGCGCAGACGCCGCGATCGGGCGCACGTGTCGCCGCCGGTGTAATAACGTTGTAATGTCGCGTCGCGTGATCGATCATCGCGCGGCCCCACGCGACGCGACGACCATCAGATGCACTAGATACTGTCTTGGAAAAGCGTTTTGATTAAACTTGAATATTTTATGCAAATAAAAGTTGGTTCGTTTGGTTGGCGGCTTAGAATCTATACAACCGGCCTCCACATGTAGTTTTACGGATATCGATAAATACTCGTATCCTTGTTATTAAGTTTCAACGATTTTGAGAGGAAAGAACATTTTCGCAAGCTGTAATGACTAATGAGGCTTAACCATACGGAGTTAGAAGTTTTCACCTGTATTACAAAGGTGTATAAGAAAGCTTTCTAAGCCCACTGGTGATACTGAAATGCAATTACAAATAAAGCGAACGTTTACAACCATCAGGGGTGCATTTGTATCGTCTCGTGTGAATTCAATCAGGGCTTGTATTGGAGTCTCATCTGCACTCGTAGAGGTGACGCACGCTCCGCGCCTCATCTCTTCAGCACCTCATCTGCCGCTAATCCATTAGCCACCTCGCTCCATATTTAATTCCCCCCCCCCCCCACCTCAATTGTCCGCCATCCGCGCACATGTCGCTGCCCTAACGAATAAAATTTGATAAATCGCATCGCCAACATGTGAACTACCCTCTCAGCTTAAACGGCCCGTACTTTGTGGCCACTACAACACTGCTCCGCGAAACAAAACCCAATCACCGGAAATTACAGTTGTTTTTTCGGTGGTACGCTCAAGGATAAGTTATCATAGTTTAGATACGTTTATTGCCAAAACGACGCAAGTTAAAGTTTGCAAAAATATCTAAACAGTCTTACAATAGAGATTTATTTGCAATGGAGATAACTTGGATAGGTAATTGCTAGGTTTGACGGGTGGAATGGCAAATGCACTTTAGCGAATGCCCGTGCAGCGACTGATGCGCGGGGGGTCGAAGGTAAGATAATGCAGATGTTCAAAAGAGGGACGCACTAAAGGTACTACGGCCCCACGAAAACGAGGGCCCTCTGACGACATGGCAATTTCGTCCACCGTTTTCAATTAATATAAATGCGATGCAGACGCACTCATCCTGTTAGGAAAGTGACATCGAAATATTGGACCACACAACTGAGAGAAATATCGGTAATTTCCATTTCGCTCTAACAATATTTCAACGCAAACTTTGCTCTCCTTATTTTTATTGTCTCGAAAGTTGTAAAATCAAATTATGCGCACGGTGCTCCCGGTGTTCATAAAAATTGAATATCGAACTTGGAGCATTCGTTTACAGTTTGAAATGAATAAAAGCGATCCATCAATTGTGAATCCGCGAGAGCTGGTGAAAGTTCCACCGGGCGGGAATCGATACGAAATTAGCTAATGGAAACTTGATAGCCGACAAAAAACTGAATCCCCGCAAGCCCCCGTGAGCGCATTCGATACAATAAATCTCTGCATTGTCGCTTTTGTCGACAGATGGCGCTTTGTGCCACCCTCGTACTACAGGTAACTTTATATCGTCCACACACAGCTAAGCATGAAGCGCTGCATACAACTGCCAGCACAACGCAGCATTTGGTGCAGCAGCGTTGTAACCGCTCGTTTCTCATCAAGCCCGTAACTGCATTAGACACGTACAATAGAATATTCAATTATGGTAATGCGAGGTGTAGAATGCGGGCCATGTGTGCGATTGTGCGCGCGCGACGCTCGGTCGGCGGCCATTTTTGTTCGCTCGTGCGTCCCCGTGTTTTGGGATTACGTCGCTTACTGAATAGCTTCCACCGGATTAACGGTAACTGCGCGTGTGAGCAAATTAACGGACATTTTATGCTCGCTAAATGGTTTTACAACGACGAATAAATTATACATTGTTGACGTTTTTAATTTCCAATCAAACACTTTTTTGGTAAAAATTCCGTCAGTTCTATCTGGATTCTATTCTATTAAAATATTCTAACAACCTCCGTGGTCGAGTAGTCAAAAGCTCGCCTGAAGTTACGGAGGTTCCGGGTTCAAACCCCGGTGGGGATCCGTCGAACAAATATCACTTTGTGAGACTTTCTCCAGTTTGGTTATGTTAGGATACATTTCAGGCTAAATCTCCTGATTGTCCGAAAAGAAACATGATTCCGTGCTTCGGAAGACACGTAAAGCCGGTGGTCCCGCTACTATCTACGGATGTAGTCGTTTTATGAGCCATGTCGGAAGCCTTAGGCGGCTCAGCAATTCCGACACCAGGGTTTGTGAGGTAGGTTAACCTCGAAATCCACTTTATAGTCAAGCAAGCAAGCAAAAAATTCTCATCATACATTTTCATCTGTCAGTTCCGACTGCGACCTAAACCAATATAATTTAAAATATTAATTAAAAATCCATAATCATTTCAGTAGCAATTGAATCTATGTCTTTACCAATGCGCTATTTAAACACCTTATTAAGGAAAATTTACCCTCACCAAATTAAAAACCAATCAACAAATCACTTCTAGCATCCTCTATCGCAAGTATTTCTAAACACCGCTAACGGCTCCACCTTGTTCAAACAAATAAACAATTAATTCTAGATAACATTACGTACTCACTGTAAATACAAACAGACATCTAATTGCTGTGTACAAATAACAGTAGAATGTAATCACCTATTGCTTGTTTGTAGTAGTTATCGCGTGGTGAATTACCTTTGTAAGCGCTAATGGAGGTACAAATGGTCTCTGATGACAGCCGCGCGCCGAGCGGATGGACCGATGAGGAGATAATGCGAATATTAGCAGGAACAAGCAAAGCGAATTCGGGCGATGATGTGTGCGACAACAAGATGAGTGGATCAAAGAACGCCGGCTGACTGTAGGCCGGCTGCGGAGTGATGGAATTAATTCCTTTGACTGAAGAAGTTTGGTGTTTCAATTTATATTTAAAAAAAAAATATTATGAGAGATGATTCCGTGCTTCGGAAGGCACGTAAAGCCGTTGGTCCCGGGGCTACCATCTATGGATTTCATGATAGGAGACATGTCGGAAGCCTAAGGCGGCTCAACAATTCCGACACCAGGGTTTGTGAGGTAGGTTAACCTCGAAACCCACACGATAAGCAAGCAGTAAAATGGTTCGTATTTCGGAAGGCAAATTAAATGAAATCAAAATAATGATTAAATAAATATATCTAACGCTACGAGCAAATCCCTAGTAACTTCGGAATAACACGACAAACATTACAAACCCAGTAAAACAATTCCTTTGATTACATTAACATTATTCTGCGTCGAAACTGCGTGAGATCAAATTTCAATTAAAACTTAACACATTAAGGTTCGTTCACAGAGGACATTAAATTATTAAAAATATGCCTTTGGGAGTCCCCAGCACTCGTCCTCGAGATACAGCTGGATTATTTGGATTACAACTAATCCTTATTATAACCGTTACAAAAATATTACCCTCTAATCTGGTAAAGCTTTTTTGATTAGTAAAATTTAGTCATCAGTGGTTCGTATTGTCAGGTCCATATCTGACTATTTAATTGTTGTTTCTAATGATTTCTGTTGTTCTGGTTGACTTAATACAACAACAACTTTTTACTGTGTAAGTTCAATTGTTGAATGTGCATCTCAAATTATTGCAATGAAGTAAGTACAGCAAGACAATCATTCACATCTAAATGAAAACTGCACCCCCGTTGTACATTAAGTGCGACTCCTTAACAATGCGAGCCGGCCGACCGAATTGATTCAACTTTCTCTACCCCAAGTGTCAACTCACCCTCGAATTAGAGTTGTTACAATAGAATCAGTCTGTCGATAGTACCGTGACCTTGAATATCAGTCAAACTATAGATAGATAGTCACATAAACTGTCGATCTTTGCAATACTAAAAACACTGACGATTGTTGGAAATAAAATAAGTAGGAAAAATACTTACAACAAGGAAAATTTTTGTTTTGACTATAATACTATTGCTCATCGATAAATTAATAAATTATTAGGAGTATAGAATAGAATAATTTATTTCAAAAACACATATTTTATATAGTATAACGATATTATGGCTATTATTTAAAGTCCACGCAAAATAGACGCGCATGACATCCAGTAGCAGAAAACAACCCGTTGAAGTTAGTTGGATTTTTAAAGAAGTAACTAGTATCGGCCTATTTCACTATCGATACTGTCTGAGTGTCTATGGTTTCGATAGATTAACAGATTTTTAAGATCAACTATCGATAGCAAATCTAACGCTATCGTAGCAACACTGTGTGGAAGCACCCTGTGAATGAAATTATATTTTACGAGTGGCGATCTACCCCCGTATTTACAACCGATGGATTCTACAGATCCAATGTGTGTACTTGTCTCTTTTATTTTGTATCACGTAGAGTGAGATGTAAATAGCGTATCGTAGTCAGTAAGTGACTGAATCGCGGTCAGTTTCACCGCTGTTTCGTTTCATGTCTCTATTTATCGCGATTCATAATTCGTGGTTTCGTGTTGTCGCTTTCAATTGATTCTTTTATTGTAGAACAAGGGTTTTATATTGGGATTTTATTTGTCAGCTTCCTTTCTGGTGTTTGGATTTTATTCCTTTTTTATTTCGCCTGTTTGACTGCTAAAGAGTTTCTTCCATACAGATTACTAATCTATGCATTTTTACGTTGTAAATGCCAACAAATCAAACGTTTTTATAAAACAAGCTTCATACATTATTTTTTAATACATATTAATTTATTTATCTTAGTTCACGGGACTGGTATAATTCCTATAAATAGGGACTGGTATAATTCCTACAAAAATAAATTATATTTTTATTCACAACTTTTTAAACAAGCATTTAACGTATATTTCACTTATTTAAAGAATAACCCTTAATATTTATATTGGTAATGGGGCAATAAATAGGTACACGTAGATCCACATGACTTCCAACACGACCATCTCATTACTTAATATTATTATCATTATCACACAATTGATAACAAAAACGTACCGAGTCCATTATCCTCATCAGTATCACTCAGTATAGTGGGTTCGTTTATCTCGAGACAATAGCAGTTAGGTGTTCACGGAAACAATTAGCAGTTATCGGTAATTATCGGAACAAACAGACGTGATCCGAAGATGTGGGCGCGCGGCACGTTGCAACCTTCCTTATTTGCGCGATCGGCTAACGAGCGAGCTTGTTTGGCCGAGGTGGAGCTCTTGGTGTACTGATAGCTCGTAATTATTTCTTGTAGCTTTCATAAACGAGTGGTAATATGCTTACCACGCATTACGAAGGTCCTGGGTTGTATTGGAATCCTGGTAGGGCACTTGTCAAACCAAATGTTAGTTTGTGAGATTTAACCAGCTTTGGTTTGGACATTGCAGTCTGAATCACCAGAAAGTTTAAAAAGAAACATAAGGCTGTTGGTCTTACTATGATCTATGGATGTGTATTTTTTTGAAATTGTCCTATTGCTTATTTCAGAAAAGCACGACCAATCGAGCTTCACCGGACTTACGCGGAATAGATGTAGTCGTAATAGGCATGGCAAAAAATGTTCTTGCGCCTATGAATTCTTCTAAAATAAATGATAGAGTTCTGCATCATCAACAGTACTCTACCAAACTTTGGCTGCACGCATTTAGCTGCTTCTTACTAACTAAGTATTCATTTTACCTACATTTCTGCATTACATTCGATAGTACTACTAGACTAGATAACCTCAACCGCATATCCCCAATAGCGCAGTTTCACGGGCAGTTGCGGATTGGTCGACGAGGCATAACTCACACGTGTGACGTCACCGTCGGGATTGCGAGCAGTAAACACGGGGGCAGTGCACAAGGGCCCTAAACCAGCGCAAAACTAGACCTGACTAGTGACTACGGCTGTTTGACCGCGGACTAAACACGTGGAGTCGAATTGATTCATTGTTCCAAACTTAAATAGTAGCTATACAAAGAGTCAAATCAATTCTTTTTGACCAAAACTCACTGGCCGGTAAGACGATAGACACTCGGGTTATTTTGGAATTGTTGCTACACATAAATATTTAAGGGAAACAAAAAAAGCTCAAACAATTTCATGCAACAAATTAGTATCTACTGTACGTAGAAGCAGACGCCGTAGTCAAACTCGGCCAAGTAGCTTAATACTAAATGTTCTAAAATAAATAATAGAAAAACAATACAGTACTGGGAATTTAATGTCCAGGAGATACAGATGAAAATATTGGTAGTACCTATAGATAAATTATGATACGTTTTTCTGTTCAGAGTGTGATGAAAATAGAGTAGGTACATCACATGGCTGCCAAAACATAGGTTTATTGTTTCGATTTACCCCGAATCTTTCACTGCCCTTTAGATTCATAACAGCAGCTACATTTTGCTCCTTTATGAAAATATTCATCCCTTTCATTCATCATTAAAAAGGTTTTAAATTTAATGATGTCGACTCAACGGTATTATAAAACTGGGTTGCGGTCGCGTGCGCAGCGCCGCACCTTGTCAGCTCGCAAATTGACGGGGATTGTTGGCGGATCTTTGTCACACTCACACTCACCGTGCAATCAGCTGACCAGCTGACCCACCGACCAATCACGTGAGCTACTGGAAAAGGCACGCCTAAAAAAAGCATGCTTTTTTGCAATTAAGTCGTTGTTGTCGTATATGTATGTATCGTTTAGAGGTAAGTATGTTGTGGTAAATTTTAAAGTGCTAAAGTCCAATTCGATTTTTGATTGGTGAGTCAATAACTCAAAAATTCTGACACTAGAGTTTGTGAAGTAAGCTTATAAGAAATCAAAATTTCTTATATTATAGGAACAATCCGTCTGCCGGGTTGCCAGTTTGCCTGGTACCTATATCTAAGACAATCCAATAAAATGTCAGCTAGCAATATTCTAGCCTCATCCAGTGAGTGGACCTCGTGTGTTCCACTCCCCCCGTCCCGCTCCCGTCCCGCTCCCGTCCCCGCTCCCGTCCGGCGCAGCACGGTCGGTTGATGACTACTCGATTCACGACTAATCTCTAATTGCTCCTACATTATTTCACCCGCTTGATTGATCTCTGTATTTTATGCAATCATAGATTACGCGGTTTTTATACATGCTTAGGTAAAGTTAAAATTTAAATTTGAAATGTATGGCGAGATTTAATAAGATAATTTATAGACGTTAAACAATTTGTTACCTTCTTAATTATAGGTCTCTTATTACACTTAATCGTGTATTACAGTCTATAAGTAAATATACCTGACTATAAATTAAAGTTGAAACCAAACATTTTCTGAATAGTTCATTTAGTCCCTTGTTGGGCGCCACTTAAATTTCGCTTACTTTCACAAAACTTCCCAGAACAAACTCAAATGTCTTATAGCTCGGCAGTTACATCAAAGTACTAAAAAGGGCACCCACAGTTGATTGCACGTTTAATGTCTAAGGTGTTTAGCAAGTCGCGGCGTCCCGAGGCAGTTAGCTGGTAGACAGTACTAGCGGCAAGTACTTGTTAGAGTATTCGCTCGTAAGGCGTAAGCCACACTATATAGGGCTAGGGCATGGGATGGGAGCGAGAATTTGAATGCCAAATGGCGTGCCTGATGCATTTCTTCGCTCCGTCCGTTCCTCGTCTGTTCCATGTCTATGGTCTACGCCGCCGCGCTAGTTTCGACCGCCTCGATCGCGTAATATCTGTGCCGCGTTGCACGCATCCAACATCCAAATGGAAAGACAGTGGAACAAGATGCATCGTCGCCTTTTGTACGTCGTGTTTTTGCCACGCCCGCGCCCGTGCCCCGTCTGATAGTGTGGAACTTACGTACGCCTGTCGCGACGAGACGCTAGTCTAATTCCCGCGATACGGAGCGACGATGATAATTGCTTTCTTGTGTCTGACACTTTACGTATGTTGACTTGCCAATTTTTAGGGGCATGCATCGCTGGGCTTTATTGCTAGTGTAAGATGTTTGTAGGCACTTAATGTCAGCCATGTTGGACGTTATTGTGTTGTAATACATGTTTGATTTGTTTTATTGTTCGTTCGTAATGCCAGTTTATAGCTAATTTAATCATTTTACATTATTACTTGAATGTTAATCAATAGTTTTAATTAAATCACTAGGATATAAAGTCCTGAAAATATGATCACTTAATGTTTAATAGAATTGAATCATTGTATTCATGAATTATTATAGATATTAAAGAAGTCTGTCTGTTCGTTGTAAATTCACTGCGAATTTAGCGGTGTACATTTTTTGGTGTTTTCATGGATAAAAGCTACGTTATACAACGAATTTTTCACTATAATAAAAATTAATACAAGGGATTTATTAGAACTAATCCTTAATTAATCAGACTCCATTTTTAATTACTCTGTTTTCTACAACCCTACGACTACCAACCCCAGTATTGCACGCCGTCGCAAGGTGAATGCGATGATTTGCATACAACGGTAATAAAAGTGGCGAGCGCACGGCTGCGTTCATTACAGCGATAGACGCACGATTTATCGCCCGCGCAACGCACGACATATAATTGACGCAATAAAATATACTGCTAACTAGACAACGACAGTAATAAATAAAATTGTTTATGGCTTCGCAAAAATTCCTGCGAGCAATCCGGACGAATCCTTTTGTACAGTTGATAGCTCGAATAGTCAGCTCAAACGACCGGACCGATCTGCGAGACGATACACGACCAATAATCCGTTTACTTTTATCTCTGTGCCCCTTGTCAGGTCGCCGCGATACAATCTCACTCATCATAACTCTTCAAGCTCCTTCATAAGATTGAGATTCGTCTGCTTTGTTGAGAGGTTAGGTTTGCAAGGAGTGACCGTCAAAGAGGTTATTACCTGGACGACATAAAGCCTGTATCGAAGGAAAGCCCGGAGCGGATAAAATGCAAATAGCTGTAGTGGATGTGCCTTATCCAGCTACGTAAGGACGTTTGAAGATTAGGGAGGGGCGGTGTATCGATGTAATCAAGTTAGCTTATACTGGGAGAGCAAATATTGTCGACTTGCAAATAGGCAGCGACGAATAATGGCGGAGTGACGGCCGTATTTGCATTCATAATTTGGGATATGGGTTATTAGTTTCGCATTCAAAATATTAATATTAATTCGTAGATAGTAGATGTATCTTCAGAGAAAAACTAGTTTAAGCTTCTTCACCTCGCAGCTTCGCAGCAGACTTTCGACTGCATTTAGCATAAAAAAACCTTTTCAATTTTCATTGGCGACGCACACTGAATGTGAGCTTGAAAGTAGTTAGTGCTTATTATTCCTTCCTTCTTAATGTTTACATCAGGTCTGAAAAAAAAATACATAGGAAAAGCCCGAAAAATAGATCTAAAGGTTATTTCTACATGAAGCTAAACTGTAAGACTGTTTTTTCAGTCCGGGGCACTGGTCCAACTGCTCGGTCCAATCAATTGAACCATGGGCCTTCAATAGGGGCAGTTTTCCAACTTTGAAAAAAGTTGGACCACAGCACCTTCAGAGTTCCGCTGTCCAACTTATATAAAAAATAACTTGCCAACTTTAAAAATCAATTTCGATAGTAAGCAAACACTATTCCTGAAACGCTGATGCGGTGCGCCTTGTCGGTCCTTTACGAGGGTCGCTGTAAAGTGTAAAAAGCAAACTGTTTGTTTATGCGCGCCGGCGATTGAATCCAGCGGTGGGCGGCGCCGGACTCGAACCCGGGACCGCGGCTCCGCCAACCCATAAACGCGACCTGACCGTTTACTGCCGATGGATGGAGAACCGCAATCGGTTTCTGTTAGTTTGAACATCAGACGATCTTTTGTTTTTATTTGATGGTAACTGGTTTTATTTAGTCAGCCGAGTAGGAACGATGTTTCAATTTGCTGGTCTTGCTTAAAGAATTTTTTTTGTGGACTGACGTTTGTTTTTTTATACCTATGAGTACCAAAAATATTTTCATCTAATGAATCAACAAGCGGAGTCGTATATTTGATGAACTCAACGCTCATATTAATAAATTTCTTTAAATTACCTTACAAATAGATTAATTCGCCTCAAAGTTATGACGCGATAGATATAAAGCGTTTTTTACACAATAAATAATAAAATCTTTTCAGCGCGACCAACCAATAGATTGAGTATTCCTTCGTGATAAAGTGAATACATATCACACTACGAAGACAAGCTCTTTTCCCTAACGGGGTGAGTGAGCCTACTGAATTTTAGGGAATAAAAAGAAATTCATAGTTTGTCATTAGCATATTGTATGACTTTGTCCTTTGTTGTTTCTTCCAGACTGAGATTGCTCGGAGACATGTAACAGGAATAGAATTATCATACACGAACATTTACCGCCTTGTATACGATCCGCCGAACATGCCACGCCGAGTGGACTGAAGAATAAAATAAGTATGTATGAAGTAAAGTCCGTGTTTTATGATATTTTTATGTTTGGGCGTAACGCGCCCACTAGAGGCAAGCATGGGAATTGGCTCAATATCAGGCGGTTTTAGGCACGAAAAGTATTTTATATACATAACTGTGGCTTCAAACTTTGTAGACAGCGTGATTCTAGCAAATAAACGCATTTGATTTGATTTGATCATTATTCCCATTTTAACTTCAATTATCAAAAAAATGTAGGTACTTACTCTTTCCCTCACTATATTCCTCCTAACTCAATGAATAGGGGACGAAAACTAACAAACATACCGCATTATACGAAACCTACTAAATCTCTATTATGTTTCAAGTTAGCAACGGACAACGCAATTGTTTCAAATTTCATTCCGTTTTAAATTTTTTTGTGTAGGTACAACATAAATGGTTAAATCCATAAATGAAATTCTTCAAAATTCTTTAGGTTTTTTTTCGGAAACCCGAAAGTACATAAGTATAAAGTGAATATCAAACTTTCAGTATACGAATGAAAGGCAACTACTCTATCTAACTGCTACACCAAAATTTCTAAGAGCATACCACGTGGAACATTCTGCGGTACTTCCACCAATCTGCAAATTGAATCATGGCCGTGGCCTAAGCAAATTGTATGCCCTTTTTAATACCCGCGCTTTTATTTTCACGCGTTCACAACAGACCACTTCATGAGTATAAATGCCACAGAGCATCAGAGAAAATATAAATGAGGTTGAGAAACTGATTTGAAAAGTGAAAAATTATTGGAAAGTTTTTTAATCTGTGGTTTGGTTTTGCAAGAGTGTTCGTGAACTGTAAGAGCACTGGCAGTTTATGATCGTCCAAAAGTGACGTTTACTCGTGTTTTGATTTATGGAGGAACCTCTTTGTCTGCTCGCTGATTGGATGGCCCCCGACCACGCTTTTTTATTCGCTAATGTTATCTGGCTCAATGAATATCTTTTATCTGCGGTAGGACGGAGCCCGTTTATGTTTTCCTCGGGATAATAAAACCGTAAAAGTTTCGGTGCAATTTGTGTCCAGACTCGACAATTTAATCCTGTCGTGTTATCTGGGCCGCAATAAAATTGATTTGTGATTATGTTTAGATATAAAATGATTTAAATGCCGCCATTTGGCATTATTGGGTACCCTTTTGGTCATATGTGGAGAGTAATAAACAACAATACATTAGACAATGCGATATTGGAAGTGGTTAAGAACTGTTCAAGATGACAGTGGCAAGCAGAAGAGGGTACCCAACAATCTGAGTTTGGTTTGTAACTGTCTTTTGCTGATTTAGTGACACTGAATAAATAAAGGAATTTCACGAAATTATTAATTTTGGAATTCATTAATTCATCATTCATCAATAATTATATTCATTGGAGTGTTACTTTTCATGTTAAAACCCAATAGATAATTTCGAATATGAAATTCAGTATATTGTCGATTCATTTTATTGTCCCAGAATATTCCCAAACCATCTCACTTTACTTTTTATTTCACATTTAAATACTACTTATGTGAAGATGAACTGTTTATCTCGAAAATTCAGATTTATTTTTTGTTCTTATGTGTATTTCAATTTATTCTTCTGTATTTTGCTCAGAAAAAAAGTAGTATGTAATGTAGTATGTAATTAAGTTGGTATCGGGCCGTCGCCACGTCGTCGTCGCGATACCGCGCCGCCGTTGACAGCTAAATAGTAAGTAAATACTTCTTACCAACGAGTACGAAGACAGCTTCACTCTGGTTGATGTGGCATTTGACTAAATAAGCTAATCAATCATTTTAAGATGTGCAAAGATATCGGTTTTGTTTAGATTTTGACAATATACCCCCTCAGGTGTCGTCTCCTTCACGAAGTTTTTAGTAGAGTCTTTCGCTCCCCCGCAAGTCCGGTGAAGCTTGATCCGTCTTTTTCGACTCAAACATAGGTAAATTAAGAAAAAAAATGATAATATACAGTATGATAAAAATTTCCTAATAAAAATCTCACAAGCATTCAGAATAAAATTTTAGGAAAAGTAACTGACTGGAATTGCTTTTGTATAGGCGTAGATTATTTTTTGAAACGGTTTGATAAGTGATAATATGTTGAGTGTTAGTGTGTGTGTGTGTGTGTGTGTGTGAAGGGTTGAATTGGTTAATTAAGTTTCATTGTGCCCTCGCATCGAAGTCGCACATACGCTTATCTAGAAGATGCTTACTTTTTTCATTTTTACTTAGGCTTGTGTAGAAAATGCGACATATCAAACTTCACCAAATTCGATATTTATACTTAATCCAATCCGCCGTTTCTTCACATACCACATCCACTAATTATAAAGACGGTGTTACAGCATTGTCAGCGGACATAAATAACGTATCGCGGCGTGTAGGCTAATCCGATACCCGTGATTTGTAGCCGTTCCCTTACACTCAGACTTGTTCTATCTCGCGATGAGGCAGCTGTCACGTGGCTGACTGTACGACGAGCTGGATCTCCTATACAAGATATATTTCGCAGCCCTTTGTTTACAGCCGTCTGATTATTATTGGTCTAGGTACCTAAATAGGTGCCTAAGTATATTCTATTCTATTCTATTCTATTCTAAATATTTATATGCCGATTCATAGTTGTAAGGAAGCTGTTAATACCTACTACTATTTTACTAGATTAAATCTAAGTCGCCTAGTTATTAACGGCTTGCTTACAACTATGAGTCGGCATACAATTGTTTAGACAAATAATTATCAGCCGTCTACAACCATCGGGGTACGCCATATATTCCACTTTTACTTGCTAATTTAAATTAAATATTTTTACTACTTATTATACATTGTAAATTATTAAGCTAATATACCTATTGCTATGAATGACCTTACTAGAGTGTAAGAAGTTGAATATGTTTTTCAATTTACATAATTTAGGGGAGATTCCTCTTTCATCTTTGCAATCAATTATAGTATATATTTTTTCGTATCATATTAATATTATCTTTGTAAGTAAATCCTTTGCATTTTTATGACCGAAATCGTGTACTTCAAAGGCCATAATGTTTTACACCCAATATGATATCAAATCCTTGTTTCAGTGCCCAACTTATTCAATACTTTATCGCACCAATCAATTTGATACTGGGATCCGATGAGTCCCTTATCGGGCGCCACTTAGCACCGATCGCGGCTTCATAAATCCCTCATTTATTATTTAGAGACCAGTAAAATTTACTACCCCCATAATCCTCGCAACAAGACAAGCCCTTATTAACAATTCCGTAAGACTCTCTAGCTTTCTACATTTTTTCCAATCCCCAACCGCTTTAAGAATCTCAGAAAATGAACTCTATTTCAAACCGCCAAGAAGATAATTTTGCGTGAAGTTTTTGCGGAGGCAAAGTAAGTAAATGCTCAATAACCACGGGCATAAATAGTATTAACAACAATTGATTTACATACAAATTGCTTTAGACAATATTGCTGACGGAATGGTACGCGTCACGCGTTCCACACACGTTGTGCGGCCGCCATTGCAGCGGATAGCGACTTACAGCGATATAATGTGAGTTCAAAAAATAAATTAAAATAGGGTAAATAAACGAAACTATTAATTTATATGTGAATCAAACAAAATTCTTGAGGTGTTTTATTCCAGAGAAAAATCTAAAATAAAATTATTTTTCTACAATAAAGTAATAATAAGTAATAATCGTTTCCTTATGCCTTTTTGTCAAACAAACTTTTTTTTCACAAAAATATCAAGGTATTATTATTCTCCGAAAAAGTTGTCACAACGAATTGTATGTAGACGCTAAGGTATGTGAATTCGTGCAGATATTACGAATAATTATGTACTTCTAACTCTCTAACTGTAGGGCCTCATTACAAAGTGCGCAGCTCCCCCGCTCCTCTCCCCCCCCCCCATCCCCCTGCTGCAGCGAGGACGGGAGGCGACGACGATGTCTCGACCACTCGCGACTCGTGCGAGTACGACACCTGATTGCGTCGCATTCAGGTCTTGTTAGGGCTCCGCGGGCAGAGTTCTCTAATTCTTGAGGTGCCCACATAGAACTCGATTGTCTGTCATCAGCAACTGTGTACGTGAAAGTACCTCACAAACCCTGGTGACATTATTGAGCCGCCTATAGCTATAGCTTCTAACATGGGTCAAGTAAACACTAGACACTCGTAGTGGTCGGGCGGGACCACCGGCTTTACGCACGGAATTATCATAATGAATAGCGCAACGTTCTATTGATAGTTTGACCCAGGGAGGATCGTTTACAGTTATTATTTACTTTTTTTTTACCGACATAGCCCGAAGAATCGCTGAACTTAAGTGGCAATGGGCTGGGCACATTGCGCGTAAAACCGACGGCCGTTGGGGCAGAAAGGTTCTTGAGTGAGGGTCGCGGGAAGCCGCTGGATGCGGGCAGCGCAGGACCGATCATTGTGGAGATCCTTGGGTGAGGCTTTTGTCCAGCAGTGGACGTCTACAGGCTGAGATGATGATGATGATGATTAAATTTTCTAAGATCAATAAACCGTCTTAACAAGCTTTAAATTACATAAATTAAAACAAATGCATACAGAACACAACTAGCATACATTCACCCCTCACTCGTCTATTTCCTTCCATACTGCAATGAGCACTTCACTAGCAAAATTACCTTCAACTCTATCGAATTTCGCGACTCGATGAGCGCGAACAGAAATATCGGAATATTGCAATTTGTGCAGCAAAATTGAGCATAATATCAACTGCAGGGGCCATGATGAGCCGTCATTGCTCTGAGACTATTTCATTGTAATTTTAAGAAGAAAAGTTTTGTTTGGACAACTGCTTGTTTTTATTTTAACTAAATATTTTTTTTACTGAGAAAAAAGCACTTGCAGTTTTTAGTTAATACCTACTTATAATATTATAACTCCGCCGTGATGTGGTTTCAGGTTTAAAATTAAATCAACCTAACTTATGTGGTGCTCGTGCGAATCAACTAAAAGAACTATTTAACCCAGATAATGGACAGCAGCGTTCACTGGTGTAACCAGTAATCCACTCTGATTAGTTTGGTCATCTTTATTTAGATGAGGGTTAATGAAAAACATAATTATGGAAAAATTCAAACACTATTTATTATGTTGAATAACCAATTCTCATTTAAGACAAATTGCTGAAGAAAATACCCATATTTCAGCATACACTAGACATTATCTCAAAACCGCAGTTATCATATTAGGCTTTATTGTGTAATTCTTTATATTGTAGTACTTATACAAGCCTATTAGTTGTGGTAGCCATTACATACAAAGAATTGTTTAGGCAAAGAGCACGCGGCTATACAGCCACATATTATGTATGTAAAGAGTGGACAAATATGGCAATAAATATGAGTTAGCGGGACCAGTTTCTATGCAAATATAATAGGCCTTATCTGAGCTTCATTTCGGCGAGGTATGTACGTACAGTACACCGCATGTTGCGACGTCACCCGTATGAACTACAAAATAGTATAATTTCTCGTAGCAATTTGCTACGAAGGTGGTGTAGAGTTGCTACGAGCTACGCAGGTACTACGGTGTCGCTACGCTTTTTCTAGGACCGTTCATTTTTTTTCTTATTATGTGATAGTTGCAGTTACGAAAAATTAGGGTAAGTAACCGTTGGTCTGCGTGAAGGGATTCCTTCGATAAGGATTGGTGACAGGTACTGGTATTGATATTAAAAGAGTAGTCTTTATTAGAGACTCAATACTAATTTGTAGACTTATAACCCTTGAAGATATAAAAAGCACAAAATTTACATAATAATAAAATTGTATGAAAGCTAGAATATATCTTAAGAATCGCACTATCCCAGGTCCTAAATGTATCTAACTTTTTTGCATACTGTACTTGACCTAATGACAGAAATATACATTCATTTTTGGCCAGTTACGTCGGCGGACGAGCGGATTCGTCCAATATTGTAGGTATAGACCATAAAAAAACTCCTTAATGGAGATGTCCTTACACTATAACAAAATACTTTGTGGAAAAAAACACAGCGGCACAGCAAAACACAGTCACAGCGTTATTACCATACTCCTCCGGAACGGCTTCACCGATTTTATGAAATTTTATATGAATATTGAGTAAGTCTGAGAATATGTTTAACCCTTAAATGATGATAAGGGTGGACTACATGGTAAGTTCTCTATAATATTAGAAAAAGAACATTATATTTATTTACTTTCTCTACTCTACTGCAAAATTAATCGTACCTCTTCCTATACCTCTTCCTTTGTTTTTTTTCTAAGTATTTAGAGCTGATTTGTTCCCGCCATGCATATCTCTTCATAATGAGGGGAATATATAACCAGTGGTTGTAATCCGGTTGTCATCAAACCAATATCCCTAGAAGCCGACAGGAGATGGGTGGCATAATTCGTCAAGTACGTGTCGTAGAGCACAAGTTTGATTCCGTAATCACGTTAACAGAATTGATACAGTACTAATAAGATGCTATAAAATCCCAGTTTGAAGACAGCCCGTTTATTTGTGTAACAACAGTAACTGCGGTCCCCAATCGCTTGCTAGGTATACAGATTGCTGCCACCTTTTCCGAAATAAAAAAGCTATCCATAATTACCAAGTCAAAGATAATTTGTCCAATTAATTCAACGAAAATGCTTTCTATAAGAGAAAGCTATATTATTTTAATATATGCTACGTCATCAGAATTTTCCCAATAATTTATGTATTTTGTTTGCTCTTTGACTATCGCGGATGACGTAAGCAATCAAATGAAGCTAACCTCTAGCACAGAAGAAAATAATTGCATCTAGACTAGAACTGCTAAAGCTATGAACGAATTATAAATTGAAAGGGTCATCACCTTTTCCTTCGAGACCCTAATATTAAAAAGCCATTCCTCCGTCTTCCCGCGGCCGGCGCGGCACAAATCAAGCGGAGGTCGTTTATTGTTTCCCCAATTAATTTGCATAAGCCTGCCAGCCGCAGGTTCCACTTACAGGAAAAATCAACAAATAAATCCGGCCCGCTACAACTTCGCTATGATGGCTTTTTATTTTGCCAAACATCGTTGGACGAACATCAGTAGATACGAGAAATGCTTAGAGTATAAATAGAAATTTTTCTGGTGAAATGCTTTTTCATCGTAATTTAAATACATAATAATCATTTTTGATATCTAACTACGGAAAAAACTAATCAGAGTATATTATTTTTCCATTTTAATAGGCCCTTTGTTCCCAGTGTCAATCTTGTACAAAGAAGTCCTCCCCAAATCTCCTAAAGAAAACGCCTCTGCAAAGCGCTGAAGCAGGTGGCTGGCTTTCATACTCTGAGATTAAGAAATATAAATTTTAGATTTAGATTTAGATTTAGATTTATTTATTTGCTTAAGATACGGTCACAAATCAATGGTCTTAATGTAACTTATTTTAGGTCTCACATATCTAGCCTAGGACAGCATGCAAACATTAGTCAAACTTTATCTTATAAACAACACATTAAAATCTCGAAATCTCTTTGAAGTCCAAAAATTCACGAATAGAGTAAAATATATTCTGTAATAGCCAAGCCCGGAGAGACTTTTTAAATGTTGATTTGTTATTTGATTGTTTAATTGACTGTGGTACTTTGTTATATATTTTTATGCACATTATGTAGCAGTTTTTCCTAAACCGAGTACTTCTTGGAACAACCTCACTTACAAGATCATTTGGATTTCGTAATTTTTTCTCAGTAGCATCCTTTTTTTGTAGAAATAATTGTAAATGTGATTTAACAAATATTGCAACTTCAAGAATGTATAGACAGGGGAGTGGTAATATATTTAAGCTTTTAAAAAGTGGCCGACATGGAGAATCTGGTGGAACATTAAAAATTGCTCTAATACACTTTTTTTGTGCTATGAAGGCCTGTTTTTTTTGACTTGACTGAGCTAATCAAGTATAATTTCTTCACTTTTACATTTCAAATTCATTTTAAACTACTTGATTTTTTCTCAATCATTCAATTCTTCTTCTAGTTCCGGGTTCCTCTCCACTACTGGAGGTTGGCAGTCAGTTCTGCATACGTCCCTTATCTCTCGCCAAATTCAACCGTTGGGACGCGTTTTTAATGCAAACGGCAAAATAGTGAGACGATTTCAGCACGTCGTCCAACATTCCGCCATCATTGAGGTTATGAAACTTAAGAATGGTCAATATTTTAAAAGTGCAACTATCTGAATTTCATTACTCTACATTTACCTACCGTCCATGAATATTGAAGTATGCAGCGACGTGTAAGCCCCCCTCCCCCTTCTAGAAGCTACCTCACCCCTCCCCACCCGCCTCGCCACATCATCTACATAAACTGCACCAGTTTTTCCTCAGGGGAAGTCTTGAGGTGAAGACACCTCGATTGTTTTGATTTATAGAGGAAACGCCGGCTTCAAAACAACCCAGTAATTTACAACCAAATGTACCCTCTTTGTATTTTTTCCATGACATTAAATTTGAATGATTATTCAAATTATAAACTACTCGATTTAAATACGTTTAAACCAGCGACGCATACTAAATGCTTTGAGAAAGGTGTCACGGCGGACGCTTCGTTAATAAATTTTTTGTCCATTTTCCGGTCCAGCAGTCCTGGAGTCCCGGGTTTTTTCCAGCGGAGGCAGAAGTGCGTGAGGGATAGCCAGGAGACAGTGGAGTGAATTATACATTGTAATGAAATGGCATTAAAGTTCCCATGAATCGTTCAGAAGGACGAACGGACTGTTTCACAGACCACAAAACCTTTCGAGAGTATTAAAAACAAAATTAATTATTCATGCAAATAAAGAATTTCTTAAACACAATCACTAAGCAGAATCCTCGCAAAGTTCTCATACTAATTGTATTACAAAAAGGAAATATTTTATTGTTTATTTGTTTGCATTGAATAGACTCCGAAACTATATACCTAACCGATCTTGATTAAACTTAGTATAAAGATAGAATAAACTCAAACTCAAGTAAACTTTGAGTTTGAGTTTAAGATAGAATAGATCCTTGGAAGTAACACAGGATATATTTTCCCGTAGGAAAATTTCTCATTCTCACGGGAAAAGCTGTTAACGCGGGCGGAGCTGCGGGGCGAAAAGCTAGTTATCGACAATTCGCAAACTTATACGAAGCGGAGTCTTCTCCTGGCGTGTGGTCGGCGGGTATAAATTAGCGCTTGAAGCTATAAATCGCTGGAGTCAGCGCCAGTTAGCGGCTGCTAAGGCTGCTGTCCGCCCACGGCTCCCGATCTGGACGGCTCCTATTCTGAAGGAATTAACCAACCATCCAACCAACCATAATAGAGGATTTTTTTAGATAAGATTAAAAGAGGTATTCTTTTACGTTTATCTATAACTGCTTTCTCAAACTACTTTGCTTCCCTGGTCCTTTTGATGTTGATATTTTTAGTAATACATTTAAAACTATAAACATTATTATCGTCGAATATTATAGGTTCAGAAGAATATGGGAAGTTTTATAATGTAAGTACCACTTTTAAAGACAGGAGCGTACAAATTATTAAAAAAACATTTTAACTTAAAGAAAGGGTGTTGGCGTTCAGGCTTCTGAGACTTCAGGAAAAGGACGTGAGTCAAAGATATTACGGTATAAAGAGAATAATAATTAGGAAGCAGGTAAAAATACTTATGGTCTGAAATTAACTATGACAAGATCTTATATAGAAGTCTCAGAAAAACACCCATTAACAGGCGAGCCGTCACAACAAGGTTCGAAATGTGAATTTCAAAATTGGTAAATCTTATACTCGTAAGTCAATGCAGAGTATGTCGCAAAGAGGTGCTACTGCGCCGTACAATCAAATCCACCAATAGATACAAACATGCCATGTGCTTAGCATAGCTAATAGAAGAACGTCAGCCCTCGAATACCCCCGTCCCGTCGGTGGTCCGTGTGTGGGACTGGACGCGAGTGCCGAACATGAGTTACGACCCTCTCCTACTGAATTTATATCGCACGACAAACGCACGGATAGTGTGACAGAAACAGAGGAGTTCATGAGGGTGATAAAAAATTGACATCTAACAATATTCAGGCGAACACCACAAGTCTTATAGTTACTTAGCTAAAAAAAACTTAAAGTGTTATTATACTTTTGTGGTGTTGCCTTAGTCAGAATCATAGCCAATGAGGAATTTTATGTAAAACAATTGCATTTGTCTCGAATGCGGTTGTAAGCATTTCTTCTTCACCTAATTGTTAAGGATGGCTCACTCTTGGCACTAAAGTTGTGGGGGCAACACTGAAGCTATGTACGTATTTAATGGATTGATACTTTACAATCGCCGTCGTAGTTTATTAGTTGAAGTTGATTTATTATTACCGTGATGTTTAATATGTAAAAATAATAATTTATTGTACATAGAGAAAATATCTGATTGGTCAATGATCACGGAGATTATCATCTGAAACCCACACGAAGAAGTAAGAAAATCTGATGATTAGTCAACAAAAATATCTGGGTGATCCGACCAAGTAGGTATTGTGTTTTGATTTTATAGTACCATCTATTTACTGGATATATATGTCAGGTATATAATATTGCATTCGTCAAAAAGCACGTATAAACAAAACAAAACACACTTCAACAAGAAGAATTAATATAAGAGTATCTTCTTATCTTACTCATTTCACGTACCTCTACACAAGTACCTGCAATTGTGTACGTACATATAAATGACAATCGTAATGGTGTTTATCAGAGTGTGATAAGGGAGTAGTAAGCGATGAACCGATGACGCGCAGCCGTGGGCCCGTGATCTCGTGACCCGGGGCTATCGCGCTCACCGACGCAAGGAAGTCACCAGTAAACAGTTAAAACACCGCACCGTAGTAATCATCTGCCGCTTTATTGTCAAGATAACGGACTGTTCTAGAAACATACAATTAATTTAAAAATTTATTTTGGGGCGGACTCAGAAAAACATGGCGGGATGACTTGGACGCCTTTTGCAACAGCTGGCCTGAACATGCTCAGGAAAGAGAGAGGTGGAAAGGGTTGGGGGAGGCCTTTGCCCAGCAGTGGGATAGCAAGGCTTATAAAAAAAAACTTGTGTGAACCTCAAGAGTATAACTAGTTTATATCTATATTTTTTAAGGGAAAGATTACTTAGAAATATCCGAAATTATTTATTCATTTCAATAATTCACTTTTTGTGAACCCTCAGATACAAAAATATTTTATAGTGCCCAGAGATCAGACGAACTAAAGACTTATATTAGAAATTATGTAAACAACTTAAGACTTTCTTGAAAGTTATGAACAAAAGTTTTATCCTTCAAGGCAGTAATTAAGCTCTTCTAAAAAACTGATAGGTAACAAACATACATTGTTTACGAACATAATGAACGTATCTTCAAAACGAAGATTGCGAATGGCCTCCACGCGAAATTACACAGCGATGCCCATTTAAATGCCGTTGACCCCAAAATTATAACAGATGTCACTTCTTTGACCTTACTGTAAATAGTTAAGTCGCAAAATCATAATCACTATAGCTTATTTATATAACCGACTTCAAAAAGAATGAGTATTTCAGTCGACCCATATTTTTATCTTCTTCTTATTGGTGGAATCTAACCTTCAGCGCCGAAATATTTTTTATGTGATATCTTCCACTCAAACAAGACAAAGCTATAAACTACCTTTATTTATGACGTATTTTAGAGTGATAGCAAATTTTCAAGACTGAGATATGTATGAAATTCAGAGTGTCGCTCGCTTTAAAGCTTCAGGCGACCAAATAAATATAAGGCGAGCAAAACACACAGTGCGCTAAATGCAAAAAATACGACCCACAAACACGGTTTGGGGTACATTCCTAAAATGTTCCTAAACCTTGCACTGTTTTCGCTTCGTGTCTTGATTTAAATTTGAATAAACCCGGCACCAGTGGGTTTAGGGCTGTCCGCACCCGCAAGCCACCGCCGCGCTCGCTGTCGGTTCGCGCGCGCCTTAATTTATTGCGCGTGCACCGCTGCGTGGTTGCATACTGGGATCTATTCTCAACATTGTACAATGGAACGGACAAAATTTCTAACAAAAATATTAAAGTATTATCGACAGATTATCAAATGGTTGAATGGTTGTTTCAAAGTTTATGGACGAAAATTTGTCTTAAATATTTTTTTTATTGTATTTTTTGTATATTTTGTAGTTGTTTGTAAATTTTAGGCAACAAAAATCATTTGTATTTAAATTAATGACAAATATAATAAAAGTTACAGCACCCAGTACGAAAAAAATATCAAAAGAAAAACAGTATTCTAAAGTTAAATGTGGTATTTATAGGCAATAGGGGTAATTATATTCTTCTAAGAATATTTTTTACGAAAACAGACTTCCACTCCAACCCTGTGTGCGCTGCAGCCGCTGCAGCCGCTGCAGCCAGCGCTGTGCGTCTAGCGGTGGTGCATTCCAGCAGCGACCATTTGCTCGTGTTGTCGCTGGTAATTAATAGTCGGTAAGAAATTGCGGCGCGGACAAATAAGAATGGAATACGAATTGACTTAATTCACGTTCAGCATTTAAAACGAGCTCTTAGTTTTGTTTTGAAATAAGGAAAAAGCAGCCAAATAAAAAGAAACATTATTTATATATCGCAGAACGTCGAAACAAACGATAAAGTTATCAAATTGTAAATAACAAATTTGTAAAGGTCAGGTTTATTGAGCATCATCATCAACAGAAGATAAGTTATTCGTAAAAAAATGCTATATAATTCATCGATATTTCCAATGTAGTTACTATCATAAACGGGTAAACTAATGGCTAGGACCTTGTCCGGTTTGCTCGACTTGACGTACCAAGGCTATTGACAATGCGAAAAATAAAGTGCTAATTACTGTAATCAGTATGTAATGTAAGTTTAAAAATGGATATTTACTATGGGAAGTTGAAAATAATAATTAATTTATGTAAAAATCCGTAAATAAAAATGTATTTTTTTTGGCGTTTGTCACGTGACTCAAAACGCTCCTGATTAGTCGGGTATAGGACATATGTCACTAGCCAGTAAACATCGTTTTCTACTTAATTAAGCAACTTGTAGTAGTAGTACTGGCTAGTGACGTCACCGATGCCATTGCGACGCCATATTGTCAAAGTAGCGTTTTGGCGCGCTACTTAAATATTGAATTTTTATTTTGATATTTTTCAGGAAATATGTACCAGAATTAAAAAATACAACTATTACTGGGATCCACAAACTCTACTGAATAATAAAAAAATATTTTAAAAACCAGTCAAATAGCCTATTCCCCTGGGTCACCATCACAATCACCAACAAAAAAATTCCACTCCTGCACTTCTGGAGTTGAATGTTGAATAATATAGAATTTTACTTTTTACTGCACTTAATATGGATTGAAACACCACTATTGAAATGGAAAGATAAAGTTTTAGCAAGAACACTACTGAAAGCGTCTTATATAAGGCGATTTTACTGAAAGGCTTCGAATAGAGGCAACTCTAGGCATAAAGTGGCGTCTCGCTAATTCATTAATCTCAAAATAATCAAGAGTGACCCTTTACCTCGTCGGATAACCGAACTGTAATACAATTACTGACCTTCCCGGCAGGTGGCGGCACCTTCCGACAAATCTCTAATTTATGAACGGTTCTAATGAAGCAAAGTGGTCGGACGGAATTGGTATGTTTTGGTCACTGGTTTATTGATTCGAAGATTTAAAGTGCTTTTTGTTACTAATTGTTTATTCCTAGTTTTGAATGGATTTGAAATTTGTTGAGACCTAGTAAAGTAAAGTAACCAAGTGACGACTTATCTATGCATAAATTTTGTTAGAAGGTAGAATGCGAACTAATTGGACAAGCAAGATAGACTACTCTACTACCGGTCCATATCAACGCACTCCTATTTATCATGTTTGAACTAATAAACAGTAAAAGTTATCTAATTAAACTTGTCGGTTATTTGCTGTGTTCAAATAGTTTGTTCTCTAAACGTTTCTATTTACACGGCATCCTAACAACGGATGCCTCCGCCAATCTACCCGATACACACACGTCTTGTAAAAATAAAATTACGAAATCGAACCAAACGGTATCGTCCGGAGAGACAGCCTGTGATGATCGCCTCACTTGCAAACCTCTTAAAAGCAAAAATAAAAATGTGTTGTATGACTAAAAATAACACTGTTTCCACAGTGTGACTAAAACAACTGTGATGAAATAACACTAACTAGTGGACAGTAAAGGTCCGTTTGCTCTGTCGCAGTCGACTTGAGAAGTCACAAGTCGCAATTTGACTAATTGCGACCAACTCTTAACAACTCCAAGAACTTGCTTTCTTAGGAACGAGTCACACTTCCAGTTTCCAGCCAAGAATTTAACGTCTTATTTATATTTATATTCAGTCCAAATATTAAAATAAAGATTTTATATAAATAGATTCAGTACTGAGTAATTTATTCTATTATTACGTTTTCCTGAAATTCATTGCATGCAGGTCATAAAATCAACAATTTACATTAATTTAGGTAAAACATGTTGCTCTGTAGAGGAAATCCAAATTACTACATATTATTATAGTTCCTACTGAATTATTTTATTTACTTACCTACCTATATTTCGATTTCCAAGATTTCAAGACGCTTCTTAGTTTAGAGACATTAACATAAATTACAATTTAAAATTAACAAGACTAATTTAGCAAAACAGTCATGTATAATGTGAATTAAAGACCCACCCCGTGTGTTCCAACTGGAGGAGCTAAGGCACGGTGAAGTCCAGCGAAGTGCCACCGGGGTGAAGTCCGTTCAAGTATTTGCATACGTCGTCGTCCGAGTGACCACCCCCCCCCCACCCCCCTTCACCTCATACAACACCCTCTCCACCCCCTGTCACGTCTTCACTAATCACTACAAGATCACAAGTAGCATGTAATTTGAAGGCAATCATATTATAAAGTTAAAAGTTAAGGCAATGATCTTGAATATGTTTTATGTAACTAAATAATATTATGCGACTCTACTTTCTCTCTGGTTAGTAAGCAGGCGCGTTCCGAATTTAATAAAAATAACAAATATAATATTCTGATTTGTCTGTTTTGCTACTTTAACATTTTCTCGATTGAGCGGCAAAGCTGATTTATAGCTTTCTATTGGATCCTATGATCATCAGGTGAAAAAATAAAAATAAACAATGCACTTTTTCTTGATAGATAGGCAGATATTGTAAAGTGAAAGAAAATTATTAAAATAATTACAAGTAGGAAACTACTTTTTTATACTCTACTAAATCAATAAATACTAGCTGTATTTGGGAATACGATAGAAGAAGATTTTTTTAACATTCACAGGCATATGTTTTTCTTTTTTTTCAATTACAAGTAAAGGACTCAAACGAACATCCAAACTTTCGTAACCATAACAATTTACTTCCTTCATAATAACTTATGCATTAATAAAGACCAACTCTACCTGTATGTAGGTACTTTCAAGACCATAACGTCATACATCCTAATCCAGGAGCAATCAAACTTGTCTCATCCATATGTATACGGACACCAATTTAACTATCTCTCCTCCGCTTTGCCCACTTCTCGTGATTATCACGCTCACGCTTCTTGCGGTGTCAGCAGAGCTTCATCCAGTTCAGTTATCATTATTAATCTTATATTATTATTTACTTATTACGCTGTTCTACACGTGTATGCAGGAGTTAAGTGTGTACCTAAGTAGATAAGTATTTTGTTGTTAATGTTGTAATTATATAGGGTTTCTTAGAACGTGTATGTTAAGATGATTCCAAATCTACGCTTTATTTATATATAAACATATTTATTATACATAATTAGGTGGCCATCGTTTATAATGTTGATCGAAGTGAAAAATCTAAATTCCGGCTAAAAGGTTCTTGCTTCAAAATTACCCTTTGAGTTTATCATCACATTTCAACTATAGTGAGTTAGAAAAGAACATCAATATTAATTTATAATGGAAAGTTTCATGAAAATATCTTCTTCTTTCAAGTGGTTGTATCCATAACTACCTCAGATATCAGTAGTTCTAATAAACCCAATTTTAGGCTATAAATTGTTAATTTTAGAAGATTGTTTGTTCTTTTGTATTTCATTGGTCTACACCTAACTATATTTTTACCAAAATAGTTATTAAATGGTCCCGCTGTATGTCTGACGAGTGGAGACAGCAATCAGTGCAAGTTGCGACTTAGGACCGCAGTTTTTAATCCGATTCCCGTGGCTGCCCCAAAGCCCTGGCTTCAGAGCCCCTGTCCACGCAAACTTTTTAATTTGTCCCGCCTGTAACCACCGCTCCACAGATGAAAAATCAGAAGATACCATGGCCAATCGGAAGATATCAATAAAAATATAAAAATATGAATGGTAACTGAGGAAAATAGTCTAAACAATTAAGTATTTTATTTCTTTTTTAAGTTTTTCTTTTTTCATATTTATATTGTTTTATTTATATCTATGTGCTCAGTTTGTTTTTCTGTTTTTCTGTTCTTTTTCTTATTGTTTGTTGTGTTGTATTGTGTTCTGTCAAATAAATAATGTCTATTTCTATGTCGTCTATGTCTACAAACAATTTACAGTAGTAAAATACTACTATTCAAAAGGTATTAAGTTTGGTTTTGGGAAATTGTGTTGTGTACCTAGTTTAGGTAACTAAACGAATGAAAATAGGTTTAAGAAACCAGAGTTTTTTTTTTTCAAACAAAAGAACTTTAAAAAATATTCAATTTTACGCATCTGAACTGTATGTAACAAAGATTACGATGTATGTGTGTGAAATATCTGCTTCCCAACGTTCCCACGTGGACCTCTCCTCATTTCCCATTCCGCGCGGGCGGGACTCGCGAACTTGTTTGCGGGACGCGCTGTTTTTAATCTAACACGGGAGGACACGCGGGACAAGGGACGTATACCCGCAACTTTTCACTTTTTAATCCGAGCGAGGATTTACAGCGGAAGGTAGAGTTTCGTTTCGAGAGTCCTGAGTACTCCTGAGTAATGTTTTAATTTCTAAATGTTAAATATTGTCACCATGTACATATATTATGCTTGAACATTTCAACTGTGTGTGGCCTGCGCAGCTAAATAAATATCCTTCATTAAATGCACGACTCGAGTGTTTTTATCAATATCTAGAAGCTACGAACGTGTGTTATTTCATGATTACTGTGTTTTAAGTAAATACCACAAAAACTTCAAATAAAACATTGAATATTTTAGTTTATAATGAATAACTTTAGGACAATAAATAATAAAGACAGAACCATTTATTATTGAAAACATTAATTTTCTTTCCACGAGTAAAATTATCTAGGTATTTACAATTAGCGAGAGCAATAACTATCAAAGTAACGTCAACACAACACAAGTGTAGTTCACGATCTTCCCCTCACCGCAATGGGTCAAGTGTGCGCAAGTGTATTTGTGCCGTAGCTAAATCAAATTTTATTAACAATAAAATTCAATCGAGTCAAAACATAATGAAAACTACTTGGCAAATTATAAATAGTGAAACTGGAAAATCCAGGCAAACAAATAATAATTTTAAGCTAAAAATAGATGATCAAGTTTTGAGTACAGACTTAGACGTAGCAAAAGCTTTTGAAAATTTCTTTGCGGATATTCCTGTTTCAACTACTAATTGTTTAAACTCGTCTCCTACTGCAGCTGAATCTACTCTAAAAAATAATGTAGATAAATGTACAAATCATTTTAAATTTAGGCACGTCACTAGTGCGGATGTTATAAAAGCATTCAAGTCTTTAAAAATGAAAAAGACTCCCGATGTCCATGGCCTTTCAGTAAAAATTGTAAGTTCTGTAATAGACTGTATAGCACCTCACCTGAGTTTTATATTCAATCAATGTATAGATAGTGGCGTGTTTCCTGACATGATGAAGCTAAGTAAAGTCATACCTTTGTTTAAAGCCGGCAGCACATCAGACCCCACTAATTTCAGACCCATTTCGATACTGCCGACTCTTAGTAAAATATTTGAAAAGCTTGTGTTAAACCAGTTGCAGGGTCATTTTTATCGTAATAATTTGATGCATGTAAATCAGTTTGGATTTACACGGGGTCGCTCAACAGCTGATGCTGGTGTAGAGCTTATTGATAAAATTTTTGATGCCTGGGAAGACTCAATGGATGCTATAGGTGTCTTTTGTGACTTATCCAAGGCTTTCGATTGTGTCGATCATGGCACCCTTGTCAGGAAGCTAAGTCACTATGGTGTGAAGGATCAGGCACTCGGTCTTCTGAAGTCTTATCTTACGGATAGGGTTCAGATGGTCGATGTTAACGGACAAAGGTCTCCGGGGTCTAAAATAGGTATGGGTGTCCCGCAGGGTTCCATTCTTGGTCCTTTTCTATTTTTAGTATATATAAATGATTTACCGTATCTTATAAAGGGAAAACATGGGTTAGTATTGTTTGCGGATGATACATCTTTGATTTTTAAAGTTAAAAGGCAACAGTTAGACTATGACGACGTAAACCATGCTATCCATGACGTAGTTAACTGGTTCACAATTAATAATTTGCTTCTTAATGGAAATAAAACTAAATGCGTGAAATTTGTACTACCAAATGTTACTCCAGTAACAACTGATATATTAGTGAAGGGACAGAGATTGGACCTTGTGGCTTCCACTGTGTTTCTAGGATTTACTTTGGATTCTAAACTACAATGGGATCCTCATATAACTAAATTGTCGAACAGACTGAGTTCAGCAGCGTTTGCAGTAAAGAAAATTAGAGCTCTTACAGACATAGACACTGCAAGATTAGTGTACTTTAGTTATTTTCACAGTTTAATGACCTATGGTATTCTCTTATGGGGTCATGCTGCAAATGTAAATGATATATTTACTCTGCAGAAACGGGCTGTTCGAGCAATTTACAGATTAAAGCCTAAAATGTCATTAAGAGAAAAATTTAAACATATCGGTATTTTGACATTTGCATCGGAGTATATATATAATAATCTTCTGCATGTGAAGAAAAATGTATGTAAATTTAAAAAAAATAGTGACGTACATAACTTAAATACTAGAAATAAAGACAAATTGGCTTCTTATGATAGTAGACTGCAGAAAATTAAAAATTCTTTCAAGGGCAACTGTATACGCTTTTACAATAGGGTCCCAACTGATATACAAAATTTAACACTAGAGAAATTCAAAATTATTGTTAAGGAGAAATTGATTAAGAAAGCCTATTATAAAATAACAGATTACTTAGAGGATAAACATCCATGGGAATAGTTGCTTGGGTGACAGGCTTTTTCAATCGTACTTTACAAAACATTGTTATTAGTAATTATTATCATAATAACTGTAAAAATGTGTTTAAAAGATGCAACGCCTGTGGAGTTTCTTCGGCGAGCTCTTCTCCACAGAAGACAGCCAAATTTTTGAACTCGCCAGAAAAGATAATTTAAATTTAAATGACATAACTAAGAGATGTAATAATGTCCAAAAGTTAAACAATAAATTCTTTGAACTCTTTCTTTGAAACGCATCCACGTGTTACACCGCGACATACCTACTTACTGTTATTATTATTGCTTGTACACTCCACTACACTTTTTATTTAGTATTATTTTCTCTGGTAAAGAAGATAAAACGGTTGATAGTAGAGGTGGTATGTAATATTATATTTTCTAAATTGTTTTGCATTCTAAATAAATATAAATTTGTTTCGTATAAAAAACTTTTTAATAAAATGAAAAATATTTAATTGGATTTACTAAAAATAATAATTTACCAAAAATTAAAAACAAAACAAAAAATTCAATTCAAGAAATAAAAAATTAAAGCGACCCCAGAATGGGCGGTCACGATTGACGAAATAGGAGAAAAGGACCTGAAAGTGTTTAAAAAGAGACGTTTGTAGGACGTTAACAAGTGCTTTAGTATAAAAGTTAAATAAGAGCGGCGTGCGGAGTGAGTGCGGCGGATCACTTGTTTACAATAACACACTTTACAACCGCCGTCACTAGTGAATGAAACGCTGAGCTTGGCTGGAGCCGACTGTACACTGCACATTTTTTTATACGTATACTGCATTATTAAGATTTACATCTTCACAAATATATTAAAATCACTTCACTAAAATCAGAAATAGGTATATAGAGCAGATAATATTCTGTGTAATTTTTTAAATAATTTGCGAAATAGATATACCACCTAAAACCTACCAAAAATACCCCACCTAGCTAAAATATAAGCAACCGACCCGCGCACTAGACCAATGTGGTCAAATAAGACATATTCAGTCTTATTCAGGGTAGGCTCGAGCCCCTCGGTGGGGACATAATATGGGCTGTTAACGAATGAAAGTCAAGAAATGAAATACATTTAATAATCTAGTTTCTTTTTCTTTTTATTTCTCTTTTTGAAAAACGCTTCTACTGTATCCTATGCAAATTACTTCCAGTGAATAAACACCTCAAGAGTGTATCACAAAACAAAAACATTCGTCGGCTGTAAAGTGATAATAAAACTCCCTGCCCCTTAAAGACGCGGGGTGCGCGGCGCGGGGGGCGGGGATCGCTGACTACTAGGGGTTGCTCAGGAGTTGCAGTCGTAAACACATTAACTATGAACTAAGTTCTTTCTTGTTTATTTTATAGTTTTTCGCATTTCTGAAGCAAAGGTGAGAGATATAAAATCTGGTGTATATCATAGAAAGAAATATATTTTAAAAAGTTTCAAATTCTTTCCAATATACCGTACCTATACTTATATTGAGAGTGTATTTGAATTAAAGCAAATAAAAATTCAAGAGGTACTACAAAATTTTATTCGCATAAAAAAAACTTCAGTCAATCATACTTTGTATTTGATTAGAAAATCACATTATGCTAAACACTTTTTTTAAAGTTAATAGACCTGCTCTTGGTTTCGCAAAGATACTTGTTCACTCTGGTTTTAAAAAGAGCTTTTTTACCTATAAAATATATGAATAAAATCAAATGTGGAAAGTATGATACACCCTCCTTTCCTAGCGCAAATACTATAGGTACCTATATCCAATTTGATTCTAAACTCTTTTGAAATGTTACAAACTTGTAGCGATGGTAGCAAAGATAATCGAATGCCGCGCACCTGGGCCGTGTAGCGAGCTAGCGGGAGGCGGCCGGCGAACCAAACTCAATACATATGAGATTGCTGCCACAGACCATTTACTGAAAGACTCTTCACACATTTCCGAAAGATATTATTATATTATAAGAAAGTTACAAAACATTCACAACCATTGAAAATAACTTATTAAAAGAGTGCTTGTTAACATCAGGAAGATAATATATAAAATAATTATTTTTTATGGCTTCACCTTTCTAGTGGCTTATTAGCCAATATCGATGTTTAAAGAGGAAAAAATACATATCTTCATTTTGTTAAGACGCGACACGAAAAGAGTGTTTACATTTCTTCTCAGCAATGCAATAATACAAAACATTTAAGTTTGTTAACTTTTAATTAATGGTTTTGCACTTTAGACGCGACAGTATAATCATTATTTAGGTTTCTACATTCAATGCAGTGAAAAATTTATAAATAGGCTACCAGGCAAGACAGCGACAATATTATTGGCAGCTATAATCGTCTCTGGCTAGTTTACGGGGCTACTTTATTGACGATAGTTGTCGGATAAGCGTAGCTGCAGCAGCGGGCGTAGTGTCACCTTTCTACTTCGTAATCTGTGGCTGACAGGCTCTGTGCGTACTCGATCGCAGCCTGTAGGCTGATACACGCGCGGATTACGCAATAAATCCAATTTGCCGACGCGCAGGTTAATTCGGCTGAGGGAGCGCCACCGACGTAATTGAATGGAAGCGCGGAGTATAGAGCCAGCTTTGATCATCGTGTGATTGAACCGGTTTATTATCCTGCTAATAAAGCTGGTTATAATTATCTTTTGATAACCTGATTTGTAATTTTAGCTTCACACAGGAAATAAAAACATGCACGCTGTCACGACTTATTTGAAAGTCACTGGTACCAGGCGCGAACCAATTTGAGGGCGTTACCACCAGTCATTTTTGACGGCGTTCAAATTCCGTTTAGTGACAAGGTTAAAAATCTTGGGGTTATATTTGATAGCAGCCTTTCATGGAAGCCTCATATATCTGAAGTCAGCAGGAGGATGTTTGCTGCGTATAGTTCGCTTAAGCGTTTTAGGAACCTATTGCCGACGAGAACCAAAATTTCCCTTGCTCAATCTCTTCTCCTACCTTTGATGGACTATGCTGATGCATGTTTTCCTGATTTATCTGCTGAGCTTGTAAACAAGCTGGAGCGTTTACAAAATCTTTGTATACGCTTCATATTTGGTCTGCGGAAATTTGATCATATCTCTAGCTATCGCTCAAAACTTCAATGGCTGCCCATCCGTCACCGAAGGAACTGTCACATACTCTCTCTTCTATACTCTGTTCTCTTCTTACCCAATTCTCCTTCTTATCTTAAAGATATTTTTAAATTTCGCTCCGACACCTTAGACCGCAAACTTCGTTCATGTAACAACCTATCACTTGACATGCCCTCTCATTCTTCAAAATTTTACACCAACTCCTTTGCTGTACAAGCCATACGTTTATGGAATGATCTTCCTGAGTCAATACGACGTTCCCCTTCTCCCGAGTCTTTTAAAATGCGCATTAAAGCGCACTACCTTGGTCTTGTTTCCTGATCCTTTCCATTTAATTTCCTCTTAAATCATAATGATAGTATGTATTAGTTTATTTTAATTATATATTCACAGCTATTCGTGTAATATATGTATTATATTTATAAGTATTTTATAACTGATTTAGTTAGTTAGTATTTATTTATTATATTTATAAATTCTTTATTTATTTTTAGTTTACCTATTCTGTTTAGACCACCAACCCGCATCACTTTTATCTACACTTTTTCCGTACCTAAAGGTTGCCTGGTAGAAATTGCTACTTTAGCAATAAGGCCGCCTTTTGACTCTTCTGTTTTGTTCTGTATTGTTTCTGTATGCTGTGTCTTTTGTCAATAAAGAATATTGTATTGTATTGTATTGTATTGTATTGGAACTAGTATTTTACCCAGTATTCAAATACATCTGTTACCTGTTACTACCATTGTCATTATCATTTCTGCAGAAAGACTTCCGCTGGGCAAAGATCTCATAAAGATCTCCACAACAACGGTTGCTTTGGCGCTACCAAACGCCATCCTACAAGCAAGCCTATCTAAGTTTTGATTTTGAATAACATTATTTTTTCCTCTGAAGGTAGTCAATAAATGAACAACTTCCAGTTGACGCTGAGCCGCAGGAAAGCTTGCGTCTCCAGTCTCGGAGTGAGTAATGAAATCAGAAACATAAAGACGAATCGCTACGTTGCAGTTGGTATACTTCAGCCTCTGTATACTTTGATCATATTAAAGATAAGTCCCAAACTATGTTCCTTAGAATTGTAATGTGCAACGTGGTAATTTAATACCGCAATTTATAAAACTGAACAACTTTATTCTGCAAGTTTTATGAAATTGCATTTTTTTTTACTTTTTTTACAAGTTGACCGGCCAGCTAATCAATTTTTATGAAAAGTAAAAAAATGCGATTTCAGAAAACTAGCAGAAACAAAGTAAACACCCTAGATGTTTTGCGTTATTTTATTAACACATTGTATGATCTATAACACATTGTAGACGAAATATCTGCAAAATAAAATTATGAAGATGTTAATTAATCAAGTTCGTTTATTTATATCCTTTCTTTGGTCCTATTTTTAGATCCAATAATTGCAAAACAACGAAACTTTGCTTTGTGGTACTTAATGTGTGTGACCATGTAATACTCAGTTGAATACAGCAAGCCTCACCTTGTACCGTGAGGAGGGAGGGTGCAAATATTTGTCGAGGAGCAATAAAATCATATCGCATACCTGCGAGCCGCGGAGACGTGCCGATCGGCTGTGGGCCGTGATTACTAGTACACGGCAGGAACGCGCTGTTGATGAAGGGAAATCGATCCATTGGAATTAGTCCATTTAATAACTATTATGATTTAAGACGGGATATTTAGTTCTCAGATTTTTGTTCTATTTTAAGAGTTATATTAACAACAACAGTGAAAGCCCTAAAAGTATATTGGTTGATGAAGTCAGGAAAAGTCTTAAAGATAAAATTATGCGCTTTTCATACAAGTACGACTCGTATGACATGATCTTGCGTAATATTATTACTGATAACCCTTTTTTTATTTTCATCTGGATGCTACCTATCTTAGAGTAAAAATAGAAAAAATTCTGGGAGGCTACATATATTAACAATAACAAAAAAATACACAACAAACATCCATAACAAAATGTCGTTGATTCAAAAGGAAAAACCATTTAAGTGTATTCATAAATAACTAACCACAATTTGCAAATTCTTGGCGGGAATATTTATCTCAAATTGTTTTAATTAATTTGAGCTTCTGGAAATTCTTGAATAAAGGGTATTTGATTTATTCTTTCCTCATGATAGCTGAGTGCCTTGTGCGTAAGCGCACGTATATCTATCACGTATGCAGGTGCAGTGCAGTGCCCTGTATGAATAAAATGTGCTGATATTACCTCCGAATCGGTTAAGCTTACTGTGGTAAACAGATTGTTGATTTAGGTAGATTAGGACACATGTAGATAAACAACATTTAAAAGTTGGTAAACGCTAGTTCTTAACACCTAGTTTTTGAGATTTCCACGTCTACCCGTTAGGGTATTTTTTCTTCGGACTAAGCAAGCTTGAGAGAAAGGCATTCTATTTAGGCTATAAAAAGAGATACGATTTATTAGGTTGTGCCAGAGTTCTTCAGCTGTACAAGTTCCTAACGCGGGCTCTAACACTTTTTTTAGATACTAATAAACAATAGCTAACAAACACCAACTATTTTCTAAACACGAATACATTTTGGTTTTCAATTGTTTAGTCTGTAAAGTCCGAACCAAACTTGGGAAAGTCTCACAAAGTAATAGTTGCCAAAATCTTCGCCGGAAATCTAAAACCCGGGACCACCATAATGAAAGGCGTGCGTTTTACCGCATGGCTACGAAGGCTAATAGACTATCAGTGCGGAGCTGTGATAAAAGGGATATCATTATATAATCTGTGTGAGACTTTTGACCTTACAGAAACTGGTGACACATCCTTCGAGCACCTGTCATATCCTGACACCCTGGTAACTCTGTCATGGCTTTGACTTCGGTATCAGCTTCAATAAAAAGCTCGACTCTACTTAAGTTGAACTAACTTTAGAAAAAAAGAAACAAATTATTTAATGGATCATTGTCAATTTATAATCACGATCGCTTCCCAAGAAACTACAACCAAAGCTATTCATAATTGTAAATTGAAAGAAACGTTTTTAAAATATCGCGTAGTAAAATTCATTTCAATACTGGCCACATTTGCATCTTTCATCTTCCTTTAACATTGATTGTGTCTATTTGGAAAGCTCCTCGTAAAGCTTTCTGGAGTAGGTACCGACAGATGTATCATTGTAGGATCGCAAACACCAGTGGCGGAAGCCACGTGCAAACAAAACATCGGCAATTCGGCAGCGCGGTTGATTGCGCCAAACCTGCCCTAATCAAATTTATGTTTGCTCGTCTTGAGAGCCGCTACAGCCGACCCGGTACTGATTAAGCAGTAGTGATACTGATTCAGGATAAGTTTATGCTACTTTTTCGTTAATTCTTTATATATTATTACTGTTTAAATTATTGTGTATAAGGAATCAAAGTACCTATTATTGTGCATTTACACAACAAATATGTAACTTGTGTGATAACAAAATTCAATGTGAATAGTATAATATTTAACATGCACGTAAACCGTATCCTTGCGGTTAACGCTGCAGTCACGGAGTCACGTACGGCATCAATTATTCACGTCATTAATTTAGTATTAAGTGTGAAGTATATTTTATTTGTGACGTTATGTTGAGGATGTTTACGAATTGAAGTAATTTCCATGGTTGTAAGCCATAATTATAATTATTCATCACTGAAATATTTTGATATTTTTATATATAGCACACAATAATACCCACGAGGATAATAATTTATCAGGTCAAGTTATCCTTTTATAATACTACAAAACATAATATATATAAAAACATTAGTTTTCTATTTATATATGTATATTGAGCGTAAGCTGACCAAAGAAATAAAAATATAAACTATTTTTATAATGGAAATTGTTGCCATAAACATAAAAATATACACGTGGTGCCACCAGAGTAGCGTTTTTATTTCTTTGGTCAGGCTTTATATAAATATTGATTTTACCCAAACCATTCCAATCATTTTTGAGGAAAACTTGTACGTATTATCTAAGACGGCGATAAAAGAAATCCTATGCTTTGAAATGCATAAGGCAAAAATAAATAGAAAATAGAGACGTAGGACAGTTTGAGTCAAATAACTAAGTACTCTTTCAAAAAGAAACGAAATTAATAATTTTTTTAGGCTTTCTTTAGTTGAGTCTTCTTCTTTAATTAAGAGCTACGCACTTGTCGGTGGAGTAACCACCATTCTTCTCTTGAGTGACTGTTCGTAAATATAACTGGGCAGATCGCGCGCCGGTAGACGGATCGTGGAAATTACTCCATTTGCACTTCAATCCAGGTTGCGCCGGCGGCCATTTTTGTTCCGCTCTGCCGCGCTCCTACAATGAGCTCCTCCGCCCACGTGTACTTACTTTCTGTGTAAATAACAGTACAAACTCCCTTTTGATTGAAATCTTCTGAAAGGCCTTGGGCTGTAAGAAATATAAGACGCGTAATTTACAGTTATTGTACAAAAGGAAACAAAATTACGTGAAAAGCTCGGCTAACAGAGCATAAAATTTAATAACGTTTTAAATATATGAACTAAGTTTTATCTTATCAAAAAGACAATTTAATCTTATTGGTACAATGTATCTTTTTCTTTTTTTTCATTCCACACAATTTACTTAAAGTTATTCTCAAAAACAAAGAATTAATATAATAATATACATTGTAATTTAATGTAAGCACATGTAAGTTGTTGTTGTTGTGGGTTTCGAGGGTAAGTAAAGATATAAAATTATTTAAGATATAAGATTTTTTTTATTTCATCCTTTATTTTCAGGGTAAAGTTTGGCAAAAGAATGGCAATCTAAACTTTTTTAAACCTCAAAGCTCAAACTCTATAATCAAAATATATATACTATATTATTTCCACAGAACATTTGGAGGACGTTTGTCGTTGTAAGTACTCGACGTCGCGTGCACACCTGTTCCATTAAAATTTCAATTACAGCCGCGCGGGATTAGTGTGCAGTGTGCACCCTGCTTATTTGTTCGCCGCGTTTTGTTTGCGTTCGCGTCGACTGTGTACTCTTTGCCTAGTACACTCACAGTCGTGTGTCTACTTGTATTATGGCAGACGTGTGTCATGTACATTGTAATTTTTTATAGGGCTAGTATTGAAAAGAAAATATATAATAGGAATATTAAACATAGCATTTTTTTAGATATTACTGAGGGGATAAAAATCTAGAGATGCTAAAGCAATATTTCTTACCCGTCAAATCGTTAAAAAAAATGTCTGTACAATTACGGTACTGTACTGTACGATATAGAGCTTAAGTTAAGGGATTGGCTAGTTTCGGCTTCTCAGAATGTTATGTCTGTCGTACCATGTGTAAAGCTCTGTTAAAGCAATCAGTCATGATATTTTTTAATATCAAAAGTCGATAGCAGATGTAGTGTAACTAGCAATTTGTGTGCCTCCCCAACTCACCTCAATCACCGTCTCATTAAAGCTCTAACAGCCACGTGTCATATTACGAGTATCTGCGTCGTCGGCGCGTCGGCGTCGGTAGTTACCGGCGCGACGACGACACCGCCGGTTGCCGCCGATAAACCACCAATCAAGCGGTAATGATGCGAGCGTAGTTAACACTTGAAATGCGACCTCCCAAAAGTAAGTGTTACAGACAACGCAAGTATCATTGCACATTTCTATACATTTAGTAAAGAGAAACATTGATATTTATATCTTACGATGAAACAGACTGGCTACTACAGAATGCAAGGTTAGCATATTACTCGTATTTATAAATGTGGTGTTTTTATGGCCGTTCTTCTCCACAAACGAATAACACATTTTGAACGGCCAACCAACCAACCATGGACAGTCTGCTCCTTAGTTCATATTAGCTTTGACGTCGAAAAAGAGTTCTGTAAAATCTTACATCTAATTTAAATTGGATTTTATTAGTAGCCATAGTTATATTACATTAATCAAATTAACTTAAAATAATAAAGTGTAACATTTAACAGTATACTTCTATCACCATAAAATGAAAGTTTTATGTTGAGAAATCACTACATAGTATAAAATAAAGTCGCTTTCTCTGTCCCTATGTCCCTCCCTTTGTACGCTTAAATCTTTAAAACTACGCAACGGATTTTGATGCGGTTTTTTTTAATAGATATAGTGATTCAAGAGGAAGGTTTATATGTATAATACATGCATAATATACTGAAGGATAACCCACAATAACCATTTTCCCGTGCGGAGCCGGGGCGGGTCGCTAGTATAGAAATAAAGAAAACTAACGAACTGGTCTCTACGTATTAAAAAGTCCAGTTGATATGTGAAAGTTCTTCAACTACACTACACTAGGCTATAATCCTATACAAAATAAACTTTAAAACTCTCTTTGTTCCGTCCTGTGAATACATTATATAGTCGCCTCGAGATGACGCCCACGCCCACGCCCACGCCCACGCGAAGCCCACACTACACCCACACACGATGCTCATTTCCACGCTCACATTTAATTACATTTACTTACTTTATAATACGTACGATTCTTGGTATACGCGTCTGAAATACCTCCTTGATTACTCGTCCATGCTTCCACAAACAAAGCAAGTTAGTACAGGAACTTTATTGAAATATTTCTATTCCCCGCCATGCCCGGCTGGGTTGAAAGTGTAAAACCATAATGGTATGTATTACCTTTTTTTAAGAGAAAAGTAACCCAAGCCACCGATAGTGATCATGGATGTTCTATCTGTATACATAAATTATAGTTTTAGTAAAATATTCATAAATAATTGAAAAATGTCACACCCACCTGTATTAATCCACCTGTATTATAGTTTTGAACGAGGACCAACAAAAGATTACCTCTATTTATTATTTCTCTGTTCAAAGCAGATTCCAAATAATATCAAAATGGCCGCTGTGTATATTACGAGTACATAAGTGCGGCCTTTCTGGCGGGCCTCAGCATTAAAATAGGCGACAGTAAAAAGTTTAGTACCGCTGCCGGTGTATGGACAAAGGTCCAACGAATTATGCTAAATAGAGTCAGGCAGGGTCGCGGGCAGTGAGGGTAGTAGCAAAAACCGCGCCATTGAATAGCCCTCGAGTGAAAAGTGCGCGGGTTACAAAACATGCGAGCATACGACTCACGGACTATTCCTGTTACTACCACTCTTATTCTGGTAAAAAAGTACTGTAAAGGTAAAATATACCTAGGTAAAAATGTGCGGTTGTCAACACATTTGGCTGGACACTTTGAAATCAGAGCGCCGTTATTCCGTAGCAATAGGGGAAAATTTGGTACCTCGTGTGTCCAGCCGTGCTAGCTACTAGAATACTTTATTACATGCAAGAAATATACATTACAGTAGTAGAAATACTAAACAAAGCCACATATTTTGTATTTTATCCCGTTAAGTTTTGTATTTTATCCCGTCACTTCAGTGAATGTTATCAACTATTACATTCGTTTTCAATGCAAAATAGTATATTTCATTACAAGTGCGGAAAGGCTGTCATTGCAAAAAGTTCCGACAAATGTGTACCCGAGCCGAGGCGCAGCCGAAGGCGAGGGTTGACAGTCGGAACAAGTTGCAATGACGGTTCCGCACGTGTACTGAACGACTATTTTTAATACAGTTGCGAAAAAATGAAGCAATTTAATAAAATATAAAATAATAAAAACAATAAACTCAACTAACTTTTTTCTTCACCTATTCTGGTATGCAAAGAGCACTATGCCCATACAGCCAAGTCTTCAGTAGAATGTTTTGATATGAAATGAAAATGAAATTTAATGTGATGTAATGATGAAACCTAATCTAACTCATTTAATCAAATAATTAAATCTGATATTGAAACAATTTAGTAGCTCCTTTTTAGAAATATACGTATTTGCTTGAATCATAAAAACTTTTATGATTTTTTTAGTAAAAACTTCATGGTTGGTTTTTCTTTTTAATAGACATTATTTTGACAGTTGGGAAAGAAAACGCACGAGTGCGGGAAAGGTAAAAAAAAAGCACGAGTGTGTAATAGCCCACTTCCCGAACGCTATACCTCCCTGCAATACGCCACTTTTTGAGCAACTGTATTAAAAAACATTTTTCAAGTGCAACAATGGACGTTCATGACCTATACAACATAAAAAAAACCCTAACAATTGTTTAATGTAGTATTTTATTTTTAGTCCAAATTGAAAAGTTCCATGGTGATTTCATGTTATATGAGACTAGCTTCCCGCCGCGGCTCCGCCCGCGTTAATAGTTTTTCCCGTGGGAATGAGGTATTTTCCCGCGGTAAAAGTTAGCCTATATTCTCCCGCAAGGTCTATACTTTCTTTGTGCTAACGCCGCCCGCTTTAAAAAAAATTCCCATGGGAATGAGAAATTTTCCCGAGGTAAATTGTAGCCTATGTTCTTTCCTAAGGTCTATTCTATCTTTGTTCCAAGTTTCACCAAAATCGGTTCAGTAGTTTCGGAGTCTATTCAATTATAAGGAATATTTTAGGTATTTTTTTTACACCTTGGGTTACATTATTGAAGTTTTAGAACGGATCCCTAATTTTTTTGAAAATAAAGTATAGCCTATGTTACTCAGGGTGAATGTAGCTTTCCAACAGTGAAAGAATTTTTGAAATCGGTTCAGTAGTTTCGGAGCCTATTCGATGCAAACAAACAAACAAACAATCAAACCTTTCCTCTTTATAATATTATTATATTATATATTATATAGTATAGATGTGATATTTATTTCTTCATCTTTGTTTTTAAATTATTTTCTGCTCTAAAGCCAACATTACACCCTCGACAAAACCCGAGAGCCGAAAGGGACACGGTTATGCGTTAGAATGAGATGCAAATACACCGCGCTCACTCTTGCGCATAACTACGTCCCTTTAGGCTCTCGGGTTTTGTCGAGTGTAGTGCCGGCTTAATAAATTATTACCTTTCCAATGTTACCCTTTTCCGTGTTTAGTATTTTTTATTTAAATGTGCATGTGTTCTACAAATAACTTATTTCGCCTCAACATCACTAAAAAAAAGCTTATTGAAGAAAACGTTGTTATGAAATGGGAATATCCCGCAAGTCGGCGGCGGGCGGTCAACCCTTCACTTGCTCGGGGAAAGACGGCACCTCCTTTTCCGTGTCGAGGCTCGCACCGACGCGTACGGCAGCCAAGGGGTTAAGGGCGCAAAAAATATATGAGAGTGAAGCAAGGTGCCGCGAGGAGCTACGAGCTACGAACTACGAACTACGGGCTACGGGCTACAGGCTACGGCTTTAAAGGTCATGTCATGCGCCCAATGTGCTAGATTAAGTGATTTTTTTTCTCTTTAATTTACATATAATTTAGGGTCACATGATTCTAAAAGCAACAAAAAATTATGAGTAAATATTTAAAATATTACATATGTAAATACATTCAATATTTTTTAAAGTATTTTGGATGGTTATTTTTTTTTATTCCACCAGCATGCGTGTTAGAAAGAAAGATGAACTGAACATGCCTGTAAAATGTACCACTTCAGCAACTATATATTATATTATTATGTATGTACCCACATTTAGATACCACTATCTTATTTAAGTAAACAGATGACCATTCCCGTAAAAAATTGTTTAAGAAAATTCAGGTATATAATCTCTTATCAACTTCTACAGCCCGGTGACAGCACGCCGCTATCTACTCCTCCCTCCAGTAGCGGTTATGTGAGACCAATCCAGGTGAGTCCCGCCAGGTGCGCGCAGGTGAGGGCGTACCTCAGCCACGCCCCCACCTCCCCCCTCCCGCTCTACCCGCGCGTCACCCCGCGCACACCTGCCTCACCTGGACACGCCCACACTGCAACAACACCTTGTACCTTGACAAGGTAAAGTTACCGAGACATTGCTTCGAACCGTGTGGATTGTATCATCGACCAAGTCCGGGCAATTTTGGTCAAGCTTGATACGTGGATTTAGTTACAAGAGTAGTAGGTACAATAAAAAAAAGCTTACCGACGCGTAGGTATATAAAAATTCTTTTTTTTTCTTGACGGATAAATATATCAAGATGTGTCAAGTTGGTTCCGCTTAAACTGAAAATACCTAGCATTGATGACGTTTGACTTCAAATTTTATTGATATTAATGATTAGACTGCGGGCAAAAATCTCTGAATTGTGACTGTCAGAGGCAAATCTTGTAACAAGTAGCTAACAGTGCTTTTCGTGGGTTTTGGACATCGCTGAATCCGAAAATCGCTATTAGCAGTTCGAAAAATTACTCCTTGTACCTTAAATCCAAAATGGCGGCCAAAAAAAAATTAAAAAAAATAAACATGTCATGTGGGGTATCAAATGAAAGGGAATCATGAGTAGATTACAAATATATAACATGTTGCTATATCCGCCCTCCCTGGTTAAAATAATTTAAAAAAGAATTTTTCGAATGTAGCGTTTCGAGCCTACTTTGCATAGCTGTAGATTCAATACTTAGGAATCAATATCTGTAAATTATTATTTTTATCATCAGAAATATCCCGAAATATGCGCGAAAAATAAATTTAGTCAAAAAGATTCATAAACAAGCAACTTAACGCATGTAAGCAGTGTTATTTTATCTCACCTAGTAAAAATGATAGAGAAAAAAATTAGAACGCTACTCGCATGCGTTAAGTTGCTTGTTTATGAATATTTTTGGCTAAATTTATTTTTCGCGCATATTTCAGGATATTTCTGATATTAAAAAAAATAATTTACAGATATTGATTCCTAAGTATTGAATCTACAGCTATGCAAAGTAGGCCCGAAACGCTACATTCGAAAAATTCTTTTTTAAATTATTTTAACCAGGGAGGGCGGATATAGCAACATGTTATATATTTGTAATCTACTCATGATTCCCTTTCATTTGATACCCCACATGATATGTTTATTTTTATTAATTTTTTTTTGGCCGCCATTTTGGATTTAAGGTACAAGGAGTAATTTTTCGAACTGCTAATAGCGATTTTCGGATTCAACGATGTCCAAAACCCCTGAAAAGTACTATTAGCAACTTGTTACAAGATTTGCCTCTCACCTCAAAAACTAGAGCGATATTTCAATTTCTAGCCCAGTCTATAGATGCTCTACGTGTTGGCTTTGGCCCCACGCGCGCCTTGTAAAGGTCCGGAGCACACTTGTGCAGTGATAAAGAAAAGTCAAACAATAATAATATTTATTTCTAAAGATATAGTTACATACAATAATATATATACGTTTACATAATATTTTTATATAGCTAGCTGAATTCTTTCTAATCATATTGTATTTTATATTTTATATAACACGGTGTTATTGCAGATCATGCGTTGTAAATATAACGCGATCCTGCGACATCATTAACTTCTAAAAATTATTGAATTAAATCTATTAAAATTCCTACTTATCCATATTTATTTTTCACTAGGTAGTGAGCAAAACTAGCAAATACTTAGAAAAAATATAACAAATCCCGAACAAATAATGCTCAAAGAAAGATAAGTAAGTACTAAATTATTACACAAGCATCCTTCCTGGTGGAATTCATGGAACCATCGTATTACATCATTTACTATGGGAAATTTTATACCAAAACAATGTTTTGTTTAAGAGTTTAGTCATATTAAATAAAGTCTAGAAATAAAATAGGATTATACTAAATAATACGCTTTAAGAGGAAAACTGCTCAAACCACATGAGCATTTAGTACTTATCAGGTTTGAGGCTAGGGCCCCGTGGTGTTTTTAGTTCTTACGTCAGTCTGCTCTATGTTATCATGTATTCCACAATGTAAGGAAAATATAAAGTATCAAAACTATTTACTAGTATCAAGATACGGTTCTGTGAATTAATTTGTACAAAATGTTTTCTTGGTCTTACTTTTTTTCCGTGGATGAATACACCTTTTCCGTCTGTTAAAAAACAACATACATACAATACAGTCACACCATATTCTCGGATAGGTATAGATACCACGATTCTTTCCACTTGCCTCGAGAAAATTTGGAGAAAACTCAAGGCAAAGATTCCACGACCAAATCTTGTGTATTGATCCATCAAGAAATAATTATTTTACTTTATCCACATTCATTAGTCTCATTATGCATGTCTTTGATTTAGAGTACTTGACCTACCTTGATTTGGTCGTGTAATCTTTGCTTTGAGTTTTCTCCAAATTTTCATTTCACTCTCGATTTACTAAGTAGATATAACGGTAGAATATCGTCACTGAATACACAAAGCGAAGCCCCACTTCTTTTACCTATGTAATTGTACATTTCAGATACATAAATAAGATACTTTATTGTTTTTTTTAATAACTTAATTAAGTTTATCTTCATATAGAAATGATCTATAAAACAGTTTTGAAACCAAAATCAATATCATCAAAAAATTTTACTTGATAGCAATGATACATTTCCAGTATTTTAAGTATATTACAAATAAAATCCATAGGTAATGTAAACGATGGTGGGCTGTCCATTAGGCGGTAGGTACACTCGGTGTGGAGTGTAAACTAGTTATCTCCTGGCGCCACTTAGCTAATTAGCGCGAGCCAACAGCGCCGTAAACACGTACAGCTAATCACCTTAATGGCGCCGAGGTAAACAAACATACTGATACCCACGCTCTTATGACTGCTTCCTTTATTTCCTAAAGAAATCCTTATATTATATTTTTTCAAAGATTCTAGAATTTAAATTACTTTGTTTAATGTCAAATCAAATACAATTTTTTCTTTTTAAACTAACGTTTCATAATCAGAATTTTATAATTGTAAATTATTAAACTTTGTTCGTGTGGTAATTCGTATTTTTGTCACGACATCATATCAGCCAAAGAAAAATTATAGAAATATTTATGTTAGGAAATAAGCACTTCTTAATTATACATAATTTAATTGAACGTCAATGAAAATTATAAATTGGGAAATTAAAACAAAAGTAAACTTTAAACCAAATACTCATAGCTTGTGTTTATAACCTAGGAAGACCCGGTATACGCACCTTGTATAAAAGTTCGTTACAAGTTATAAGCGGCGCGAGTAGGTGGTGATTTGTTTACATTTCTGTCAACTAAGAGTGCTGGCCAGCAAATGCATCTGATTCCACATTGGCACTGTAGTTATAATGATCTTAGTCCAGTTATTCATAGAGTATCTTACAAATCAAATGGTTGATTAAAACAATATATTTGTGATGTAATTTTATAAACCTCTCCACAAAGTGGCCCAACCATCTGGTGAGGGTCGCGGGAAGCCGCTGGATGCGGGCAGCGCAGGACCGATCGTTGTGGAGATCCTTGGGGGAGGCAGCAGTCCAGCAGTGGACATCTATCTACAGGCTGAAATTTATAATAATCCACTGCATATCCAGTGGTTAGTGTCACTTATTTTATAAATAAATTAGATATACTAAAGATATCCAATACTTAAGAGGAAAACTAGAGTAACCGCATTAGTAGTTCCCAACTTCGAGGCTAGGATCCCCATAGTGTTTTAGTTGTTACGTCAGCCTGCTTTATGTTGTCAAGGACGTTCGGTGCCGGATTGGTCAATGGTACTACCATATAATAACTACACTAGGGCAAATGAAATATTAATGTAATGTATAATATTCTAAATTGTATTTATTGAAAGTGGATTTTTAAACCGTTTAACAGAAGCAAAAAAATTCGCTCTATGGTTTAAACACACAAAAACTAGCTTTCATTGCAATAGTAGACTCGTTAGTTGGTGGTTCCTATAGAGGTAAGAACCGAAAAAGAAATTATTATAAAAGATGGAAAATAAATATTTCGTATTCTTCGAAACATAAAAATATCTACGGCCATCTTGTACCATTTACCTTCAACTATAGGTTCCCTATAACTATAGGGTATTCATAAATTAAGACATTAGCCTTGGAGGTTAGTTTTGTTTAAATATTTAAAAATACCCCAAATGAAGGAAGTTCCCTGTCCGCGGTCGACGCTCGGCCCCACCTCTGGCGAATCTACATTTAATTAGAAAACGGGCATCTGGCGAGCACCTCAACCCTTTCGTTGCCGGCAAAAATTATATAATAATAAAAGACTAATTGCCAAGAAACTCCCTAATAACGGCAAGACGGCGCGGAAATAATAAAATTAATTAATTAAAAACAACGGGCACCTTCCGGCGAAGCCGTTTAGCGCACTACTTAGTACGCACTAAACATTGTTTTAATAACTTTTAAATATTGTATTTTTTATCAATTACATATAACTAACTTTATTTACTTGGATCTAATACGAGAAATTACCTTGATCTTTCATCTTCTTACCGAGTGGGTTCCGAGGTTACTCTCCCTCAGAAACTCTGGTGTCGGAATTGTTGAGCCGCCAGGCTTCCGAAATTGATCTTTGACAAGTGTTTGTTTTTTAAATCATTCATTTATTGTTAATTCTTTTAAACTAATTTTCCCTGAGCGTACTTTAACTTTAGGTCGATAATTTTGTTCTCATCACATCTAATATCTTTATCTTTTTATCTATTTCAATCCTTTGAGTGGTTTTTTCCGTAAACTACAACAGAACTAAAAATAGCTTGCTACGCCATAAATTCGTCTAAAAAAACAACTACTGCCTCTGAATTATGACTATTTCTCTAATGCAAAGTAATTATCAAATGTGTACTATGTTTAATTGGTCTATGGGGGGTGCTTTATAATTTTCAGTCGTCCGTCACGATTCCTACGAAGACGTGATGATCGCCGCTGCCGATAAATATTTGCAAAAGATTTCCGTCCCTCTCGATATAATCAGTTGAAAACGAGAAAAGTTTTTCAATCTCCAGTCAATACAGGCCGGTTGGAACTGCCGAGGATTAGTTTAGATTTTAATTAAATAATCCGTGAAATTTACGAACGAACAAAACAAAGCGAAAGGGTGCCGACTGGCGATACAGCCATCAAGACTCACCAATTTTAATGTTATAAAAATAGCCGAAACTTTACCATCTTAATTTAAATATCGTAAAATCTTCAATTACTTCAAAGTATTATTGTTAAATTCTAAATCAAGAAGTATTAGATAAAAACAAAAAATTGTTCTGTTTGTCTCTCTGAACATGCACTGTTTAAAATAAATAAATAAAACACAAGGAAAGAGTCTATTTATAAATTCACCTTAACTGGTTTATAAAATAAAAATAAAACCCTAATAATCCTATTACGTGATGATAACTTCAAAAAAGAAAGAAATAAAAGGGTGCAATTGTAAGTTGATTAAAAGAATCACAACTCTGGTTGAAGAAATGGCTTGTATTCGCGCGGAGGGTGCGCGGGAGGGGGGTATAATCCGACTGATTGTGAATTCAATAAAACCTGAAACAATAACGCCAGTTGATGCAGCATTTACATTAGTCGCTGTGCAATCTGAGGTAGGATTAAAAATGGCGGCCATTGAGTTAAAAAAGGTCAATCAAAGACCGTCAAATATATTTCGAATTGGTTCAAAATGTTTATGTAAAGTTTTTCTTGAGTTTTTACATATTCTATCTGTGTTTCACATAATATGTGTGTATGAATAGGAATTCCATACCTACTTGTATGTGCAAATCTTACACAACGGTTTGCTAACACCAAGCAAGACGTAGCTTTTATCTATAGGTACTAATATTATAAAGAGGAAAGATTTGATTTTTGTTTGTTTGCATTGAATAGGCTCCGAAAGAAATAAAGAAAGAAAACCGAAGAACTATTGGACCGATTTCAAAACATCTTTCACTGTTAAGAAGTTACACTATCCCCGGGTAACATAAGCCATATTCTATTAAAAAAAATGGGATCCTCACTAAAACTCAAATAATGTAAACCAAATAAAAAAAATACCAAAAATATTCCTAAAGATTGAATAGGCTCCGAAACTACTGAACCGACTTCAATGCATAGCAGCACAATAAACCCTCAGCAGGAAAATAATAAACCATGCTATATTGGGAAAATTCAACGAATTAAATTTTTAGAAGCTTTGGTTATCTACCTAAAAATCATGTCCCCAGAGCAGTTTTTTAATTTTTCTGGTTATACTTTAGACAACACGTCCAAACCAAATACAAAAATAATTTATTTTCTTAATACGTTACTAGCTGTCGGCCCACGGCTTCGCCCAAGTTGTTTTTTTTTTTATTATTATTTCCCTATTTAAAAAGTATCTAAGTTTTTGACCAGGGATATAAGGTACCACCATGCAAAATTTCATATAAATCGGTCCAACTGTTCCAGAGATTAGCGTGTACAAACAGACAGAATGACAGACGGTAATTTTTTACAAAACTTGTATTTTACGCTACACTCCTTTTATCACCTACAATCAGTTTTTTTTAAACAAAATGTACAGACACGCCGATTCTTCAGTTTTACTATAGTATAGATTAATATACATTTACAGTAATCGTCAGATTAATTCATCAAGGTCAAGTAACAGGAAAACAGACACTCAGACAAAGATAAACAAAAGCCGGTTAAATACATACATACGGATTTCGTAGGTTCTTATAAACCATAACAAACTTGTTCGATTTGTTTTATTTATCAACTTTTCAAGGAAGGTAAAAATTTCTCACAGTAAAATAGTAATTTTATGGAAAACCTGGTAGAGATTGCTACCTTAGCAATAAGGGTGCCTATTTTCATTTTTATCGTTGTGAACTGTATTTCTGTCATTCTTGGTTTTAGAATAAAAATCCTTATTTACTTTAAAGGTCTGTCTGAGCGAAGAAATCTAAACCTACTTGTTAAAGACGAGCTGCTTATTTTCAGAATATACAATACAAGAAAGGAATTTCTTACGATTTTGAAAGAAAAATCGCAGTATCATTTCCTTGAAGGCGTATAATAAAGGAGTTCAGTGGAGCGAGATTGCAAACTTGTTAGACGTTTTTCCGCGCCCCTAAGTTGCCGAGTCCGTACCTACTCTACCTACAATAGTTCTTTTTACACAAAGGTCCTTTGTCTTAAACCCCCCCAGCTATTCATTCGCAGCTTTGTACATACGTAATAACAATGTATTTAAGCATTTACTTTATCCATTGTTTCTATTATGTTCTAATTTAACTTCTTACAGGTTTCTCTCCTGAAATTTATTATCTTATCTGTATCAATGGCGGAGTTCCAACTCAATACTTGCGGCCTATTAGAAACTCTTTGAACTTCCAAAGAGTTTGTTAACTGGTATTTCTGTTCAATCAAAAACGAAAACCGATTAACAATGGGCTGGCGGAAGACGTACAAAAAGTTTTAAGATCAATAATTTCACAATGAGCAACCTGTCGGCAATTAGAGGACTTATCTGGTGGAATGATGCGATCAAACGCGGGCCACCGGGGGGAGGTGTGGGGGCGACGGAGGGCGGGGGAGGGGGGTCCAGGAGGAACTTGTAGTTGGAGTTGGAGATCAGAAAGAGGAATCAATCTTTGAACCAACCTGCACTGAGACCTTTACAGCCAACGATCAGATGTCGGTTAGTTTTCTGAATAGTATCTGATTGGAATCATAAAAACCTTGATATTCAAAACTTATAACCATAAATAGATAGGTTTGGGAAAAGAAAAATGTATCCTAATTCCATTGTATTCTGACGATTAGACTAGACCTACGTATTACGTTGCGTTCTATTCAACTCTTAGAAGACCATTCTTTCCAGCTTGAAATCCAATTACCCCTGCAACATTTTGACAGAGAGAAAATTTTCTTAACTTTTTTTTATATTTTTCAATTTACCAAAATCGACATAAATTAAGATTCACTGGACTTAGAAAAAGATACAAGTTCGACTTCATAATGTCGCACTATATTTAGTCGCACTATATAAGCCAAATTTAGTAGACTTTTACGTTTTTCTCAAAAGTCTTGAGAGCTAAACTGAGAAACAAGATATATAAGTCGTTGAGTGTAAAAACACATAGTGACGATTTCTAGTAGCGCGGCTAATTAAAATATCAAAACTAATTTGTGGAGAGTGGCGCAGTTTGATTGTGAGCCGGATTCGGCGGGGCTTCTCAAGATGACTCGAGAGTCAAAAGTGATATAACGAATACCAGGGACAAATAACACTTTAACAGGGCACATTGGAATTTAATGACGATATTATTATAATAAATTACAGATACGAAGTTCTTAAACATATACGACCTAATAACTCAATCAATATGTTCTTAACGAATATAAAAAACACTTAGGTACATTTGTATAGCAAAAAGGGTAGCTAACTACGTGATTCGATACAATCAAATATACTTTGTTATATGAATCAAATTGTATAAAATAATAATTTTTGTAAAATAGTTTGAAAAGATGCAACGCCTGTGGAGTTTCTTCCGGCGGGTTCTTCTCCACAGAAGACAGCCAAATTGTGAACCCGCCTCGACGTCGAAAAATGATTTGTAAAATCTTACTTCGAATAAAACATATTTCATTTTCATTTTTATTTTACTTTATTTAATATTAAATGAAATTAGTCTATCTCCTTTGAATTTAAAAAGAATAAAACGAGAGAAAGCATATAGAGATAAAATAAACGGAAAAATTTAATATTGGTTCAGCCTTAACCAACACTTCGAATTTAATTTGCCAATTAGAAAAAAATCCAATTCGTCCCTCATCAAGAAAAGTTAGTCACCTCAATTGTCGCGGCCGCGCCCCACAATCGAAGGGGTTGGAATTCGGGTAGGCCGCGTGGCAGTACCCCTACACTGCCTTTGCCTTTTCATTACTAAAAATCGCGCGACATTTCATCGGAGCTGTCAAAGTTCCGGAAACGCGGCCATTACACAAATGGCGGGCGGAAGCCGAGGCGGAAGCTCCGTCTCCAGTTAATTTGTTTTCTCCAAATGACCGGCGTCTAATGAGAATTAAGGTGTTTATGGAAGGGCTCCGATAATAGAAGGAAAGTGGATTTCATTTCGAAATTAATGAAGGCTCAGTTAATGTCCGGAGTATTGGGATTTATGGAGCCGACTGCTGCGCCACTTAGCTCTTAGTTTTGGTAAATTATGCCTAAAATTTTCCTGAAATGTGAAATTATGCCCGTTTATAAACGACGCACTTTTGAACTAGTTAGGTGATTACCATTTCGGCAATCGCTTTGTGATTGGGTTCTTTGGAACAAAAGCAAGAATTACAACTCACTTTAGCAAATGTTACAGAACTGTGAAACTGTATATCAATATGATACTTTAAAAAATGTTTAGTGAATATTTTGAAACCCTAGAAGCATGCTTAAACTGTTAGTAAGTTCGCACGCACAGGACGCGTTCCTCTAAGTACCTACTTCACCTGACCAATCCGCCTTTTAAAAATAATAACTTATTGTGAAAATCGCTCTTACCTTTGCAAATGCTTAGGTATATATTTTTCACTTTAGCAAAATCCTAGCTTAAAGTTAGTTAGGTAAGTTAAGGGGTTACCTTGTTAACCCGTAATATGTGTTAGTTCTTACAAATACTGGCTACACATCAACATGCATCAGATCAAATAATTAAAAAAGACAAAATAAGTCCACATCTTAACTAATTAAGCGTCTTAAGACAGGTGGTATCTAGTCTAGTCTCGTTAATCCGCCAGCGCAAACAGCGGCCGCCGCCGGTGGGCAAACGCAGAAAAACTTCAGCAAACAGAATAATTTATCCACAGATTCAATAAAACCTCCTTCACCCTTCAAAGGGGCCGCTCGCGAGCCGCCGGTCGAGGTTTTTCCCTGGACGTCTTCGAATGTAGTTAGGCATAAGCGAAAGCGGATTGTAGCGGCGTAACATAATTAAGTAATTTTTTGAAGATGGTAACGTCTTTGTTTCAAGAATTAAAAATAATAATTAAAGAAATCTTTCATCGTCATTTACTGTCTCGATATGATAGAATATTCAAAGTTCTCAACAATAAATAATTTCTTGATGTAAATGTGTTTCTGTTCAAATTATGTACAGTCGTAGAAGATTATGAACAAAAAATCTTATAGTTTTGGTAGCACCGACGGAAGTCTACTTCTTGTCCCGCTACCTGATTTATATTTGAGCTGGTGGAACGGTAATTACTCGCCGAACCGGAATCATTGCCTCTGCCCTCACTAATTAATTCCCCCTCTTTAATGTTCAAAAATCGCGGCTTCTAATTAGGTTTTAATTCGTTTTATTGGGCAAGCTGCGCGGAATCGCCCGCTGGGTCTGACAGACCCGCACGGCAGCAAACGGGTTAGGCCCACGGTGTGGCACCACCGTTTTACGACTCAAAAATTTCTTCAAAGTTGGTTCTTAATAGGTTTTGTTAGAAAATCGTAAGCGCTTAACGATTTGAGAGATTTTTAATAAAGTTATATTAGACATTGCTATTTCTGTTGGGCCCTTTTCAGTGAACATAAAATGGCCTCAGGTATAATGCTAATCTGATATTAGCACCAACTTTTAAAACTTCAATTTGACTCAATAATACAAAATAAAAATCCTTGTTATTCAATAACTATAAAAGTCTTGTTAGTAAACAACAGTTAAAATCTAATAAGAATAAAAATGTATCAAGTTAGTAATAAATAATAAATAAATAAACCGCAACCGAATTCCCATTATCATTTAGCTCAAAAAAAAGTACATTAAAATGATCATTTGCAGATGGCCTAACCACCTCCGAAGTAGGTTTTCTTAGCGAGGGGAGGGGGCGTTGTGACGTCACAGCGACCGCCAATTTTTTCCGGTGATTGGTAATCGGTGAAGTCATTAGGCGAACGCTTTGTTTTTTATCGGGCCGGGTAATGGCGCGAAAAATGTCGTTAGCCTCAAACACCGCCCACAAGCGCGGGCAGGTGGAGTGTTAATAACTATAGACTAGTTTTTCTGTTAGTTTTAAAAATCGGCTTCATAAATAAATAAGAAATAAATAATATGTGAGAACACCTCACACACGGTCATCCCACCATAAACTGGGCAGAGCCTAAATTATGAGCGCGAGGAAAAGCTTGAAATAGATTTTTTAATACGGTTTAAAAGGTCACTTTTACTCAGTAATATTATAGTAGAAAATAATGAGAGAGATTTAACTACCGACGAGAGCGTATGAAGAAAAATACTTAGGAATGCTGACTTCATCCTACAGTTTTATCTGCACTTTTTCCTGTTTTATTTTTTAACATAACTTTATTTTGAGAAATTGTGTGATATTTAATTTGAATTATTTAAGAGAGCCAGTGAAGTGCGTCAAAACATTATGACACTGTTTGTAAAATGACCTTCATTTTAAGGAAATAGCAACATACGCATTAATAAATACGAACGTCATGTTTTCTTACAAATTACCCTTCCGTTAATTAAAATAAACTTGAAATAAGACAAAATCTAACTAGGTATACTTAAAATTATTTATAAGATTTAGTTAAGCATACAAGTATATTCAATGATTTCAAAAATGAAAAGACATAGTTGATTGAAAAATATTATACAATTTCGTATTTGCATGTTAATTTTATTGTATCCCTCGGTTATTATCAACGAGAGTCGAGCATTTAATTCTGAACATGATACATCTACTGTAGATAGGTTGAAAAATGCCCCAGAGTTTGCAATAGGTGTAATCAGAGCAGGCGAACAGAAGCGCAACAGTTAATAGCATTCCGGGGTGTGTGCCGCTAACTAGCAGCCTCAGTTGCAAATTAACTGGAGTTTTTAAAACGCGACACCCATATCTGCGGGAACGGATGTGGATAAAACGAGATGAGGGAAAGGTACTTACCTACTGAGGACTTGACCTTCGGAGGAAAGGCAACTACAAAAACCGAACTTGCTTGCTTATAGTGTGGGTGGGTTATGTTAATCTGCTTCGTGACACCATGTGTGTGGAGTGCTGGCCGTTCTTCTCTACAGATGAACGCCACTTTTGAACGACCAACCATGGACAGTCTGCTCCTGGATATTTATTAGCTTTAACGACGAAAAATTATTTTGTATAATAGGTACTACTTCGAATAAAAACCTAATACTTAATTTGATTTTGATTTTGACTAACCTTGGTGTCAGTAAAACCTGAAACCACCTTTGAATTACAGCCTAGATAGTGAGGAGTTGTTATAAACTATAATACTCACAATTGATCAACTGTTGTTTTTATGACCATTTCTGTTGTTTAAGTTTTCTATATTTTTATTGTATTTTTACCAATTTGAACAGTGTTTGGCATATTTTAGTATGGCCGTTTATATTGTGCCTTCCTTATGGCCGTTACCTTCAGTGATAGTAATGATTCTATGCCGGGGTCGTGTCGTGTCCGTGGAGGTTAACTAGTTATGTAAGGCTCGCCGCACACGACTCGACCACTTTAATATTCGCCACTGGACGTCTACAATTAACGCCTGAACAATTTCATAACTCGACTCCGCCTTTGAGCGCGCAAAGTTTAAAAAAAGGAATAATATTTTTTTTAATATCAGCTCGCGGGGCAAAGGAAATAATAAACAAGCAGCCGCTCACAAAGAGACGGTGGAGCCTGTAATTAGATTAGTGGAGTCGGGTCGATTGAATCGAGACGGGAAACTTCTTAATAATCTATCGTGGATCTCTCTTTTGACAAGCTGAGATTGAATTGATACGTCTACCTACAGCAGATAAATAACAAAGAACTCTCTGTGTAGCCGATTCAACAGAGATTTTAATTACAGAATATTTTGTTAATAGTGATGAACGGAACAATAGTATTGGCCCCTCAGTGGGAACGTATGTGTGCTCTTAACAAATTTATTTATACCTATAACGTCACCAATCTAATTTCCGATTAATTTCAAGTTGAATCCCGTGAAGACGCCTGTTGGCATATCTTTTCCGATACACCTTTTCACAATGACAGATCCAAAATAATATAAGTACCATAAAAAATTATGACAAAGATAAGAGCATCACACACTACACGTCGCACCACGCTGAGTCGGCTTAGCGCTTTAGTATGAGGTTATTACCGGGCCGCCCCGCCCCGCACAGCCCCGCACCTAGCCATCAAATATGGCGGCGGCGATCAGATTGAGTTTTTGTGGGATCGCGTTGGGATCTCAGCACACCTCGCGGCGACCGCTCCTCCGCTTTATGAACTCCCAGCACTCCGTCTCGCGCCCGAGGCAACTCCACACGCCTCAAGATCCCTCTGTCAACGACATTCCGCAGATTGCTTTCGCTCCAACGAGTAATCTTCAAATCTAACTGGCCGTAAAGACAAATAAGCTCCAAGATACGATATTTTTATATCAGCTATAAAAGCAAAGGCTTGCAGATTTCTTTTTACCTACGACTTTGCATTTTTGTAAGTATCATCATTGTTGATTTTTCATATTTAAAAGAGCTAATAAACACAATACTGAAAAATCTGGGTTTTCCGCAGTATAATCTACTACATAGCTTTTATCAGTTTGCAAAAGTAATAAATGCTAGTAAAATCCTGACCACATTTATTATGTTGTGACCTTCGACTTCATTGAGTTGACACAGTTATTATGACATTCTAAAATTGAATACAAGATTATGTTTAAGGATGTTTAACAATTTAATAAATATGCGTTAAAATATGGACTTCAAAAATTTTAATGTTGTATTATTAAGTTTAGCCGCTTCAATAAATTAAATAATAAATTAAGTATATTTTAGGGATAGTCTTAGAACAAAACACTGTTTTAATATTTTAATATTGTCAACTTACAACCTGACTAAAGATAGATATAAAAATATAATTAAACATCTTAGAAAATAATGAAGCAAAGTAGGTACTTGAATCAATACATTACCCTGTCAACAGTATCAATACATTATCCTGTCAACAGTATCACGCATAAAAAGTTAATAAAATGGCTGTTTAGGATTGAGGACAGAGCGTCTCTGTTGCGCGTGAGTGCTTAAGAGCCCTGGGACCACACGCAAGCAATCTTAGTACAGCCACAGAATATATAATACTTCGTACAAGCGTTCTTACCAAAGACAAGAGAGAGCTCATTGCGTGCACTTTGATTTATCGCCCATGTGTTCCGAACCTTGCCGATTTAACTGCACCATTTCAAAAAGAACAACGTGATTCTGAAGAACAAGGGTATCGCTAGATTTCTTGCACCATCTGCAGCTATTCAAAACATCGGTCAAGGTGGAACATTGTTTTTTTTATACTGCGTTCTGCAGCTCTATGAAACTCAAATGTTTTAGGTACCTGTAACGCCACAAAATCTTTATAATATACAAATATGTGCATACTAAAGAAATGTATGCTTAACAAAATGATACAGTAAAAAAATGTTAATAACTAACGTACTATTAAAAGGCGACCTCGTTTTATAGAAATTACCAAAAGTAAAAACCATTTAAATTCGTTCACATCATATATGTATTATAGTCAAACCTTATTACCAAAACTAAGTAAATGATTAATCTTATGATAAATTTGAATCAGCATAGCGGAACTATCACGGTCTTTCTTATTCTAACTTAACACAACCTAATATTAGTTTCTTGTCACCAGCCCAAACATAAGACCAACAATGCTGTGCAGTACATACAGAGTACCGTTATCAATATTTGAAATTTTCCTCTGGGTGATCATTCTGACGTGTGTTTTAGAGGTCGAACGCGGGTCGAGGCTCCGTGCGACCATAAACATGTTTGTCCATTTACCTACGCAATTCACTGGGAGGTAAACAAATCTAACTATACTATACTGATTCTCTCGTATCAAGATCAGACCTTATTGCTTGTTGTTTGCACCAATGACATGTATTTACTTATTTATCTACCGTGTGTACAAGATGCGCGATATCGCGATAAGCAATATTTATGTAAATCTTTTTTCCTTGTTTAATTTTAATATTCAAAATGCGAAAGTCGACCAGGATAAATACCCTGCTCTCAATTATTACCAAATATGGAATGAAATGAAATAGTACTTTACTGGTTTTTAATCAAACTAATATTATAAAGAGGAAAGATTTGTATTTTTGTATGTGTGTGTGTGGGTATGTTTGTAATGAATAAACTCAAAAACTACTAAACCGATTTCAAAAGTTCTTTCACCATTAGAAAGTAGCTTTCTAAAGATTACCCTGATAAAAAAAAGAGTAAAATAGGCTACCTTTTACTGCGGGAAAACGCCTGAACTGAAACTGAAAACTGTTAACGCGGGCGGAGCAGAGTATATTAATCACGTCATAATAATAAGAAGAAATTAATATTGTTGATGTCCAGGACCTTGACAAGTCGTCGCCCTAGTGCTTGTTTGGACTATCGACCAAAATTTCTAAAATTAAGTTTAAATGCAGTTTTGTCAAGATTTAAATTTCAGTCCGGCTAGTTAAAGAAAATTTTAAACTTTTTTCTCTTAAAACAACGAAAACTTCATTTAAATTTTATTTGTGACACGACACTGTAATAAAAATTATGTGCTTTTTTGGTCCTTGTCCTGTGTTTGTTTTAAATCCTACATCGTAAGAAACGTTAACTGCTTGAGTGGGCTTTGTCCACTCAATCGACCAATCATAGTCCGCGACGCCATGTCCGCCATTTTGTGTAAGTCGTCAGAGTGACTGGAGACATCACAGAAAACGCTTGGTTGGTCGTCGAAAACGATTAAAAAATCGTAATAGATTATTATTTTTCATGATTAAATTGTTTGACAGTGAAGTTCATGATGTCTAGAACATGTTCTAAAAAAATATATAATGGGAGACAGCCGCATTTTGAGCAGTAACTACTTTTTAATTCACACTCGTTTCCGTTTTGAATTAGAAACAGGGTGTAGTTTTTCAATGACTTTTAACAACCTCCAAGCCCGCGGCACTGCAAACGGGTGTTAATGAAGCCAAAGAAAAAATAACAGTTGTATTTTTTTTGTATTTTTAGTATCTTGTCTATATCTTTTTTATCTTTATATCTTTCGTATCTTTCTATCTTTTTTTGTATTACTAATTTTAAATTCTCGCCAACCTGTTCATCAGTTTGATGGCGAGTCATGCTTTATTTGGAAAGCAGCAAAATATATAAAGAACATAAACTGATTTTTTATGGCGAGTGGTTTTAGAATTTTGACTGAGATGTCAGTTACTCGATGAGGTAGGTTAAGGGTGTCGGATGGTTACATTTCAGGGGGTCTGCCAAGTACTTCCGGCAGGCTGCGCAATGGCAGACCTAATTTTTTATACATAATTAATCAATGGTTAACTGAATATGCCACCACTTTTATTCGGGTACTTTATGAGGTAAGTTCCACAAAAAAATGCGTCAAAAATTTCGATGACCCGGCAGGATCGGCTCTGGCAGACCATTTTTTTTTAGTGTTTAGGTGTCGGTTAACGATCTAGAGATAGCCTATTGGGGTACTCGATGAGGTAGGTGAAGGGTGTCGGATGGGCACATTTCAGGGGGTCTGCCAAGTACTTCCGGCAGGCTGCGCAATGGCAGACCTAATTTTTTATACATAATTAATCAATGGTTAACTGATACCACCACTTTTATTCGGATACGTTATGAGATAAGTTCCACAAAAAAATTCGTCAAAAATTTCGATTGCCCGGCAGGATCGGCTCTGACAGACCATTTATTTTTTAGTGTTTAAGTGTCGGTTAACAGTGGCGTGCACAGGTATTAGGGCCAGGGTAGGCACACATAGTAGAAAAGTTTAAAATGACCACCCTGTATATACATTTGGAACATAGAACAAATAAACACGTAAAAATGAAACAGTCACTCTGTCCTATCTCTTGGGAGGTAATGGTTTAAGTCCACATTCGTAACAATATTTGTGCATGTTTGTTCTATGTGCACATAAAAACTGTAAAATAAGGTTAAACAATTACCATACTCTAGATGAAAATTATAACAACCAGTTCAAATGTAACTCTTGTATTAAAACAGATCTTGAAATCTAAAATTTAAAGCATAATACAAAAAATAGAGCATAAAACGCTTCTACTGTAAAATGTAACCAATGGTACATAGCTCAAACAAGCACTGGGGCGACGAAGTCGATATCAGCTTTTATACATGTAGGTACCTATCCTGTCCTATCTTGATACTAATGAACCACATTCTTCATTCCTAGCTAAAAAAAATATCTTTTTCAGCTTATGGTTATGTGATTATAAATTATTACATTACATAGATGAAATATGTATTATTTAAGTAGATTAAATCTCAGGTCTTGAAGAAACAGATATGAAACAAACTGTGTATATAATTTCGAACACTTAATGATATTCAAAGATCCATGGGATTTCCGTCTGTCTGTGTCAAGTATCTTTGATCTAATTGTATAACATGCTGTTTGTTATGGGTTTCCCTATTTTTTCAGATTTAGTCCAATGCTAGTTAGGTCATAAAATGGGCATTAGCGCCATAACAAGACATTATCCGGTTCGCTCGACCAATGGGTTTCCCATGCGTTTGATAAGAACGTTTTATGTGTTGTTTCCTTAGATAACGAAACACACAACGTAGCCTCGATCGATAACAGCTCATATATGTCCCCACCGAGGGGCTCGAGCCTACCCTGATACCAGGGTGAATAGGCCTTAGTCGACCACGCTGGCCCAGTGCGGGTTGGTCAACTTCACACACACCTTTGAATTTCTTCGCAGGCGTGTGCGTGCAGGTTTCCTCACGATGTTTTCCTTCACCGTAAGAGCGTCGAATAAACGTACATATGAATTCGAAAATCGAAAACAAACACATTGGTACGTGTCGAGGTTTGAACCCGCGAACTTCGGAATGGAAGTCAACGGGCCTAGCCACTTGGCCACCGACGCTCTACGCCTGGTCGCCGACGTAGCCTCGGACAGTTCAACAAACTTGGGATAAAAAAATAAGTTGTGCAGATCATTTATAGACATTCAATTAACTAAAAAAATGGCTAAAACAATAGTATCATAAATGTTACTAATAGTAGCTATGCTATGACGTCAAAAATACTCAAATTCTTTTACGCATATTTTTAGACTTAGCTAATGAATACATATTATTATATTATAACGATGACGACTTGTTTATCTGTTCTTTCTCTTCCCTGGGTCTGCTGTAAGATATTTCTCTAGAAATAATCAGACCTGTTGTATCATCTCTCTAATGTAATTGTCCGGTGTCTATCAATGTGTACAATAAATTTTAAATTAATCAATATTATGAAATCAAAGTTAACAATAGCTTTTGCTTTAGCTTATTGTTAGATTTTTTTGCCGGAGGCCAAGACCCACTTCGGGTCGCTAAGGTTAAAATACCACTTCAGAATACATATTTAGGAAGCAAATATTTAATTAACGGCTTAAGATAATAAATAAGTAGATTATTAACACTGACGCTTATTCGTTTTCTTACTTCCACGGAGGAGATCGGCAGATATCTAGTTTAAAAAAAGCACTTTGACTCTTGACTGTAATATCACAACCCTTGTACTCCCGCGCTGTTATCTTATCAGCGAGTAAGGCGGCGTCATGCTGGAGCGTCATCGCAAAGTCCGTCGCTATCAGCCAGCCCTTTATGTCGCGTCCTTACTCACCTACTCGCTCGAATAAAACTTATCGCCTTTTTGTCCTTACCCACCTTTTATTCAACTACCAATCTTACCGTTAAAATCCTTTTGAACCCTAGCCAGTCGTAATAAAGCTGTAAAATTCAGGAAGCGACGGCAGATGTAAGTCGGTATTAAAGGAGCTTGGACACACGAAGACAGTGAGATGATCTAAATGGGCGGGTTCAGTTTTATGAAGGTAGTTTGAACTATCGCGTCAAAGTCCCGTCCGCTTGCGAAGGTTTCGTTTCGTAACCTGCCAGTTACGGAAAGAGATTCGATAATTTGATTTTTCTGCGTTGCACTTAAACTACACATCGCAGAATCACATTTATATCGAATTTAGACTAAAAATACTACCCGGAAATAATAATGTTTTTAATATAAGTAAATAGGTAGGAATTTTGTTATGCCACGAAAACATTTGCAGAATATTTTGCATTATTACGAGTATGTTAAGAGTGAAAATAATATGGAAATGAAGTTCGGATGTTTGCATATCGTCAATTTTTTTATTATACATAACTCCATTCCATACCCGTGTGATAAATTTTCGTAACATATTGTCGCAAAGTGGACTTAATTTGTAATTGAGGCGCTGAACTATAGAAACTATGCTAAGAAATAAGAAGATTTTGTATAATAGAACTGCTGTATTATAATGGAGAGATGAAAAAGTGACCAAAGAATACAAAAAATATTTGTTGTTGGTGTTGCCAACATGCTCCGCCTCCAGGCGAGAAATACATAAGAGCTTATAAAATTAAATTAAAAATTTCAAACATAATACAAAATTATTTTTTCAAAATGTAAACATGCCATACCACATTACTTGCCTTTATGTTAATTGCAAAATAAGTGTTTATCTATATGTAACTTAATTCAAATTATAATAAACTTTATGCTATTTTACACATAAAGAAAACTTAAATGCTAAGTATTATGTACCTACGAGATTAGGTTACAATTTGCCTAACTTATAAAATTTTATTACAAGGAAATAAATGAAACATATTTTGTTTTAAAGACACATTAAACATCAAGTTAAGTTATTCATTATCTTTGATAGGCATGACACAAACAGTAGAAAGAGATCTGTTATAAATTTTACCATTGGGAGTTCTTACATTCATAGCTCGAACCTTACCATCTTTTCCCGGAAAAACATCTACAATTCTAGCTACGGGCCAGTACAATGAAGTTGTATTTGGTTCCTTCAATAGGACCATCATGCCCACGCGCACATTTGGAACGTCATCACGCCACTTTGCACGATTTTGTAAGGCGTTTAAGTAATATTTGTGCCAGGCATTCCAAAACTGCTGCGTTAGTTTGTTACACAACTCCCAATACTTAAGACGATTTGTAGGAACGTCAGTTAAATCACGTTCTGGATAGGAAACCAAGGCAGCACCTATTAAAAAATGACCAGGGGTCAAATAACTGAAATCCGCACAGTCCGAAGACAGGGGCAAAAGCGGCCTTGAATTTAACACTGCCTCAATTTGTGAGAGAACGGTATTTAACTGTTCATATGTAAGTGTCGTCTTTAAAACAATTCGTTTCAGGTGATATTTCATACTTTTAACTGCCGCTTCGGCAAGCCCAGCAAACACTGGTGAGTAACTAGGCACGAAGTGGAAACGGATGCCGTGTGAAGTTGCAAATTGTTGTACCAGTGTCTGGTGACTCGCAGAAGCGTGCTGCTTATACAAATCAGCTAATACGTTGCTTGCCCCTTTGAAACAGCTGCCATTATCGCAATAGACTTCGCTGGGTAAACCGCGCCGCGATATAAATCGTTTAAAGCAGGCTAAAAAGGTTTCTGTTGACAGATCGGAAGCAAGCTCAAAATGAATAGCTTTAGTGGCAAAGCAAACTAACACACAAATGTAGCCTTTAGTAATAATAGCGCGCCTTACACGCGAATTCTTTACATGTACAGGACCAGCGAAGTCTATCCCGATTTTCTCGAATGGACGAGCGGCGGTGACACGCGGCTGGGGCAAGGAACCCATCAGCTGCTTTGCAGTGCTGGCCTTCAACCTGAAACACGTAATACAAGCATGTGTTATTTTCTTTACCTCCCTTATACCACTTATAATCCAATATTTTTGATTTATAGTAGATAGCAACAATTTAGGCGCTGCATGCAACAGTCTTTTGTGCTCATGTTGGATTATAAGGTTTGTAACATGTGAGCCTTTTGGCAAGATTATAGGGTGCTTATGAGCATATGAAAAATCTGAATTCTGAAGCCGACCCCCCACTCTAACTAGACCCTGGCTATCAATATAAGGATGTAGCGGTTTTAAGGAGCCCTTCACATTCTCATTGCTTTTCAACGCGATTATTTCGTCTTTGAAAAACTTTTGTTGTTCATGTTTAATTAACATATTTAAAGCAGTTTGTAATTCTGAGCTATGCAAAAATGAATCTTTCATTTTATAGTTTTTGTTACATGGGTTGACATTATGTATGTACCTTAATACGTAAGCTAAAACTCTGGTCATTTTATTAAGATCTGAAAATTTCAATAACCCTTGGATAATATCCCCTTGGTGTCGTGTAAGCAGCGAGACTACACCGTCGGCGTCGTTGCGAGCAGGAGAGGCCTTCTTCAACTCTGGTAAGTCCAAAGGTAAGTCTGTTTCCATGTTATTCCTAAAAGAGTACTCACTGTTGTATAAAAATTGTGGGCCATGCCACCACAACGTGCAGGCTGGTAGCTCTCGCGCGTCGACGCCAAATTTGAAGGCCAGCACTGCAAAATCTGCAGGGTTGTCTTTTGTATTTACATAAAGCCAGCGCCATCTAGCAGTGTTTTGACGGATCACATTTACTCTGTTCGCAACGTAGGCTTGCAATTTAGTAACCTCGGTGGTAAGCCAAGCAAGTACAATCTGCGAGTCACTAAACAAATAAACATTTTTAATATCACACTTTAATTTTAGTGTTTCATATGTTTTTACTATCAGCTTAGACAATAAAAGCGCAGCATTTAATTCAAGCCTTGGAATAGTCATACCTTTCTTATTTATAGGATTTATCCTAGACTTCGAACAGAGGAGATGTGTTCGTATTGTACCTGAGACATCAGTAAGCCGCAGATATACGCAGCATCCGTAGGCCGTTGCACTCGAAGCATCCGCAAAACCAGCTAATTCGGCTGTATGAGAATCAAAAATATTTACATTTCTATTTAACAAAATAGGTTTCATGTTTGCAAGACCATCTGTATAATCGAGCCACTCTTTTTGGATTTCAGGTGAGGGACTGTCGTTCCAACCTGTATTTGAAACCCATAGTTTCTGCATGATGGCCTTCGCTTTGACCACAATTGGACTCACAAAACCCATAGGGTCATAAAATCTTCCTATGTAACTGAGTATGCTTCGCTTGGTTACATTGGTTGCATCAAAAGATTCAGGAGATGAAATTATAAACTGATCATCCTTGATATTTATAACCAATCCTAAGGCTTTCATTTTAAAATTTTCCTTCTGCAAATCCAAAGTATCAAAATACTGTTCACTAGGAGGAATGTTGGACAGAACCCTTGGATCATTTGAGGCCCATTTGTGCATATTGAAACTACCTAACCGAAGCAACTCACGTAATTGCTCTTTTGTGTCTTGGATAGTCTGCAAATCGTCATGAGAATAAATTACGTCATCAACGTAAATACTATTTTTGACAACTGAGGAAGCTAGGGGGTAAGATTGTTTGTACCTACTTGCTAACTCAACTAAACATCGCGTTGCCAAATAACTAGAGCATTTCAGTCCATATGTAACAGTATCTAGCCTGATGCATTTGATCGGCTCATCTAAGCTGTCTCTCCAAAGTATATTTTGAAGAGAAGAATATTCAGGGTCTATTCTAACGTTACGAAACATGCGCCTGACATCAGCAGTGAAAGTATACCTACCTAAACGAAATAACATAATAATGTCAAATAAGTCTCGCTGAACCACCGGCCCATTTAATAACAAGTCGTTCAACGAGATCTTCTTATTTGTTTTCATTGAACCATCGAAAACCGTGCGCAACTTCGTTGTTTTACGAGTCTCGTCAATTACTGCGTGATGCGGTAGAAAATAGACTGCCTGTTTGTTAAGCTCATATAACTCAATGTCAACATAATGACCATGATTGAGCGATAGGTATTCATGTATGAATTCCTGATATCTTAAGAATAAACCTGGATTTGAATGTAATCTTTTTTCCATATTTACAAATCGTCGTAGTGCTAGATGGAATGATTCACCCAAGGTATCATTGACATCAGACAAAGGTAATTTTAATGGAAGGGCAACCTGAAATTGATTGTTTTCTAACTTAACAGTACTTTGAAATATTTGTTCGCAAAGTTCCTGTTCTGAGGATTGCTCCATGAAGATCTCCGGGACCTTTTCATGAGTCCAAAATTGACTCATTGTGCTACCTAAGCCTTGGGGAGACTCAATCTGACATTTGAGAACCACCTTGTTACAGACAGCTTGATATTGAGGAACATTACCTCCAATTATGTGACCGAAAACCGTATTAATGATACGCATACTAGGCTGCGGATAAGGCGCCTTACAGGTCGCGCCGCTGACCGCAGACTGCGCAAGCGTGGACGGCGACGACGCTATCGAGCTCAACACCTCCAACGACTGACAACTCGGAAGCATTGCCTGAAACATAATATCAGAACCGATTAACATGTGTATCTCACTTGGCACATTAAACTTCTCATCAGCTAACTCAATATTGGATGGTAGATTCAATTCAGAAATGTCAAACTTGTACTGTGGTAAATTGCATGTTATTTGGTCCACCACATGACATGTAATGTTGGTTTTGAATGGAGTTTTCAAGGAATACACTTCCAATGGAATACAGTATTTAACATTAGCCTTTGCATTGGTAATGCCAATAATATTTGTGTCCATTTGCTTTGGATTGAAACCTAATCGCTGGACTACACCTTTGGTAATAAAAGATACTTGTGAGCCCGAGTCCAGAAGGGCCTTAATATGATACTCAACACCATCTCTGCCATAAACCTTTACTCTCGCCGTAGGGAGTAGAACATTATTTTCAGTATTGCCTGTCAATGTAACAGGACCCTTAGGCGACTCGCAGTGCAACAGTGAATTATGTTGAGCTTTGCACTGTGTGCACCGAAAATGGAATCTGCACTTGCCCATGTGTGTGCCTAAACATATAGTGCACATTTTATTTTCCTCAACAAACTTTAGTCTGTCATTCGGATTAATCAAATTAAATTTTTTGCACTTGAATAACTTGTGCTCACTGGAGTTGCAATACTTACATGAAGGTCCAGTGACGGCAGCAGCAGCGGTTACTCTGCTGGTACTCGGAGCCTGATGTCCTTGCCCTTGCCCTGCAGTCTCCAACGCCATGGCACGCTTCTCCAGGAAACCCAGAAATTCTTCAAGCGTGGGATCTTCAGAGTCATTTCGTTCCAGCTGGAACGCTCTTGCAGTAAAGGCATCTAATTTGCGAAAAAGGACACATAGCAAAACAGGATCCCAGTACCTGACCCGAGGATCGTGATTTTTCAATGCAGCTATTTCCTGTCTGATATCCGAAATAAAATCTCTTAAGATTGGAGCCGTTGACCTAGGCATGCATTTTAAATCCAAAATATTATAAATGTGTTGACCGACTATTTTCTGTTTATTGTTGTATCTTTTGTCAATTAAAATCAATGCCTCCTTATAGGATTCGGGACACATGGGCAGATTTTTAATTAAATTTAGGGGTTCATCCTTTAAAAACGACCTTAAGTAATAAAGCTTTTGCAGGGGGTCTAGGCTTTTGTCTCCATCTATCATTGATCTAAATAAATTTATAAATGGTACATAGTCCGTTATCTTACCATCAAAAACCTTGATGTTAATTGGCGGCAATTTTGTCCTACTTGGCGATGGTGCTGGTTCGGACTCCGATGGCCTAGACATAGACATGGCCAAGGCTTTGTCTAGAGAGGATATTATCTGAAAATAGCTCTCCTCAAACGACTCGATGTCCTCCTTATCAGGGGCATCGGGTGACGCAAGAAAGGCTATTTTTTTACAGTAGCTCTCATATTCACCAAAAGCGGCTACTACGCCCTGTCGCTTCTGCGATAATAAATCCTGAGAGAGTGCCGTTAGATCCTTTTGTATGAATTTGAGAGCACGTGTAATTTTAGCTTTTTCGAACCCTCTGCGTGCCACAAGCTTTGAAAGGGGGACATCGGCATCGGGGACACCAGCAGCATCATCATATTGCTCATCCATCATTTATACGACTATATAAAAATCCACTTTAAAGTTATTTTAACTAGAGACTAGAGTTCTTCAAAACTTTCAATCACAAAAAGGCACATAAAGTTATTTTTCTCTTTGATCACAAACACGAAATGACGTAATGTTGCGTGCTTCGTGTTTGACGTAACGAAATCTTCCGAATGATCGTCGTCCGTTATTCGTGCTCGACATTCGACGAGACTACCCGAAGATTCGCGAGCAGTCCGTTGCCAGCAAAACGACACGTCACATACACGATGAAATGAATAAAAATGGCTGCTTGTCTTGTATGATTGAATCCAATGGATAATTTGCAATCACGACGCAGATGAATTGATGAAATGAAACTTGTTGCCTGACTTCTTCACGGCGAGAACAACGCAGATATAGACTTGCTGGTGTCCTGCAGCCAGAGCAAAAAATAATGGCCGACTTCACCTGTTTTTCTTCTCCAACGAATTTCGCTGCAATTCCTATTCTTGCTTTTTGCTGAGCACAGCTTCTTTCTTCAATAATGATTTACGAAGGACCATGTCGCAAAGTGGACTTAATTTGTAATTGAGGCGCTGAACTATAGAAACTATGCTAAGAAATAAGAAGATTTTGTATAATAGAACTGCTGTATTATAATGGAGAGATGAAAAAAGTGACCAAAGAATACAAAAAATATTTGTTGTTGGTGTTGCCAACACATATTGTGTTTACAAATTTTTCAATTCCATCTACGTAGAAGTTTTAGAATCTTTTAATTACCAGTGCTGATGGAACGAAAGACCTGGCCACCCATAGCACAGAGTATTCTAGTTTGGGGGCCAGAAACCATTACCTACATATTTTGTGTAAGCAAGTATCTGTAAATTATAGTTTTAAACAAAACTGTATTGTTAGTTTAAAAGGGTAACTGTATGTGCTGATGGAAATAAAGGTATTTTTATTTTATTTTATTTATCTACAAAAATTTCACCCACCACCTGATTCCTAATATCAGTTTAATTGAAACGCACAGGGCCGGCCGGAGGGTCTTGCAAGGCGGAGATAAATGTAGCCACAGGGTGGGCCGCAGGTGCCCGGCCTCGTCCGCACACGGTCAAGAGGGGCCTAATTGCCACACTCTGTGCAAATACATATTCCTTGACCCTCACATCCCGATAGACGACAAATCAGAACACAGGTGGGGCTATAAATCTTTCAACCCCACAAAAATGACACTGAAAGTGATTATTCGGGCCAGAATAAATATAAATATACCGTTGAATGAGATCGATCACAAGTACCTAACTTATGATACATTTATAATTATAAACAGTCAGACTGTGTGTGCGAATACTGGGTAATGAATAATGATTGATCAATACCTATTGACATTGAACTAGAAAGAAGTCGACATGCGCCGAAGCAGCACCACACTTTTCAACCACTTACACACACACACACACTTTACTTTTGATGCTTTAGTTCTAAAGATGCAACGCCTGTGGAGTTTCTTCCGGCGGGTTCTTCTCCACAGAAGACAGCCAAACTGTGAACCCGCCTCGACGTCGAAAAGTGATTTGTAAAATCTTACTTCGAATAAAACATATTTCATTCTTTCTTTCTTTCATTCATTCATTCTTTCTTTCTTTCATTCATTCATTCTTTCTTTCTTTCATTCTTTCTTTCATTCTAAGATGTTTTTTTTAACAGTTTTGTTTAATCGAAATAAGATTTGGCAACAACATTTTTTTTAATCAGATTTATAAATTACTCAGAACAAAAACCTGTCCGTGGTTGACCGTTCAAAGGTAGAGTTCATATGTGGAGATGAATAATTAGAAAAAGAAATCTCTATAATTTAAGCGTAAGAACACAGGTGTGACAGTATATCTCAACATAAAAATGACAGTGAGAGCTATTACAATAATAACGGAGGTGTCGGAGAGTACGACCGACGCGCGTCCTTTCTAATTGTTGTTCATAATTTGTTGTCGACCGCAACACGACGTATACTCAGACTAACAGAAAATGTAGTAGTAGTCTAATAGTTATACGAATTGAAGCAACTTTAAAACATAATAACTTCATATAACAATAACCCTTAGATGAAGAATGTTAGTTTCCTAAAATATACAATTCGTTAATCGTTTATACCTACTTTGGCATACTCTGTAGGTTTGATGGATTTTAACCTGAGAGGTACCCTTATGGTATAGTTACCGACAGTAAGGCTGTCGTAAGAAATAAGACTTTAATAAATCAGTACTAGCGCACAAGCGCACATACAATAAACTAGCGATAAATATAATAAGAGGGAAGAAGGCCTTCCCTCAGTTCGTCACTAAAATAAAACTACCCCACTCGAACGAGAACTGGGGTGGGAAGATGTCAAAATTAAACTTGGACAATCTACGAAAACAAATATATCTCGCAAAAATTTAAATTTAAAATATACTTTCATCTAGGCCGACAAGCAATAGAGATTTTTTTATTGAGAGAGAGAGACCTTTTTTTACTTTTTCAGATCAGCCATTTTCAAAAATTACCGTCTATGTACCATATTTACCGTATTTCAGTCCGTAGACTGAAATATTAGAGTAGAGCAGAAAAAGGAGTAAAAAAAGAATGCGTGTAAATCTATCCAGTAGTTTCTGCAGATCCGAGGTCACGCGACGCACCGAACGAGGTGATATTTTAACGTGTCCGCATTTGAATATAAATGCTGAAACTTGCTGAATCGTGCGTCCACTCATACGCCAGGGGAGGGGCGGGGGGGGCTGACCAAGTTGCGAACTGTCCGCGATCCGATCCTCCATCGTAATCTACATTTTAAGTGTCCTGTTAAAATTATTATAATTAATTTCGTCGGGTTTGAACATTCAGGAGCTAAAGGTTGTGTTATGCAAATTTTGCAAAATTACACTTTCTGACTTGTAATATTTAAGAGGTAGGCAGTCGGCACCTTCTGATTTATTTGACAAAAATGTTTCATAGTTTTTTCTCCAAATATTGTTTTTGAACAACTAGGATTTTTTCATCTAAAAAATAACCTCTACCCTCAGGATCCCCTAAATAAATAAATTTTGCAATAATTTACACGAGCTGTCCATGACGTGATCTGTTCTTTTCTGTGTGAAGTAAAGTGTGTCCTATTTTATTGTTTTCTCCAACATAAGTTAGCCTTTTTTAAGATTTAATCCATAAAATATATGCCATGCAATAAGTCAACCAGCAATGTTTTTAAGCCAAAAATATTTTATTTGAATAGGTATTGTAATAGTGAGTTATGCAGTCCAATTTCGAAAATCAATAGTGACAAAATCAAATTCGGATAGCTATTATTATAGATCAATTATTACAACTAAATTAAGGTACCATTTCCAGAAACTTAGGAGTGGCTATTCATTCAGAGGTAGGGTCCCTAATAGCCACCGGGCCTGGCCAGGAACGTGAGTGGCCCAATTGGCCGGGTCGCGCGACCCGAGCAGGGTGTCCATAAACAACAGACGACTCTCCCTATTAATAAACCGGACACTGAAGTAGCACAATTAATTCTGAGCCTTCGGAGATTTTAATAGTTCACATAAATCAGCTGGGCCGGTGGGTTAATCGCCGTTTAATATGCCGGCCCGGCCGGCTATCGCGCCCGCCAAACTATCTTACGATATATTGCCCTCGGCCAACTGATAAAGCATGTACGTGATACGGAAGCCTCCAATTTGCCTCGACTTTTCTTTCGCAACTAATTCCCGAAGTGCCCGCAACTTGAGATAAACGTCTTCCAATATGGGGTCTCGTCGATGGCCGATACGATGGCGATGTACGCGATATTGTGATACTTGACATAAGTTAGTTATACATTTACTAATGAACTAACAGTTGCTATAGCTACTGATCCGTTTACATAAGTATAACAACCGATTCTATAACATACATTTAAATTTTCAAAGTTCGTCCAAACATGACTGAATTAACGCCATAGGGTTTCCTTAATAAAAACAGGTATGAAAAGCAATTTTTATAAGTTCTTAGTTTAATTTTCTTTGTCTCTATGTTTCAACCTGATTCTTTTCATAATTATAATAATACTGTTTGAAATTCTGGCTGTCTTCATGGTGTCTTTTATAATTATAAATTCTTCACTCAATACTTATTTAAGACTTCGAACTAATTCCGAAGACCCTTTACCCGATACCTATTCAGCGCGGCGCCGCTTCTCAATTCAATTATGCATATTTAGAGCACGGTGGGCGACACAGGTCTGTACAGGCCAAATTCAATTGCAGCCGCCTTCAGTCCTCGTTAAGTGGTTATATCCCCAACAGTGGACAGCCAGAATGGACACTAAACGCGGGGGGTCGCGGGGTGGAGCGGGGTGAAGCGGGGGGCCGCTAGGTGGCGACACCTCGCGATATTCAATTTGCGGAAATAGTTCGTTTGACCACACTTTAGAGACAAATCAAAGGATATTTTATGTTTAACGTTAAAAATACAAAACCTTTATCAATCGAATGGTATAGTACCAACTTACAATTGGAGAGTGAAAAGTTTTTGATACTTGTGTTTTGAAATGACCTTTATGTCAACTGTTCTGCATTATTTCATGGCTTATATTTTTATTTACTATAATGTATTTACATTACATATAATATAACTGACTATCTAATCATTTGAACTAAATACATGTACACTATAACCTGACGAATTGTACAGCTTGACATTAAGCATGCCTGCCTAATTTAAATATGTAATCCTAGTTTTCCCAGCCCGTGTGGTGACCCCAGCGCACCACGCCGCCGCCGCCGCGCTCAATTGTTATCTGCCGCTGCAAGGTCAGTCGTGGACACCCCACAGGTACTCCCCCGGACTATCTTCCGCCCAGGGCTTGTACTGCCACGAAATTCATTTACTTTTGGTTGGTTATAGTATAGGTAATACACAACACACAATATAATCAATTCTTCTAACACATATTAATATGTACATATTGTACATACATATACATATAAATATGTACATATTAATATGTATTATTAACATGCTGTAACGAAACTAAAAACATGCTTTTACGTCATATAATACTGCGTGAAGCAGTGAATTTTACGAGTATATTATTATGTAGTTCTAATAACATTAAATTTAACAACCTCCTCCACAAAACCGTTACCTACTTCATCCTTTCAACAACTAGAAAAGAGCTGATAAATCTTCAAATGGCTGAAGATTTTTCTTGGATCATAGCTAAGAACACTCTCGATTTGAATACCTTGCAAACAAAAAAAAACTAGATTAAAATCGGCTCATCCGTTTAGGAGCTACAATGCCACAGACAGACACACACGTCCAACTTATAACACCCCTCTTTTCTGTCGAGGGTTAAAAAGAACATGTTTATTATTAAACATACGTACAAGTAGGGTACCTAACCAACTTATAATTTGCTGAGATATTAGCAATTTGCTAAACTTGTATAACTACTACTACTACTTGTTTTGAATAAGTTTAGCAAAGTCAATTTGTTTCTTGTATCAAAGCTATGTATTTTTATTGTGTGCACGTGAACCCCTGTAAAGTGGAGAAGGTAAACGCCTCCCCAGCGCGTCGGCTCGCGACAGCGGTCTTTGGTCAATTTATTTGTTGCACCCGGCGACCGGGCCGGACCGGGCCGGACCAGTCCGACCGGACCGCAGTTATCATGATTGAATTAACCAACTCGGTCGGACCCACTGATTTAGAGGTGCGCATTGTCCTACCTTCAAATGATACGCAGTTGTGTGCTGGCGCCTTCTCCAAAATTGAACGTTTTTTTTACTTTTTGACGAATGGACGTCTTACGATAATTTATCACATTAGAAATTACCGATTCTTGGGTGTAAGCTGTAAAGCCTTTAATACACTTACGTAAGATTTTGGATTGGATTGTTTCTTAAGCAAACTTGAACCACATATAATTCTAATTTAAGGTAGGCTCTACTCGTAGAACCTCGGTAATAATGTATACATTATGATGTTTAATATTAATAATACAATACTAAACTTAGATTTTCACAAGAACTAAAAAGGAATAGTAAAATTAAGGAACAAAGATAAATATATGGACGACACATTCACCACGGTGAGGATGTGTCGTTTATAAGCCTACCAACTATCTCATTCAATGTTTCACAAACACTGACACCAAACCAATGGAAGCCCACCACCCAAACTGTGAAACTAGGCGCTAGTATGCGCTCATATTCTCGGGTCAAAATCGCACGCAAAAAGGAAATTCGGAATTTACATCGTGGGAACGCGCGGGTGAACGAAGATCCTCGACCAATGGCCGGCGTTTATTTAAGGTTAATAGCGACGCTGATTGGCACGCTCCAATGAGTTGCGATTGTGGTTTTGAATCTGTGGCGGCTGGGAACGATTCTAGTGGTCTAAACTAACAACGTCTTGGTTTGTTCTGTAAGCAAGACTATTGGTAGTTTGATTTTAAGTTTCGCCTAGAATATTAATTGTTATTTGTGTTTGAAGCCATCAAAGCGTTGACAAGGTTGAATTGGCTTGCCTTACTTAACACAAAGTTAGTTTCAATATTTTAGTTTTTTTCGCTGTAATACAAATACAAACAGCAATGACATTCTTATTATAAATGATACAATTAGTAATTCCCAAAATCTCTTAAAAACAAAACTCCGCAAAATGATACAATTAGTAATTCCCAAAATCTCTTCAAAACAAAACTCCGCAAAGGCTACCTAATTTCCAGTAAATCAATAAGAAAGTAGTTTTACCTATTATTTACGTGGTATTATCCAACCAGCATTTTTTTTATTTTCTTTCACAGAATATTAAAATTTCATATCAATCTACAATGGAAATGGAAAACAGTTAAGACTTTTAAACTAAGCGAGAATTCTAGTAGCCCGTAGCCCGTAGCGAGTGCTACGCGGCAGGTGGCCGCTACGAGCTACGAGCTACGCAGGTCGCCATTCAATTATTTCCTCCAAGGTAGCACTCTGCTCCCCACTGCTTGCTAACTTTGCACTTACAGTTTAGCTCAAGTTATACTCGACCTTAGGTCAATTTAATTATAGATTTATAGTTGTAAATCCACTTAAAGATTGAATCAGGATAAAAATCTTAGCTTATGGGAAAGAAAATATTGTTAAGTAATAAGAACGTTGGTAGTAACGTAGTGGCTAGAGTCGTCGTCTTCCATGCGGGTGACGCGAATTCGAGCGTCGGCACGTACCAATGTGTTTCCGATTTGCAAATTCGTACGTTTATTCAACGATCTTACAGTAAAGGAAAATATCGTAAAGAGACCTGCACACACCTACGAAGTGGGTGAAGTGGACCGCTGAGCCAGCGTGATCAAAGGCCTATTCACCCAGATTCAGGGTATGTACTGATAAACGAACCAACGAAATACTATTCTTGTGCTAGTCTGTATCAACTCGGGTAGTATATTTCAATCCTCCTTTTCATTATCCCTGAAATTGGTGCACTAAATAAATTGGATACAAAACGACGCAAAAAATAAAAAGTTATTCGCTCAGTCGGCATAAAACCAATTTGTAAAAATCATAGTTCGTTGGGATAATGATGGTAATCTGCTCGTTATTATTCAGAGCAGCGCCGGCGTATAGAGCCGCGGCTAAGTAGGCACAAATAATCCGTAATTTATTGATATCACTAGACTTCGGCATTTGCATACGATAGGGCCTCGACTCCCTTCATTGCCTTCTTTCAATACATTTTCTTAATTTTATTCTCTCTTGTATAGAATTGACATGACCTTGAGCCTCCGCAGACCATATTTAGTTACTTTATTGCACACTAGCATTCCGCTCCGCGGCTCCGCCCGCGTTAACAGTGTTTCACGTGGGAATGAGGATTTTTTCAGCGTTAAAAGGTAGCCTTTGCTACTCCCCAAAGTCTATTCTATCTTTATTCAATTTTAATAAATGTGTTTTATTCTCTCTCAATGACAAACAAATTGAAAACATATAACATAAAATATTAAACAACAAAAAGTTTGGGAAGAGAGACAGGTGTCTGTACTAGGTAAAATTACCTGTGTTACTGAGCACCAGGCTCCCCCCAATCACATAGAAAATAAACAAACAATCAAATCTTTCCTCTTTATACCTAATATTAGTATAGATAAAATTATTATACGATGTGTCATGGACGTAGTTACACTAAAGCCTGCTATTCTAACGTCCTTGAGATGTGTAATGTTAATAAATGATTAAATCTGAAATGTGTTATATTATTGAAAATTAGTGAAAGCCCTATTTGTTTTCAGCCAGGGTCGAATCTAGGCGCACGCTCGTAAAAGAGGATCATCCAATCCGGCCCACGTCGATGACGGCGTTACATCAAATTATTCCATTCCATTTTAGACGAAATGTATACAGAGCAAACATGAAAAGAGAACAAAATTAAGCATTACTGCGGGGCGCGAGCCACGGGCGGAGGCGACAAGGCGAACCAAACCACCCAATTCCAACAAATCCATTTTTTTTATACTGTTTTAGACCATACCATTGTGGCCACATTACCGTAGCACTAAGTATAAACAACCAATCAACATTGTATAATTCTTCAATTGGATATGATATTGCTAAAGCCGAATACAAATATTCTAATGATGACCGATATCTTTGGATTACCTTGTCTTTAAAACTATTTTTTTTCTTATGATGTGACAAAATAATGAAACATTAAATAATCAGCATCATATCCGATTTTCAAATGATTTATTGTTTTGGCTTGTTTATTTATATGAGACGAGATCAGCTTTGATTTGAACAAAAGTTTAACTTTCTGATGTCATTTTAAATAACTCTAAAGAATAAATGAGTTTGAGTTTGATCCCGCTATCACGCAGAGAAAAAGTTACGGTTATTATTAAAAACTAGCTGTCCGCCTACGGCTACGCCTGTGTTTTTTTTATTTCTCTTGGTAAAAAGCATTTATGACCGGGGGGGGTGTAAGGTACCACCATGCAAAATTTAATTTAAATCGGTTCAACGGTTCCAGAGATTAGCGTGTACAAACTGACAGACGGACGGACATTTTTCGGTCAGGATAATTAGTTCTTTAAAAAACAAATCAATGTACAGACACACACGATTCTTCAGTTTTATTATACCTAGTATATAGATATAGATTGCGTGTTTTTCACCACTTTTTTCATACTTAGAACAATAAGTTGTATTGTTTGCACCACCGCGGCGGGGGGGGCGCCGCGGGTAGGGCGCGGGAGGGGGGCGACATCAATAATCCTCCTTGTTATTCTTATGCAAATGCCCACGGTACGATAATAAGTGGAACGCGAATCACCAGACTCCGTACAGATTGGAAGAATCCGCTGACAGCCGCCGAGCCGGCCCACGGCACACGGGCCGATTTTACAGCCAGATTATTTTTATTTGTGATACCAGTGCCACCAGTGCTTGGTGATAATCTAAAGAAAATCCATAACATTCAAGGTTGCCTAGTAAAATTTTCCTTTAGAAATAAGGCCGCCCACATGTAGGTACACCCTATGTGCCATATTAATGTTTGCATTAGTGGCTTTGTGTGCAATAAAGTAAAAATATTATATTCCGAAATCTCTATCTAATCTAATGAGATCAGCACATCATCATCATCATCATTTCAGCCGAAAGACGTCCACTGCTGGACAAAGGCCTTCCCCAAGATCAGCACATACGTATAAATAATTATAATCCCCACACATGTGAATTTCCCCCGTGTGTCGGTGGGCTCGCGCACTGGAGTGCGGGCGTGCGTATACAATCGTGTAACGTACGACTTGCGACTTGTCAGGCACACTGTGAGCTCTGACGTCACAACGCACCAGCCTCTAATCAGACGCGCCACCGATCTGTATTCCAGAAAATTGAACCCTACTATGTGTTTATTTATGCGAACATATTTGAATAAACTGCAGCTTCAGATTGTAATCAATACTCAATGACTATACCCGCCTAAGATATAATACAATAAATAAAATCATATTTTTTTAAGTTCATATAGACGTCTTACATAAGTTAAAAAAAGCATCGCTCAAACCTTAGCTAGCTCTCGTCTCTGATATTAGGCATAAAGGTAAGAAATCTATGTGATACTCTGCAATTGCGCCACCACGTAACTCCGCAATGAATTGATTACAAAGTGTAAGTCAGACGCACATAATGTATCGTGTTGGATGAAATTCATGTTGAACAAAATTCGTGTTCGACAAAATTCTTCGTTGGACATTTTTTATTTTGGACATTAGTCGCGCAAAGGGCAGTGCTGTGGAGAAGAACCTGCCTAAGAAACTACATTACTAACAACAACTGTGGTCGAGATTGTGGCAACACTTTCCAATCTAAAGAACTGCCTATAGAACAAGGCTAAAATAATTAATAGTATTAATCGGACCCGGAAAGTAGAGCGACTTAAATTAGCGCGCGTCCAGCTATCAAGTGTGATATGACGCATGCGCTTGAGTGCCCTAAATCACTGATAAGATTGGGGTAAATGGAGTCGATATTTACTCGTACTTACAGAAGAGCGTCGTCGGTGGCTGAATGTTTATGGCCGTTAGTTCCATGAAGGAAAAAAAAATGGTTAGTTCCCATGACAGTGGTGCGGGCTCAACATAAGCCACCATCACATTTGAATTTCGGTTTTCGAATTTAAAAAAATATTAATTTGTTACTCAAAAAAAAAACATTTGAATATAATGCGGGCTCGCCGCTCTGAGCTTTAAATTATCTATTACTGATTGATAATTAAATAAACTAGAAAAATATGTATCATATACCTACTTACGGGTGAAGAATACAAATACGTTGTCATTTTAACAAATATGGATTATGTATTATTCATTACAAAATGGACGACAGTTTTAAATTTTTTATTCGTATCAAAATGTAACAGACCACTTCTATTAATAATATCATTAATAATGATTCTGGAATCCAACCGCCACGGCCGGCTTTGTACCTACGTACAAATCGATCAGTCATACTAACGTAAATGTAAAAGGAAATTACTAGGTATATAGACACCTACATAAGAAAATTTTGAACCGTATAGGTAGGACAAATTCATTATTATACTACACGTTCGTATATGGTTTTAAATGATAGCACACATGAATACGACAGGTCACCCGTAGATTAGGGCACTCACACAGCGCGCAACCGGCGGCAGGTCGCGTTATCGCATCGCGCGATAAGTTGGGTCACAGTCTCACAGGCCGCCAGCATACTCACCTCCACTCGCCTCGCCTCGCGCTTCACATTATAACCACCATTTATTACGAGTTTATTATAAACACATTGAGAAACTATAATTTGTAAGTTATTAAAATTTTGATTTAATAACCTGCGTCCTAAAATTATATTAGTAATACCGATGAGATTTGCAATCGTGTTAATTTGGTGATCAAAGTGTATAGCTAGTATATTACAACAATAATATTGCAGTTTTATTGGAATTATGAATTCTTAGAAGCCGTAACACCATTTCATATTTCTATAAGTAGTGTCGATTAATTACATAATATTAAATGTATCAAGTTCGAAGTAATGAAACATCACTCCTACTGTTTATTTCAATATTACGCTTGAATTTGTGCCAATAAAATCTGTATAATTTTTTAAATAATTATATCAGATGTTATTACAACCGAGAACTAAAAGCAATGAATGACACCCGACTTCGCCGTAAATGATAAGCAACGCATGAATGAGCGGGGTGATAACACACAGACACATACACATCCCGACCGACGTTTTGTATATAGTTACAACGGATGTTTTGAGATAAATTTATTGTTTATTGTTCGTAATATATTGACACAGATATTTATTTTGCACCTGAAAATAAAAAAAATATTGTTTTAGGTGCAACTGTGGATACAACAAACTAATCTTCTTTAACGACAAATTAATCTTATAAGTGACTCTTTAATTTTCTCTCAAGGACAATATGGGGAACCAGTGCCAAAATATCTACTACTTTAAAAGATGTTTCTAAATAAAGGTAACCTAATCCCATCATTCAAGTCAGATTTACTAAAACAAATGCGTTGTACTGAAATATAGTTACAAGCACACAACGCTGTCACATTAGCGAGTTAGTGCGCTAAATGTCTCGAACATAATAAGGTAAACAGTTCTGCGGCGGGCTATAATTCGCGTTGTCGCGCCGTGTGTGCCCAGCCTTATTTGAGCTCTGACTTCAGAGCTCAAATGAGTCAAAGAATAATAATACATAGTTTAGAAAACTAAAAAACACGCTTTCTGTCCGCCACCTTGGACGTCCGCCATATTGGATTTAAGTCACGTGACTTTTTTTTTCGTATTCCTGACAGCAAACCCTTTCATTTGATACCCATATCATGGGGGTGGATTTCAAACAGCCAGTTCGCCATCTTAGGGAGGCCGCCATATTGGATTTGTAATGAAGTTTCTTAGCTAGTCATGCATTGTCATCAAAACTTAGAGCGTGTGCAAAATTTCATCCTAATCGAAGAAAGGGAAGTGGGTAAAATTAAGTTTCCAAGATTTTTTTAGATACATTAATGGGGAGGCCGCCATATTGAATTTGTAATGACGTTTCTTAGCTAGTCATGTATTGTCATCAAAAAATCTCAGAGCGTGTGCAAAATTTCATCCGAATCGAAGACCAGGAAGTGGGTCAAATTAAGATTCCAAGATTTTTTTAGATACATTAATGGGGAGGCCGCCATATTGGATTTGTAATGACGTTTCTTAGCTAGTCATGTATTGTCATCAGAACTCAGAGCGTGTGCAAAATTTCATCCTAATCGAATACCGGGAAGTGGGTCAAATTAGGATTCCAAGATTTTCTTACATACATAGTTACTTACAAGTGAAGCTAATATAAAGCGTGTAAAAAATAAAAATGCTTTACTGCTTCTCAGCCTTAAAAACATAGAAATATTAGAACTCATGACGAGTGAATTTTTTTTTCTAGCACTCGAGAAAAACAATCCAAGTCGAATAATTTTCTCCTCGAAATTTTACGCGTATTTATTTTCCTGAGTCTGCTTTCTCCACAAACTATCATGACAAAGCTCAGATTATAATGATCGTGAAGATCGTTTAGTGAGTATCGCATCAATAAGACTACACATCCACCAGTCCACCAGTGCAAACAGACTCCTTGCGCGAGCGCCGCTATTACCACGATTTAGTACTGTTTGCAAAAAGCATCACCCTTAAAAACTGATTTTAAATAAATAAATATAGGTAAGGAAAATAAATAATACAAATGGCGGTCTTATCGTTTTGAGCGATTTCTTTTAGGCAACCTTCTTTCCACATTTGTGCGTCATGTGATGCAAAGTTACACAGACAATGACACCAAATACTCCACAAGTTTCGCCCACCACGACGACGCACCGTCCTAAGTTATTTTATTAGAACATGCATACAGTACCAAACCCCGATGTTGTATTTCACTCGGCCAACCAAGGGCTCCACGCAACTGTCAAAGATCAACTGTCTCGCTCTCTCGCGTTATTTCGCACTCATCTCTTTTTCCTAACTCAGGAGCCATCACTTTTGCAAGCAATGTCGTGTTAGTTTGCAAATCTTCGGATGCTGCAGCATGCTAGTTTTAATCTGAGCAATCAAAACAATCGTACGAAGACCGTAAATAACGAAAACAGCTGCTATTTATTGTAAATAATAATTTGGACTCTAGGTCTCGCGAGATAAGCCAGCGACTCCAACTCCGTCAGAATCAGCAGGCGATAAAAATAAAAACAAAACGAATTTAAAGTTCGTTATTAATAATATGGTGTTTGTATTATTAGAGTAGGTGGTTGGCTCCTCGTAACTGCGTCGTTGGTGTGTTGCCGGAATCAGGGCGCGGGCGAGGCTGCGACATCCACACAGGAGATTGATAAGCTCATAGTTTTGGCGGCCATATTTTTAAGTTTTAACCCATTCATTATTGTTACACATTGAATCTTATTTGATTAATTATTTAAATTAATAGTAGCAAGGGTGGATACTAAAGATTATTGTTAATACATATTTTTAAATGACATACTCAAGTTTCTGGTATATAATTTATAAATACTAAAATTGTGTACAAAGGCAGTTTTATTGATATAAGCGATCTCCTCCAGACAACCTAGTTTTAAGCCGCTTCTAAACGGGCAATGTTTTCCTGCAATATGCAGCCGGGCTATCATGACAACATTGCCCGGCAACATTTACATAGGTCGGGAAATACCGGTAATGTTTTGCAATATTGCACAGTCTAGCTGGCATTGCTGGCAATCTGGCCGGCTACTATATTGGAACTACATATAATATTTAAAGAAACATTGATCATGATCCGTCCCTAGGGATCATGAATGTTTTTTTATAAATATTTTCTAACCTTTTGTACATCGATTTTGAGTGCCTGTTACAGTTTTGTTACAATAGAGTTATAAAACTCCAATTCCGTAGACAAACTGTTGCGCAGTTCTATGAAACTTTTTGTTAACTTTAATATTATGTGTTCCTTTTTTTTAAATAAATAATTCTAATTCATCGGGATTGGGGAAAAGGAACTGGAGATTTTGTCCAGCCATTGTGCAGATATTGGCTGAAATGAAGAACTACGCTGCAGAACTTAAGGTTCATAAATCAGTATAACGTAGCTACAAGTCATAGGTCGCCTAACGCGCCTTGCCCCTTGTGATGACGTCAATGGTCGGCAGCCTATTTGCGCGCGTTTATCGCACCGATAGCGGCGCCCGCGCAGAGGTGAAGGATCGCAGCTTCACGTGGCGTATCACCGTACTTCTCAGTGCTGATAGCGGCTGATTGATTGCTCTTTGTCTTCGCTATCGGGACGGACTAATTAGGTACCTGGTTTTAACTGTCTGTGTATGGTTTTGGGCCTACCACCTATGGTGAGATGGAAAGACGATATTATTGTTATTAAATAGTATTTTACATGGTGTGCGTGCCACAATAATTGTTATTGTTTTTAAAAAGCTTGTAATTTAAAATTGAATATTACATTTCCTTCATGATTTCTACAGGGTGTACCTACTTAAATAGCAGCTTAGCAAATGCTTACAAGACATGCTCATAAAACAGGTTTGAGCAACTTTCACTAGGTATTTATAAAACTTTCCTCGGCAATGAAAAAAAACGACCGTCTCGTACGGAAAAGTCAATTTATATATTTTTTGTTCCGGGAATATATTTTTTATGTTTTTCAGTTCTCTGGACCAAGTATATCCTATAGATCTTTCGTAGTTGTATATTCAACACAGTAACAATAAAACGCAATACGACTTGCTGAAGACAATCGCCTCCTCTGGAATCCACACATTCAGTGATCAAAGAACCAAACCATTCCCAACGCTTCCTGCACTCGCTCTAAGCCAGTAAAATTATGTATGTATCACCTGTTTACAAGAACCGCGGTCGTTAACAGGTCGCAAAATTTGAATTAAGTTTATTACTTTGGGATATTACTGTACAGTCGTAAAGATTCTTCAAATTCTCTAATTCTGGATGTTCGGGTCACGTCCACAAATCTTTGTTTTCATACAAAACGAAACAGATTATGAATCGTTCACTACTCAGAAATAACGTGAAGTTCTACACTGTAATGAAGCACTACAATATTATTAATTAAATAATGGGTGTTCATTTGAGATTTAAAATAAAATATTTATAGTAAAATTGTTTCTTTTTTAACTCGTGTGAGCTCTCTTTTAGGTTCAAAGTGGTTCAGTTAAGATTAGGTCAAGCTGCACACATTGTACTTTGTAACTTATCGATTGTATGAATAAGAGTCAGAATCGCGAGGCAATTCTTCATCTTCATAATAAAATAACAGTACATAATAACATTAAGTAGGTCACTTAGGGAAAAGGTGTCACTACTCCAGGTTCGATTTAGTTACGATATTTGTATTAATTATCAGAAGCAGTAAGGTAAGGAATATTTTTTTCATTTCCGATTAATCTCTAGCAAAAAGCTCCGATATTCGTGTGATGAGCACTTGTGTTTGCCCTGTGTCTGGATGTTGTATATTCATATATGTATGTATGTACCATGTATATGACTTATATTATTGTATGCCCGTACAGGGTGGATTGTGTGGAACATGTGAAAATAAATGTAACATCTCTTTGTAACCATGATCTTACAATAAATATCTTTGAATCTTTATATCACCTGTCTGGCACCCATTGTACAGGCTTTGCCTAGTTTGGGGTCAGATGGCCGTGTGTGAGTTATCCCACATATTATTCTTTTTGTTATATATTTAGGCGTACATACTACAAAAGACTTTCACGAACCGTTTGTGGAATTCTTTGTTTTGAATACCAACCACATTGAGTTGCATTGTAAACTTTTGCTAATCGAAATAATGTCTCCTTTGTTTCCATCGCGTGTTATTTACGCACTATTGCGCGTTGTACATTGCGTGTAAGGTGCAGTAAAGTGCGATATCGCAGGGCGGCCCACCTTCGACGCAGTTGGCGCGACGCCAGCCCCGCTCCGGGTTAGCGGGCTAGCGGGAATTATTCACCTTTTGTTACTTTTCAATCCATTAAAAGATTGGAAAGATGCCCTAGATGAAATTATCTTTCTTGTTATACTGTTTGTGGATCGGCATGAAGTTTAACTTCAGAATTGATCACTTTTCTTGTCAACCCACCTTCGCCACCTTCCTGGTTTCCTGCGAGTGTTGTATGAGGCAACTAAGAGATGTAACTAGAATAAAAAGCTTTTCTTTAATAACCCCCCTGCTAAGTGAGAGCGAACTGTGGTAATCTCCTTTCGTCCAAAATAAAAGCCTTACTCCAGCAGTCCGTTGTTATAACACTGTTGCAGCAAAAGAAAAAGAGGATATGGAAATTATATACGCACAAGTTAAAAATATGATGAGCCAGCTTTCTGCCAACCTCAACTATACAAGTTCTAATAATGATGATATTTATTGAATGTCAAATAACTATTTATAAATCAATTACAAACGTAGTTCTAATTAAAAACATGTAGAACATTGCATACAACATGAGAGAGAGAGAAATTTGTAAATGAGACCAATCAGCTGTGCAAATCTCACTACACTACCTACTTCAAACATTAAATAAAAATTACGAACAAAAAATACTATCAATCCTCATATCATGTCCACAAGTAAAAATTTTTATTTACCCTGATGTACTCATCAGGGTAAATCTGTACAGTAATAATATACTCATACAGATTTTAAATAAATAACTAAAATTTATTATCAGCACTCGTTGTAGCGTAAGTACTGTTCCTCTTGTTCAGTAAATGTTCAGTAAGCTGGCCTGGAGCCAAGAACAGTAAAGGTGGGCCCGAGTCTATAGCGAGCGAGTGATAGATGCACAATACATTCAAATTGACAAGATGCATTTGAGTCCAGCTAACCTACATCTAGATAGCGAACTTTATTGAAATCGAGCATGTTTCTGATACCATCAATGATAGGGAAGCAGTGAAAGATGCTCGGCTGGCGCAGCGCCAGGCAGCGGAAAGGTGAGCGCAAAACGATCATGCATCACAGCACACTATACCAGTTTACTATTAGCACTATTAGGAACACACAATACACCTCATATTACCAATACGTTGCATATTAGAAAATCAAAACTTCATCGACCAAATTTTAAAAGAACAACAACTGAAATAACAAAATTTAAATGACCAAATGTTTTATTTAGAAAAAAATTATAATCCAAATGTATGTGTCATCAAATGGACGACTGATCAAAAGTTGCTAGATCAAAATTTAAAGTGCCAAATCATTCTAGTTTTATTATCGTGAATTCTTCAGTGTTTTGTTTACCTTCCACAGTCTAATAAATTAGTTAGTTTGCAATTATAAACGTATTATTATTATTATTATTATTATTAGGGCCTAGGCTAAATTAGTTCACCAGGCGGGTGCGAGCGAAGCGAGCACGGGAGTTCAGGGCACGCACCCCTACTTCGGATAGTATAGGTTCGAAGGGTATGGCAGAAGCGATGTGGGCGAGCATAGCGAGCCCAAATCGTTCGCCATACCCTTCGTGTTAGGTTACACATTAACCTTAACAAACCTAACCTTACCTAAACCCAGTTTGGGTTTTTGGGTTTGGCCGGTAACATTTAGGTAATAAGGCAATTTTGGTTTGGCTGGTGAAACCAGTTGATAATTAATAAATGAACCAAAAATCCTTTTAACCTTTAAACGATTTGGCCTATAGTGTCATAGGTAATTAATAATTAAGTAATTTAAACGTTTAAACGTTGATATTCCAGACTTTGGTCAGTTGAACTTTTGGTCACATGACCATTGATATTTTAAAATTTGTTCATTTGTTCGTTGTTATTTTGAAATTTGCTCAATGAAGTTTTGATTTTTTAATACGTAACCCCAATACTTATAGTATAAAAAGTCGTTTAAAAGCGGTCCCAATAATCTGATTGATTGACTTATTTTATTAGAGAATATTAAAGTAATATCTCTAGACGATTTAATTGAAAACAGATTTTATTTTTATAATGCTTTTGCTTTACGCAGTCACGGGTTTTTGTTTTTTTATACATATCAATGAGTGCGTTGCATTAATAAATTGGAATGATAGTGTGGTTAAATGCTAAAATTAATACATCCCAGAGTATCTCCACATACTTTACCTAAGTGATCATAAACTGTTTCAGTTTGGTTTAACGATACAGTCATGGATCTGTGCTAGTACTCTATCTGCTGCTATTTATCGGTCAACTTTTAGCACAGAATACCAAATAGTAGTCCCTACTTTAAGGTAGACTTGCTACAAGAATACCGATCATTGACTATGCTACCTGACTCAAGAGCGGCAGTGGTTGTCGTTCTTAAAAACATCGAATAAACTCCTATCACTTTACGACATAAAACTTAAACACGATAAGATTTTTCATAAAACACTATTTAGACAAGTGTTCAACATGTGTTTAACTTTTATATGGTAAGACCATAGAGGTAGTTTTTTTTGTAAGATCTTTTGTGGTGAATCTCAAGATCGAACTTGTGTCACTCTTTGTGCTGAAGCATGACTGAAGATAGGTGACGTCCACAGCCTTGGACTAAGTAACACGCAGCATTTAGGTACTCAGCTGTGATATATTGAATAATACTTTCTTTATATTTGTTTTTTAAATCCCGCCATCCCGGTACTTAAGTATTTAATGTTCAAATCGATTCACATTGTGTGATAAAATATTTTAATTTTGATAAGTTTGGACAATTTTCATTATTAATCTACCCAATAAATTGTAATATAAAGTGTAAATTGTGCTTAACACTGTAACTAAAGTATTATCACAAAAAAAAACCATTGACGTCAAACGATCTAGGTGTAGGTTATTAGCGATGGTTATTTTAAATATAATGCAGCACTGAAATTTATTCAAAATAACGATGCGGTTAATTTCAAGATAAAAACGAGGAATATTATACCACGTATGTAGGTAAGTTAGTGCATTTAAGTTAGCGGGTAAAACCCAAAGCCACAATCTAAAAATATTTACCTCGGCACTGCGCGCACAAGCAAATTATTATTGTTAACATTCCAAAGACACGTTTCACGATTCCCAAGTGAAAATCTCACTTTTGTTTTGTTCATTTATTGTTTGTACAGTAGCCAGCATATGCGGCTGGACATGTTGACCTTTAGAGCGCCCGTATTCCGTACCTGTAGGGGTGGATTTCGTAGTGCGAATGTTCAATTGTCCAACCAACCGTATGTGCTGGCGTACATTCAAGGTTCAGTCAATTCACTTAAATTTAGTTTTATAGTAATTTATGTTGATGCATTGCCAATGATGATGTAGGTACTTACCTATGCATTGTAGACAATAAGAAAACTCAGATGTCCTAAAGCAATAAAATAGAGAGAGCTATCTATGGTTGAGGTATTTCTAAGCAATCAAATAAAAAAATAGATATATGACGAGTAATTGGTAAATCACCTTATCAAGTACTAAATACAACTCTCATACATAACATCTAAGTCAAATAAAATTAAAATTGTATAACATAATTATTTTGTAAAAACAAAAGCCCGCACATTTTTTTGCAAGTGACGGCATGCCGCGCCAAATACGGAACACATTAATTTTCACCAAGAAACGGAAATGAAAAGCGCGAAAGGAAGAAAAAAGAATGGCGAGTGAAATACAAAGGGGCGGCCGCGTGAGTGAAACTGCATTAACTATGGTACTCGTACTACATAAAGCTGGTCTTTACATGAAAATACATAGTATTATAGACATTACTGACTGAATCACTTGAGAGTCCGAAAAGAAAGATAATTCCGTTTCGGAAGGCGCGCAAAGCCGTTGGACCGGACTATTATCCACGGATGTAATCGTAATAAGAGCCATGTCAAAAGTCTTTGATAATTCCTGACACCAGAATTAAATTTATGAAGAAGGTTAACTTCTAAACCCACACGATAAGCAAACCAAGCAACAGAAAAGTATCGATAACTGTGTACACAGTTCGACGATGACTTGCTGTGTGGTTACCAGCGTAAAAATAAACCAATCCAATTCTTCCTATGGAAGGCCACGGAACGGGACTCAGACAATGGGAGGTAGTCTTGACTTGCGTTATCATCTGCTAAGCATGGAAATTTATAAGGTAACAGCTCCCGAAGTGCTTATGAGTAGGACTCAAGACATATAAGAACATTCTTGAAGGAGATTACTTCTTAGTGCTTAGTTGGTCTTACCTACCACAAATAGTGTAACATCTTATCTTATCTTAATTAGCCTTGTGCGTCCCACTGCTGGGCCTTTGCCTCTCTCCGCTCCCTCCATGAGTGTAACATACAATATGTATATACTTTATAGGTACCTTTTCAGTGACTATCTTATCTTTACAAAAACAGAAGTTTTTAACCTCTGCTGATGTAATCAATGAAAATATTTACTCAATGTCTATAGTTTTAAACGCTTTGAGCTAGAGAGTTAAATCATTTATATACGCACGGCATTATTTGTTTTACATCTAAATTATTATCAAACAATTTTATTTGTCTGTGTAGTCAATAAACAAGGCCAATTAATGTTTTTCAGAGCATTAAACCGCAATGGCTGAAAAATTCAAATTTGTAAATTTGGAATTAAGGGGAGTAGGTGTCGAGCGGAAGCGGCGAGTGTTTCTGGCGCGTTGTTTATCGCGCGGCGGGGCGCGTCGCGCCGTCGTCGTCACGCCGCCGTCACGCCGCCGCGCCGCACGGAAGACCGGCGTAATTGCACACCTCGCCAAGTCTCAGAGGCAACGTGTCTCAAACTTTCAAGAACATTTTGTTAGGGATCCCTGACGACCCTTCTGAGTTGATATCATATCATCTATAATTTCTTTGCCTCACATAGAGCCGCACCATAACCAACAATGGGAAGGTTGTAACGGAAGGTAAATGGATTGTTACATAAATAATGGTATTGACTAATTTGAGGATAAAACATAACCACATTTGTTCATTTTCAAAGAAATTACTTTTATACATATTTTAATCCTAATAGAGGGATAAAAGGGAAGGAAGAAGTGAAGTTATATATGCTACTACGTCAGTCGAACATTTACTTTTTATTTTATTATATTCATAATTAGGAATTAGGTATTTTCTGATATCACATTATTCGCAAGCTCCTAAATTGTATCTTGAAACCAACAATAATTGCGTTTTCTGACGTAGTCACAAAGCGTACAGCTTTTGGCTAGCACCTCCTTAGTTCTGTCCAATTAATAGATCTTAGTCGATATATTGAACTGTCATTTATGTAAATCTAGCACAGAATATATAGTAATAGGCTCTATCACATTAATGATACGGGTCTCCGTTTCATGATCATGCCGTACAAGTTTGAGCGCCGCTGGCCAGTAACATCAACTAGCGGGCCGCAGCCGCCCCAGGCCGAATGGCTTCTTCAATGGCTGTAGCATAATGTGCCAAATAGTTTTTTACATGCTGTTATTTCATATAATACGAGAGCTGCTGGCAGGTTCCTAGAATCTGACGTGATATATGTGCAATAAAGAAACTAGTTTATAATCCAAATGTGAACAAGAATTTAGGCAATTTCAAAGGATATTTTTGCCGCTTTTGTCTATTACGAGTATTAATATTTCAAAATGTCTCATCTTGTTTTATATTTACTTAAGTAATTATTAAAAGTCTTTACACCTTTAAAGAATGAGGGGACATTGCGTACGATGTATTACGGATATATTGCAACACGCCCGGGCGCCCTTACAGTTTATTAGTTTTCGAATTTGTTTTTTGGTTTTTGTATTATTTAATGAAGTAAACGATACTCGACATAATATTTTCCCGGAAATGATGACGCTGATGAACTGAATTGCGAATTGTGTAGAGTACTGTGAGTACATTACTGGCAGAAACCTGTCACGAGTCACGAGCCTACTAGTCCCTGCGGCGGTAGAGGGCGCAATGAGTAATTAATCACAACACCGGCAACAATAGTGGTGACGCCCAGTTTTTCCGACTACCCGCACTTTAAACAAAGCTCTCGCAGTGCAACTTTCGCGCCGCCATTGTGGGAGTTAAGTAAAGGTGGTTGCAAAAAATTATGAATGTTTTAATATATTAATGATGCTAAACTTTAATTAACTTAGCATAAAAATATATGTAAATATTCCTAAATTCCTTGACTTACTTATATATGTATTAGTAATTACATGAGTAATTATTTCGAATAGCTTTCTAAATCAGATTAGCATTCAATCAATAATCACTATGTAGGTACTTAGCAGGTAAGAAATGTCCGCCCGAGGCTGCAGAAAGGAATAAATACAGAACTTCATAAAACTATTCTATCATTCACCTTTTAACGGTACCTAACTAAGCCAACCTAGCGGTACCCACTGAGAGGTATAATTTGCATTTTCTAAATCAACATCGTCATTTTTTTACTTATATTCTTTAAACACCTAAAACTAAACCACATTGCAATTTTCACAAACTTCAGAACCCACATGGCGATTCCCTATAAACTTTGCATGGGAAGATGGAAACAAATGGGTTTCGACTCTTGAAGTTACGATTGGAAGGTGCAGAGGGTACCGCGGGGCTTGAACCACTGCCAATAGGTGCGGACACAAACAATATGCACAACCTCACATACCAATGCACTTTACAGCTTAGTACTAGCATATAATGTGCCATAGACTCCTATAAATTATACGAGTGATTTGTTCCCCTTCACGGAAATGTGGACGCAGAGCTATTAGAAAATTATATACCTCCTTAACTATTTTTATATGAGAGCTAGAACAATGTATAAAAATAAGTACATATATGTATTATCTTTTTAAAACCATTATTTCAAATCCTACACAACGCATTCAACATTGCTTTTTTTATGGACAAATTAACTAACGAGAATAATAATGGTCATTCGCAGTCATTTATTTATTTTTATTATTTAATTTTAATATCATTAAATCTTCAATACAACCTAAATATTGAAATGTATTATAGAAAATGTTAAATGCAGGTTAATAATTATAGCGTCATCTAGGACAAAATACATTAAGAGCCCTTTCACACGAGCGATAACTCGCGGCGATATGGTTTTGTACACGCGCCGCGTGCTCGCTGCGATCTCGCTCCGCCGAGAAATCGCCGAATAAAATCGCTCGTGTGAAAGGGCTGTAAAACTCGAGGAAATATAACCACTCAAGATTTATGAGTGATAGATTTATCTATCACGTAGCAATATTTGAGCCTACTTTCAAAATTCTTATCGGGATTGTGAGGGCTTTGCATTGGATCACACGGGGTACCTGGCTTGCGACAAACAAAACCAGTCCAGTACAGTATCAATGACAAAAGGTATTACGCATTGTTTTTTACACAAAACCTCTTTCAACTTGCATTGATCTGAGCACGAGACGAAGATAAAAGTTGAGATTTTAAAGTCTTTAGTTTGACACCTCCAATAACACAATACTCCTGCAGACCATCTGGCACCAACTTACTTCATGATAGACCCAAGTTAGAAATGTTCAAAAAAATATAATATAGACCGTAACATCTTTACAACAGGGTAGTCGCAACGGTAAGGAGAAGGTGGTGATTGTTTAGGACGGCAGTACAATTAGCAATTGTGTGAAGGTGCGGATGGGCCGCGGGACCGGCCACACCGTCTGGCGGCCACATGTCGCACCGACGAGAAACAATGGACGATCCTGTGACATCGACGCAGGCGCACCGGATGACAATTATCTATGCACGTTCATGTCCAAAATCCCGCTTCGAAATCACACGGTCATGTAAAATAAATTAGACTGACGCTGGTGGCGGAGTGCAAAAGCTGCTATTTTTCCAATGTGTTAGCAATGTGGTTTCCGGCTCGAATTTACCCAAAATTTCCTACGTGTGTACCATCATACGAGGCAACAAAAAATAATTCAGAAAATGGGTAGCAGTAGTAGTAAATTGTACATATAATTAATTACTTGCAACTACAATCCCCAACTTCCTGTCAAATGCAAGGTTTATGGAAATCCCTAAAGTATTTTTCTACAAAATAGCAACTTTTCTCACGAGAATTTTTTAAATTCGCCTTATGACTTATGTCGCAAAATCGTGGTACCTATCAAGCTTTAACAAAATGTAAGTATTTTCCTTTGTATTCGTAGCTTAGAGCAACGCCGGCCTTCCGTTCCGCAGATTCGATAAGATTCGTAGTTACTAAATTCATTTTTTTTTTCTGTTTTATCTCTTAAACGTTTTGACATTTTGTTAAGATAATTTAAGCGAAGTCTCGTCTAGTAGCGATAGCAGATAACCTCTTTAGAGGCTGTCATATTCTAAATATCCGAAGTGACACCTCCCGTTGTTTTTGTGGACCGTACTATCAGCTCCGCTTATCTGTAATTGTCTTTTTCCGTGAACTTTATCTAATTGACAAGGTTTAAAGTTATCGTTATGAAAACTAACTGAGGTGCCTTCTTAAAATAATACTCGTTTGTTAATTTGTGGAGAATTTATATAATATTATTAATATTATATGTTTGTATGTTTACGTTTCGATGTGTGTAAGCTTATTATCTCATCAGGCGGAGTAGACTTAACAAATGCAGAAAATATTTTTGGTACCAGGAAAGGATTTTAATACACCCTCGGAAACCAAAGCGGGCATATTCTTAAAAAGTTTATAAGCTAATCTTATAAATTTTTCATTCTTTCATTTATAATAGCAATAAAATAAGCTTGTAAGCTTGCTCACCTAACAATAAATGAGATACTAGGACCATCATATATTTAGTAATCTCATGGAATCTTGCATTCTATTTAGGTAAATTCTGTAAATATGTAATTTTCTTCCTTAGTTACGTAGTAATTTGCTATAAATACTTATTTCTTTGTATAAGTCTTATTTCTCATACATTTCTCATCTATGGGAGGTCGGTCCGTGGGACCAACAACGTTTCCCATTAATAATAGTCGTACCTCGCAACGTGTGCATAGTGCATAGGGGAATACGGGCATGTTACTACAAGTATCGATTTCATCTGATCGATAAATAAATCAATTGCAGATTATGATCTGATATCTAAACATTTGGAGCAGTTCCAAATATAATTGTTTTTTTTCTTGGGTTAGCTGTGCACCGTGCAACTGCCTGACTTTTGGAATCTAATTTCAAATCTGTTAAATATTAATTTTATAATTTACTGAATTCCTCCTATCATTTCATAGAAACTTGCATAGATGAAATTTTCGCAGAGTTTTAATTAATTGTCAAGACAAATATAATTTAAGTAAAACTGCGAATAAATTTGAAAATTATGAGTGAATTTGACCTACTCTCACGACTAAAGTATTTTACAGTAATAAATCAGGTTAGGCTCGGGCCCCTCGGTAAGAACTAAGAACATCGAGCTGATAATCTATATAATAAAACTGTAGAGGTCAAAAATCTGTACATAGAAAAAAATACTAAAGACCAAGTCAGGGGGATGTAAGAAGTTGTAAAGAACAATAATATCCAGACTTTTTTTATTTTTTTGTTTCTCTGTTTGTGTGGGCCGAATCTGTTGGATCGGTTTAAATGAAATTTTGTATGGTGGTACCTTATATCCCTGGTCAACGTCTTAGATAGTTTTTACTTTACTACTTTACTTAGGAAACTGCACGGAAAAGTAAAAAAAACGCGGGCGGACAGCTAGTTATTAGTAAGAGGATCTAGAATTTTACCAAAACGGGTTGTTTTTGTTATTATAATCTCACATGAGTTTTAGGATTCGGTGACCACCAAATATCCAGCTTAATCACCGACCGGAAATATTCCAAGGAAAAATCGAGTAACTAATTCTTGGGTAAATCCACTGGGCATAGGTAATTTACTACTTATATCCAAACCTTTTTCATGGTTGAGGTAAATGTGGTTCCATTTTTATACAAATCAATCGCTATATTCTATTAATTCTTTCCCCATTACTACTATACTACTACTACTACTATACGTCACCGCCGCGCCGCCGCCGCATAGCTAGGAAATTTGAAAACCACTTTAAGTTTCTTCTCAAAAATCAACAATAAAGCCACGTATATTATTTGTTTGCTTTCTATTTATGTGTTTTATTTTATTTTATTTTATTCTATTAATTAAACTAGGGAAATAGACGGATTTCCAGTTATTATCCACATCATAAAATAGACATAACTGTCTCTAATGTTACTTCCTCTTCAAAGTACATAACTCTGTTATAATTTTATTTATCCTTGTATATAAATGTGGCTAAGTTGCAATTGCTATGAAATTAAAAAATATTTTCCTAAACACGTGACGTGACCACAATTTTGTTGTAGGTTCGCAATTTCGTCATTAACGTCGAATACCTACAACTAGGTATCTACTTACATTAAATTTACCCTTGATTCATATTTCACCATTTTATCAGGATATTACAAAAAATAACGAGTTTTTCCATTTGTTTAATATAAATTTTATGACATCAGTAGGACAAAAAGGAAAACGAAACTCTCAATTTACGACAGAGTTACTTTTTATAAATAACAACACAATATTATAGAAAAAATAACTTTACTCTACTCACACTCTTAACCACCGTCATAATATAATTATTATCATCCGAAAGACGGCCACTACTGGACAAGGTTCCCACAAAGATCTCCACAACAATCGGACTTGCCCTGCGCTACCGCGCGCCGCGCCGCGGCTCAAATAATTATAAAGGCTATATTTTAATAACAAACTAAATTTACATGACGCAACCATTTATCTAATTCCTACATGAAGAGAAGATAAAAAAATATAGTTTTACCATAAATTTTCAGCAATTATTACTAATTTTATCAGAAACGGAGGCGTTTTCGTAATTAGCAATTAAAACTTTTGTAAATATTTAAATAAATAATAATATTTTAGGTCTCATGGCCGCGCTAATTTTTCTCCATAGGAATTAGAGATTTCTCCGCAGTAAAAGATAGCCTATGTGTTATTCTGAATCATAAAATAAATATTATTGTAAAGTTTCAACAAATCCGTTCTTTCGTGAAAGAGTATCAAACATTCATACAACCATTCATGCTCATAAAATTTCGCGTTTATAATATTAGTAAGAATCCCGTTGACGACAGAAATCCTTACGAATATATTCAAGCACCTTCAACTTGCAAAATAAGCTGATTGCCTGCCATTACCGAGTAATAGTTACAAGGAGGTACAGATTTACAACAGCAGTTATACAAACAGTGTTACCTGTACCTGTTCGTCGTCGCCAGATGTGCGTCGGTATTGAAATGTTTATTGCTGGCCGTGGGAGAGTTCCCACTCCGCTTGGAGATCGCTTCATACACTACAAATTGCTCTACAAAAGGATCAATTCTAATCTAATCAAACGGTTATTATTCGAAGTAAGATTTTGCAAATCATTTTTCGATTCGAACTAACTTCTGATACATTGCTTTTCATGAGTCCTCTTCGTATCGCGGGTAGCCTTCAGTGATAACCTGTACCTACTGTAAAATTAAGATTAATCATCTAGTTGCCTTCGATAGCATGATAGATATTTTAGGATTTTTAAAACAATTTATGTATATTTATAATTCTGTGGGACACAAAATAGGCTATAAAAAAATTTACCTACTCTAAATTTCATTCATCATATGAAATTAACAACATGATAATTATTTAGAGATATGTTACATTTTATTCGGCTTTCAATTTAAATTAAATTAATTTCATTATTAAAGTTAAATTGAAGCGAATTTTAGCTGTCGAATTCCAGTAGGTACATATAATTATATAAACCTCGTGAATCTATTGTTGTTTTCACTTGTTCATTCATTTGAGAGGAGAGCTGGGGGGCGATTGCGAACCGTTCAACGACACGGCCGTGTCGTTGTCAGGAGGAAATCCCTCTGAGGGACGAAGAGGAGCTGAAAGAGGGTCCAAAGAGGGTCATAGAAGAGCACCGAAGATAGCAATGAGAGTGAAAACATAGACAATCTCATTTACCTCGCTGTTTTTTCTTGCTCCATAGACGTAAACTTATTGTCAATCGACAAAAAATATAAAAATATCGTATTGAAGCAATAATTGATGGAATGATTGAATTATTAGACAAACCATACTGCTCTATCCCTTGAAAGTGTATTATAAAGTATATTTATAATGTATTGAGGAAGTGAGGAAGATTTTCCGCAGTTGTTTAATACCTGGCAAATTATCAGTAGGTACTCAATAAGCATGGGGCACCTTTCAGAATAATGTACTTTCTTTTTAAATCACTCCTAACTTTTTTGAAATCAGATATAATATGCTTTTATAGTAAATTTTATGTGTATAGGTTGGTACTAATAAATAATGATTCCTTTTCTATTCCTTGAAATTATATTTGTAATGCATTGTATCCCAAGACATTGTTTCCCTATTCCCGAGTTCATCAAAGGGTACACGTGCTAAAAAAGGAACCGTGCTGCCCATACCTGGCATGGTAGCAGTTCTCAATAAGCAATATATTTTCCTTTTAATATATTTAAAGTACACCACATAATGTACTTTCTTTTTAAATCAACCCTAAGATTTGTGAATTCTGATAAAATATGATTTTCTAGTAAATTTTATGTGTATAGATAGGTACTAATCAATTATGATCTATTTAAGCAATCTGACCACAACCGACCAAGGGAATAACTTCAATATCTTTATACATGTAAAATAAAGGTATAGATAATTGCCTTTGTTCGCAAAAGGACTGATACTCAAAAAGACACGATTCTCATAGACCCGACCCTAGTAGGTTTCTTATTTCTTTGATCAGGCTTTACATACCTTTACATACTAAATCAGATTAAGAAAAAAACAAGAACAGGTGTAATGTTAAGTAGTATATAATATTATACCAGTTATAATTTTTACAAGTAAATACATACATTAACAATAAATTATTTGTTGTTACTAGTCTTGTCCTGGAGCTATAAGATTTAATAATATTATCTTTTATTTTTCAACCATTAGTTTTCGGCAATAATAACCGCCACCAGATACCACATAAAACGTTGATTTATGCGATATACATGTCCTTTGAAAGTACTCCTATAAAAGTTTAAGTTTTTAATAAAATCTGAAAAAAAAAAACGATAGTATTAGATGACAAACTAATCATGTCTGTTTACAATTATCTCTGTACATACAAAATTAAATAGCGAGGCACTAGTCACTCTGTCAATAGCCAGCTTCTTGACTTCGTGGTACGATATAACCTCAACTTTTTCCTTTATGATCAAAAAATGAACGTCTTAATCATCTACATCCTTTCCTGCCTTCTATCTTTCTCTCCATTAGTACTGTTACGGACGTAGGGTTCAGGATTTGTAAGGAAAGCCGAATGACTTGATTTGCGAATTTATTCGACGATTATAAACAGGTCACAGGTCCAATACAGCTGTAGCCAAATCGCAGAGTCACTCGTAGTCCGTCGGTCACGCTAAGTTCGCAGGTGTCTTCAACTGGTCACTCCAATCACGATGTAGCCAAATCACAGGGTCGCTCGTAGTCCGTAGGTATAGGTCGCGTCACGTAAAAAGAACGCTGGCAATCAAGCCCACAGTAGGCGCATTTACATACGTCAAACCCGTGAACGTGGTGCTGCTTGGGGGGACTGGTCTGCTCTAATAAGGCTCTAGTCGATTGCAGGTTGTTTTCTTTGTTATATTAATCAAATTTTATAAAATACTAGCGACCCGCCCCGGCTCCGCACGGGAAAATGGTTATTCTGGGTTATCCTTTAAGTATATTATGCATGTATTATACATATAAACCTTCCTCTTGAATCACTCTATCTATTTAAACCCGCATCAAAATCCGTTGCGTAGTTTTAAAGATTTAAGCATACATAGGGACATAGGGACAGAGAAAGCGACTTTGTTTTATATTATGTAGTGATTAATTCTGTAAAAATATTTTGAAAAGATGCAACGCCTGTGGAGTCGCTTCCGGCTTTGGCTTCCGCCAAATCGTGAACTTGCCTCGACGTCGAAAAGTGACTTGTAAAATTTTACTATAGTACGGCTTGCTAGCTAAAAAATATAAGGATATCGGTCCCATCTGGCAGAAAGTACGAAACTTGGCATGAATGTAGCTGTTATATATGTGCTTCAATATCGATATGGAAACACTTCGATAAATTATTGTTTCCCCCCTTTCCCCCCCCCTTTTATCTCCTTCATTCTGGTTTTTTGAATTTTATACTAAAACGGTACGTCTGAGGAGTTTACTTTTCAGAGACCAAATCATCGTCGATAAATTGCCTACAAAACGATACTACATTTTATAGTGCTAAGATTAATATATTTCTATATACAGCCATCAACGTTTTATGAAATTTTGAAAACAGGCACACTTTTTTATTCCTTACTTCATTTATAGGAAAACGACAAGAGTGGTGATAAAATGGACTAAAGAAGTCAACTACCTTATACATTAAGCTAAAAAATGACATTTATTTCATAGTCGTAAAGGCATTACTTCTAGAGTTACAGCTCACCGCGTCTGACTCAAGTACTCCTTTTTTTACCTTTTTAGAATACCATCTTTCTGTTAACTTTGTTTAGCGTAGATTAGATTTAGATTTTCCAATTAGAAATAAAACAGTCCATGTATTAATCCAGGCCACAGTCTATTTACATGTAAAACTAGCTGTCTGCCCGCGGTTACACTTGCGTTGTTTTTCGACATTTCCGTAGTAATTTTTAACTATCCCACTTTTTTCCGGGATTAAAAGTATCCAACATGTTGACCGAGTATATAAGGTACCACCATGCAAAATTTCATTTCAATCGGTTTAACAGTTTCGGAGATAAGCCCGTAGAATGTACTGCGCCGTATGAGTTACTAAAGTTTTTTAACTATCCCACAGGAACTTTTTAATTTTCTGGGATTAAAAGTATCTAAGATGTTGACCGGGGATATCCGGGGGTACCACCATACAACATTTCATTGAAATCGGTCGAATATTTCGGAGATTAGCCCGTACAAACAGACAAACAGAGAAACAAAAATATTAAAAAAAAATCTGGGTATGTACTATATCGCTTCTTATATCCCCTTGAATAGGTTTATAGCTTTTTTTTTCTACGTACAGATTTTATAGATTTTTTTTGTTTCTCTTTGTACGGGCTAATCTCCGAAATATTCGACCGATTTCAATGAAATGTTGTATGGTGGTACCCCCGGATATCCCCGGTCAACATCTTAGATACTTTTAATCCCAGAAAATTAAAAAGTTCCTGTGGGATAGTTAAAAAACTTTAGTAACTCATACGGCGCAGTACATTCTACGGGCTTATCTCCGAAACTGTTAGACCGATTGAAATGAAATTTTACATGGTGGTACCTTATATACTTGGTCAACATGTTGGATACTTTTAATCCCGGAAAAAAGTGGGATAGTTAAAAATAACAGCGAATGACAGTTTATAATTAATATAAAAGAATAATAAAAAAAATGGTTTGTCTAATTTTTAGTATGATATTGATACAATCTTCTTGTTGTCGTCGGGAGATACTTTGTTACGATATATTCCCAAATTAAACAGAACCATGTGTCTAAAACATAGATACGCAATTGACTCTAACTCTGAGTGTGTCTCTGCAGTCCTCTGAAATCTCCTGTCAGTGGCTGACAGGAGATTTGAGAGGGGGAGGACAAGGCCATGGACTAGTTTTTATATTTTTATATTTTTGAACCGGAAATCGACTGACAGAAGTTTGATGGAATTTATTCGATAATTCAGGCAAATTTTACAATAATACCTATACTGTTTTAACTTATTTAAAACTTTGAACGGTACATTGACTTTTTTGTCTTTAATAAAATATTTATCGCAACATTTAAGTCCATAACAAGATGATTCAGAAATCAAACCTCCATATTGAAGATCTTAAATATAATTTCTGTGTCATAGATTATGATATAGCATCAACTGGCAGACAACGTCATACAATATTTATTGACTTTCTGATACAAAAACATAAATATTAAATTGATACTTTTAAGCCATAATTATAATTAAATTGCAATAATTGTTACACATAAGTTTAATATAATCAAAAAGAATCACAATATGGGAAGTTCAAACTAAAAATAACAACAACAGCTGAAAAAAAATAAAGCATTTCTAATGTCTTTGCTCAAAGCCTAAAGCGTTTGGAATTACATAAAATTATTTATTTATTTAACCATTATTGTACACAAAAAAGAAGAGGACACAACACGTACCTACTGCTTATATCCAAGGAAATGTCTTACAGCAGACCAAGGAAGCAAGAGAAAAGTAATCACAGAAAAGCGAAACAGAGACGTGCACAATAAACTCGTCTACGGCTTAAAATAACTCTGATAGTTTCATACAAGGACGACGTTAAAATTGTAATTGATTTGATACGTATTGTTTGTTTTCCTGAAAGAAAGACCGTGTAAAACCTTACTTTAAATATATTTATATCACTAATTTAAAATTGTATATTATGTACCTATATTTGTTTCGTATAGCTTTGTTTTTGTAATTAAAATACGAGTATTAATAAATCAGTCTCGTTTGCTTTATTTCACAAAATCTACGAAGGGTATTTTCATACTTTATGTAAGGAAAAAAAATATTCTTAAGATAATTCTCTAGACAGTTTATAAAGTAGGTAAAAATAGGCTAGGCCTTTTTCTTATGGATACATCTTTAAGAAAAATCATACTATATATATATATATATATATTATTATAAAGTAGAAAGATTTGTATTTGTGTGTGTGTGTGTGTGCGTGTATGCTTGTAATGTATAAACTCAAAAACTACTGAACCGATTTCGAAAATTCTTTCACCATTAGAAAGCTACATTCACCCTAAGTAACATAAGTTACCTTTTACCCCGGGAAAATGCCTCATTTCCACGGAAAAGATGTAAACGCGGGCGGAGCCGCGGCGGAAAGCTAGTTCATTAATAATGATTAAGATCTTTAGGAGAAGTCACGTATATTCAGTATAATATAATTTCAAGTAAAATATTGCACGAAACCTAAATATTTTATGAGATATTAACATTTATAATGTCGTTGGTGGCACGGATTATGGCAGTTTGTAAGACTCATTTTCCTGCGGTCACGCTGCACATAATACTGGATTTTTTTATACAATATTCATTTTATACGTTAAATATATCCTCTATTTTCAAAAACAGTCATCACTTTTAAGTATTATTCATTTTTAAATTAAGGAGACTTATCTCTCGACACGGCTTATAGTGACAGTTTCGAAATCAGCTAAAATTTGCTAGGCCTTTTACTTACAGATATATCTTCAAAACTACTTCATGAATTAGATCAAAATTTTAAAGAGATGTCACGTATATTTTTAAGTTCTAATATCAAGTACAATATTACTTCAGACTTGAATAATTTTAAAGATATTAACATTATATGTCGATGGTGACACGGATTATAGTAGTTTGGTAGACTCGTTTTCCTTCGATCACGGTGCCAAAACTACAAAACTTTTAGATACAATTTTTGTTTAGCACGTAAAATATATCCCGTATTTTTAATATCAGTCATTAGTTTTAGTATTATTCAAGTTTTTCAATGAAGGAGATGAATCTCTCGACACAGCTTGTGAAGTCTGCAGAGACAGAGGTTGAAATTTGCGAGACCTTTTTTCTAACGGATATTATGAGAAGACGGCTTTATAAATAGATCTATTTTTTTGTAAAAATGTGTCATATATCCTGTAGTTTTAGTATCAGTCATCAGTTTAAGGTAATATTATATATTTGAAGAGAAATCGGTCCCGACGACAAAGCCAAGGCACCAATTGTGGTGCCGTGGGTTTGTCATCCATTTTTTTTTATTTAACTTCAAAATCAATTTGTCGGTCGTGACATGAGACTTCAGAGGGTCAAAATTTGGGCGCGAAACAGAAAGAAGTCCACCGGAAACCTCCTGAAATGTCGTTAAATAAGGACAGAAAAATGTATGACGTCAATATATCTCTGAAAGGTATAGTTTTTAAAACATTAAATCTCCACAGATTATCGAATCAACTGCTATAACTTTTACACAACCACCCATCAACATATGACTAGAAGCAATGTTTCAGTGTAATAGTGTTATTGTGTCATTTTATATTGTCATGTCTTTTAGTGCATACTCCTTAGCAATGTTCGCTTTGGTCAGAGGGTGCGTGTCAAAGTTTATTTCAGAAAATGACATTGACATGTTTACTAAAAAGAAACCTCAGTAAACCTCATAAGATCCTCAATGAGCCTCTTCTGGCCCTCAGTTACCTCACAACTGGACCTCTCCCTCCGACAAACCTCTTGACAACGACACGGCCGTGTCGTTGAACGGTTCGCAATCGCCGCCC